>CM065926.1:38729874-39329874 GCA_033439105.1 Magallana nippona
TTGTTGGTATTGAAAATAAACAAGGTCAATAAGTGGCCAAGCAAAATGTATCACAATGATGGGACTGGTACGAAAAAATATTCATTTAAAAAAATTGACATTTCCCATGGCTTTCATATTGAAAAATATGTGTCCCATGCCTTTAGGCTTAAAAAAAGTTAATTTTTGCAACAAAAATTACAAAAAGTACAATGTAAACATTTTTTTTATATACTATAACTATAGTACAGTGTATGTACATGAAAGGGGGTTATTTAACTCCCTCTAAAATGTGTAGAATGTCCATCACGTGAGTAAATTGGCATAGAAAGTCGGAATTTCCTATCCTGATTACAATTAATAGGCTTAAGTTAATTACTCAGATGAGAATAAATACCTTAAAACAGTTTTAATCAATTAAATAAATAAAATTACAAATTTACAGCAGTTTTACTGTCTGAATTTATGAAATAACATTATGCAACCTGACTAATATAACCCCTTTTTTTTTTAAAAGAAAATTTTTTTTCAAATGTAGTTTACATGTAGATAAATGCAGTTATAGTATACAAAATGTAAAAAAGCAAGTTCTTGCTCCTTCCTGTCCAAAAGTATTTACATACTGTATACAGGGAAATATTTGCCCCCGTTTTATTTTCGCCCCTTTCACCCTCGTTGTCAGTGGGCGAATTTAAGACTTGGCGAATTCCAATGTCTCAAATTATTTCTTTTTAAGGGAGAAGTCTTCTCGTTATAAGACATACTTCTTATGTCAAGAAATTCATGAATTTTTTACACAGTCAAACAGATCATATTATATTTTATCCAGTGATTGTACAAGTTTAGTCAAACTTGACAATCATGTTTTTGCATCAAGGTGAGGTCAAGGTCACTACCTTTTTTTTCTCAACTTAAAGGATGATAAAAATATATGTAGTTATCTGCAGTCATGTAGACATCTATTTAGATATGAAGTTTCTATTCTTCAATGAAATGATAGAATATCAGAATATATCGAAAATAACCCTGTATACAGTAGTTGAAAAATCATCCCCCCCCCTTTCCAATTGTCTCCATTAACATTACATGTAGGATATGTAAATGTACATTTGACTTTAAATAACATCAGCTATGATTACTTCTTTTGAAATGAACAAGAATTTTTAACATCTTTTTACTTTTTATTGCATATATGCATAAAAAATGTAGAAACACAATCATGTAAAATTTGAACATTTTTCGTGGAATTCTCATCTCCAGCTCCAGTGTTTGAATCTTATTTGAAAATAAGGCAGGCATCACACTTGAAGGTCTTACTGTTTTAGCATGGTTCAATTTTTATAAAAGGAGACTAAAATACAGAATAGATAAGATATTCACTAAATATGATTGGTAGCTTCCTTTTTCATGGAAACAGGGAACCACATGCAAGACAGCATGTCTATTTGTGAATAAAAATGCTACAGATCATTCAGTTTTCCAAAAAAGAGCAATTCTTAGCAACAGTGATTATTATATCAAATATGTGTGAGAAATAAATCAAGGAAATTGCCACAAGCTTCATAATATTAGGTAAAATATTTCAAACTAATGCTTTTTTCTGAAAATCAAAAGATAGGGAGAGCACCGATGGAGAGGGTATACATATAATGGTATTTCTAAGTGATGTGATCAGTTTTTATCATGATAATATCATGTAGATGTATGTAGTATTGAATAAGGTTTCTTATTAAAGGAGGCTGAACAATAATTGACCTCTAAAAGATTAAATAAATATGTTTTACTGAAGGAGAGCCCTATGAATCTGTGTTAAATAGAGGAAGGTGGAAATGGTGGGTTCATTTAAATGGCCATATTTTTCTTAAACCTCAATGGAATTGGTATTATAAGGCATACTTTTTCTCAGAATTGCATAACTTTCTTATTTTAAGACAAGATATAATTTCATAGAATGTTTACTTAGTGTAAGTTAAAGGTAACAAGGGTCAGTTTCGGATAACAAGGGAAATAACTCCCTCTTAAATGATTTTTTAAAAAGATTTTTTGTGTTTAAAAAATAAAATGTGTTTTGAAATAATAAATGTTTCTCTTGAGTTGAGAACTGTAATTAACTCATTGAAAAAAAAAGTGTTCGTCCCATGGATACTTAATACTTTAAAAAAGTGTTTGTCCCATGCTTTTTTATGAAAAACGTCTTTGCCACATGCAACTGTAATTAACACATTGAAAAAAAAGTGTTCGTCCCATGGGTACTTAATACTAAAAAAAAGTGTTTGTCCCGTGCTTTTTTATGGAAAAAGTCTTTGCCCCATGCCTGTTTGTACCGGTGTTGTATAGCAGTTTTTCCCCAATAGTAGCTTTCCCCCCGGAAAACCTGTTATATAGTAGCCTTTCCCCCAGGGGAAATGTAAAAAATATAAAAAATATTTATGGAAAACCAGTAAGGATTAAAAATCACTGTTTTAACTCTCAGTTTGCATAAACCTGCATTCATCTATACAGGTTAAATTTCGTTTTGCCGATTTATTTCTTTTCATAGACAATGCTGAAAATTGAACATGTGTATCATGGCATACATAGAACTTATTTAGGCAATTATCTGATAAATTACATGATTTGATAAGATATACACTCATATGCTTCCCAGCGACGGTTCCGATGACTTGATTAATTGTTTCTCATTAGGTGACCCGGGTTCAATCTTCGAAATAAATAAAGTCTCTTTCTCTTTACATTTATCTTAAAATTGACGAATTGCAATTTTTTACGTTTTAAGTTTGTAAAAATAAATAAGTACACAAATATAATGTTCACGTTCAAATGTTTCTCGGAGATGGTTCAAAAGAATTAAAAAAAAGAACTTTATACTCTATTTAAAACATTATTTAAACTTTATCTCTAAAGGAAAGAATTGATTTAAACCACCGTTGGACATTCTGTGTTTTCCACGAAACTTAAAACTAAATATTCCAGGTATAAAGGACCTTTTATAGTAGATGTTTCTCAGGGAATTTTCTTGTGTTTATTGTTGTCTTTATATACATTGTAATACATGTACATATAGTTTTAAGTGATGGTATATATCTGAAAATTTTATTTGTTGAAAAAAATTAGAACAAAATACCTTTCTGAGTATATGAAATGTAATGAGTTGTCTAGAAATACATTTCACAATCTGAAATTTCATTCGATTTAGAACCCTATCAAGCGAAATAAAAAAAAATCAGTTTCTTATCAAATCATTGCACACAGTCTCCCGTTAGATAATAATTGTAGAAGTAAAGATACTAGTATATGATTACATTTAAGATCGTCAATTCTAAAGGTATTAACTTAAAATCAGTAGCATTTGGGGACAAAGGGGGTAATAAATTTCCACTCCTTAATCCCTCTGCAAAATTTAGTCAAGATTTACTAGTATCAGTTATTTTCTTTGAAGGGAACTTATTACATAGAAAATCATACATGGCAAAATCTGCATCATACCCTATATCAACCCGAGACTCCAATATCAGCCGGAGGAACGAAAGTAATGGGGCTGATATTGGTTGATATCGTTTATTTGCTTGATATCGTTTATATTTTCATATGAAAAACTTTATCCAGCTTTATCCTAGCTCTCCATGTTGTAATGTCACAATCCACACCGTAAATATGCATCGATTAAAACAAAAATATCTGCAGTATTTCGAAATTTGAATAAAAGGAGCAAAAGTGTTCCAAAAAATCGTAACAAAAGTGAAATAAAGGGCGATGATACAGGAATGTGATAAAGGCGTGCTTTCGTTCATATCAGGGATGAAAAAAACCTGTATTTTATACTATGTATTAATAAATGCATTTATTACCCTAAATTATGAGTAATCAATATCATCTCAGATATTGCAAACTATTGCCACGAATGGTCCGCCGTAAACATGACCGGAATGTAAAACAGGGGAAAAATCTACTATATAGTAGGTTTTCTATCATTATTATGGGGGTAATCTGGCTATAAAAAAGGGGAAAGAACCACTATATAGCCGGCTTTCCGTGGGGGTAGATCTACTATATAGTCATTTTTTCCGGGGGAAAACCTTCTATATAGCCATCTTTCCGGGGGGAAAGATGGCTAGGGGGGAAAGGCACTATATAACACCGGTCCCATCATTGTAGCAAAATTTGTCTGGTCTCTAATCAAACTTTTGAGATATGCTATCTGGAATCGATTTTGTGTATTTTTTAAAAAAAAAAAGAATTCCTAATGCGTGCCAGCCAATCATATGAAATCATTCACGAAATACTACAATCATAAATACATGTATGTAAAATGACAGACAAAACACAGAGAAACTTAATTTTTGCGATTATATTGCTATGCACAATTTTTTAAAGAGAAAACAAGAGGCCCATGGGTCACATCGCTCAACTGAGCAACACTGTTCATGATAAAATCAGTTTTATGGAGTCATATACAAAATATCTGGACAATGTAATACAATAGAATGTCTTAATAATTTCCGCACAGCCTCCGTACTTCGCATCATCAATAATACAATCAGTTTAATCAATTTATACTCACAAATAAGGAAAATTTAATACATGTCAAGACTACATGCACGTTTTTTAAAAGTTGTATATCAACATTTGCGCAAATATTCATCTTGATATACATGTTAACTTTTTGAGGAAAATATTTTGATTCTATTTAGCTAGTAGATATGCATATGATATAGCCTGTTAAAATGTTGAGTATATCTATTTTATGTTTCTTATTGAGCCCTTACAATCTTGATCTGGATCTATATCTACCTAATTTGATATTGATGGTTAGTTTCGTATTCATGAATTAAAATCTAAGGTAAAGGTTGTCTCTTCAGTTGAAGCAAACACGCTGCCGACTAGCGTTATAATGCGGTAATAAATTAAGACTTTAATATTTTTCGTTGAATGCGCTTCATGGTTTGCAAGATGGATTTCAAGTTAGTAAAAGAGGTGACTACAATATTTTACAGTTAAATCATCCCGCCTTTCGTGTTTGATGAAGTTTAAAGTGTCGCTATTGCAATGTACGCCCGAAATCAATAAAAAAAAACTACCCAACAATCATCATCAGCATAATATATAAATATAAGTCATCTATTTAAAGAATATCATAATCAAACAAATTAATTTAGTATTTTATCAAATTACTCGCTACCCTTAATGGAGGAAATGTGTATGTTGAGAACGTTCTATATTTCTTATCTCTTTTGTAGCCTTGATAACTGACTAAGCATAACAAACTGTTTATTGATTAATCAGCAATTGTATGAGCTTTAAATTTTAGAGACGTAATTTGTAGTCTCAATAACTTCATTTCCAACCCCCTATAGTTTAGGGTATTTCGAATCACTTGACGTGTACTCACTGACCGCAGCCGTATAAATATGGGTTTAGAACAGACGTATGTTGAATATTTTGTGTAAAATTGACAATTTGTTTTTGTTAATTCAAAACAATGTTACCAGGTTAAAACTTTAAAGTTGATTTTTCAAACTTTAATCTTGGAATTTCCAACTTTAATCTTGGAATTTTCAACTTTAATCTTGGAATTTCCAACTTAAATCTTGGAATTTCCAACTTTAAAGTTGATTTTTCCAACTTTAAATTTGGAATTTCCAACTTTAATCTTGGAATTTCCAACAATAAAGTTGATTTTTCCAACTTTAAAGTTGGAAATTCCAACTTCAATCTTGGAAAATCCAACTTTAATCTTGGAATTTCCAACTTTAAAGTTGGTTTTCCAACTTTAATCTTGGAATTTCCAACTTTAATCTTGGAAAATCAAACTTTAATCTTGAAATTTCCAACTTTAAAGTTGATTTTTCCAACTTTAAAGTTGGATTTTCCAACTTTAATCTTGGAATATCCAACTTTAATCTTCTGTTTATGTTATTACGATAAGTTTTTCAATTTCAGACGAATTTCTTTTAATAAGTGATCTTTATTAACGCCATGTAGATAAAATTTCAAGGCTTTGTTTTGATCTTAATTGTCTTTTAGTGTGCTTCTTTCTAATCCTGCTTTAATTAACGACATCCTATTGTTTTACATCTTATCATAACATTTATTTTAATTAAAAATTATTTCGATATTTGATATCTGATACTGTATACTTTTAAACGTTTCAATCTTATATATTTATATGAAAACTTCTAGTTCAGACATATACAACTATACGTTTATGCACAGTATGCCTGTGATATAATGTTTACTGTTATATTTATATTCATGTATTTGATTCAAAATTATTTCGATATTTGATATCTGTTACTGAATGCATTTAATCGTTTTAATCTTATACATTTATATGAAAACTTCTAATTCAGACATATACAAGAATACGTTTATGCCCAGTTTGCCTGTCTTATAATGTATACTGTTATATCTACAAGAAATAAATTCAAAAAAGTTGAAAATTCCAAGATTAAAGTTGGAAAAATCAACTTTAAAGTTGGAAATTCTAAGATTAAAGTTGGAAATTCCAAGATTAAAGTTGGAAATTCCAACTTTAAAGTTGAAAAAATCAACTTTAAAGTTAGAAATTCTAAGATTTAAGTTGGAAAAATCAACTTTAAAGTTGGAAAAATCAACTTTAAAGTTGGAAATTCCCAGATTGAAGTTGGAAATTCCAAGATTAAAGTTGGAAAATCAACTTTAAAGTTGGAAATTCTAAGATTAAAGTTGGAAATTCCAAGATTAAAGTTGGAAATTCCAACTTTAAAGTTGAAAAAATCAACTTTAAAGTTAGAAATTCTAAGATTTAAGTTGGAAAAATCAACTTTAAAGTTGGAAAAATCAACTTTAAAGTTGGAAATTCCAAGATTGAAGTTGGAAATTCCAAGATTAAAGTTGGAAAAATCAACTTTAAAGTTGGAAATTCCAAGATTAAAGTTGGAAAAATCAACTTTAAAGTTGGAAATTCCACTTTAAAATTGGAAATTCCAAGATTAAAGTTGGAAATTCCAACATTAAAGTTGGAAAAATCAACTTTAAAGTTGGAAATTCCAAGATTGAAGTGCAAGATTAAAGTTGGAAAAATCAACTTTAAAGTTGGAAAAATCAACTTTAAAGTTGGAAATTCCAAGATTAAAGTTGGAAATTCCAACTTTAAAGTTGGAATTTTAAAGAAAAGAAAATTACAATGTGGCACTTATACGCTTCCGTACTTAACACAGAGTGTGTTAAAATTTAAAGCATCTGCGATTAATATTTGCTTTGTCGAAAATTTGTTAAAAAATTTAGGCTTAAAAAAACAAAAAAACAAAAAATTTAACAGGAAGTTATCGTCTGATTGGTAAAAAAATGAATCCCCCCATATGGCAAATTGTACTTCAAAACATCATCTATCTATCCATCTATCTATCTATCATCTATCAAGTCAAGAGCGGTAGTCTTAACTCCGCCTACTAAGATCTGATTAGACAATGAGACAACGACTATATGCTTTAATTTCAATGTCTTTAATTTTATTCTTCAACATATAATTTGTATTAAATTAGTTTATTAATACAGTCATTTCATGGTTATCTTTTACAGATTTTTACTATGATATGCTATGAGATTCATGTACAATGCTCTGAGGTTTTAGTGCTATTCAATGAGTAATTGATATAAAAGGTTTAATGATACAGTATGCTATAAGTTTTGAACAAACACACCTCCAGAAGAGTTCCAAACATTTTGAATTAAACAATTAACAAAATCAAAGGTGTACCACTAATCTGATATAATCTGATATAATTATTTCTCGAGATAAAAAAGAGACATGTTCACACATTATATATTAAAAACAGCTGTTAATGATGCTTAGCGGATGTTTTGATTTAATAATTTGAAATTCTAGCAAGATTTTTAAAATCCTGGTAAAAGTGATACTATTTTTATAAAATTCAACACTTATTTATTATAAATAAGTAAAATGTTGACAAATATTTTGTATAATTGTCCGTTTAATATTATATAAATAAGAATAACCGGTAAAACCTAATTGAAATTCTATATGTTATGCTTTGGTATGCAATGCTATGACGAAAGAGAATCAAATGGTATGGTATGATATTTCAACGCTAGGCCATGGTTTATGTTGCTTGAATTGATTCTACCTGTTTAGCACTAGTTACACGAAGCTAGCTAAAATCGATATATATATGAGAAGCTCGTTCTAACGAGTTAAAAAATGTTATTCTACAAATTTAATTTGCTTATACAAATTCAAAATTTTGTGATTATATCAAATTACAAAATTGTTTGATAAGTTTTATATATGGGCTTCCGTACACATGTATCTGAATACTAAGTTTTATAAACTCCAGAGAGTTTTGGATATCAACCAATCTGAGAGAGGGAAATGATTAATTAAATAATAAAATTAATTTCTAAATATTCCGATCATCTAGAGAAAGCGAAATGTTCAGTCTCTTCCCGATGAAAAACGGGGCTTCGACAGTTTTTATTTTTTTCCCAAAGTTTACCCAGATAATAAATTTTACCATACTGACTTGTATTCCTATTCAGTATGCATAACCGATGCATGTTAAATCGAAGTAATGAAATTTTGAAAAAAAAAATAGTGCATAGACAAGGAGGTATCAAAAAGGTCATCGAATGTATATTTAATATACTAGTAAATCAATCTGATTTTGACAGGTTTTAGATAACACTAAGTTTGGCAATAGTGCATATATTTTCGAATGTTCAAATAAATTTTTCAGATACAAGTCTTCGTTTCCAGAAATCTGAAATAATTTAATTAAGATAGATTATTCTTCTTTTTTGACGTAATCTTAATTCATATTTTTTACCATATGTCATTTTTTTAGGAGTTTTAGAATTTCCATCAAAACACACAATATAGCCAACACATATATTATTATATTATTTTACATTTAAAAGTGGGCTTGTCGATGTGCGTGGAATTTTTTTTTTTAGACCGTATTGATCTCCTATAGAAAAAGAGCTCTTTTTGGAGTCGGTTTACGATAAAAATAAACTGTAATATTATGTACATAAATTCGATTCCTCATAACTTTCTCCTTGATATTTAATATCAATCGCGGTTTTTTCTATTCATGTCTTTGTAACTTTGAACTTCAGTTTTGGTCAATTGCTCAACCATAGGATCATGGTTTGAAAAAAAATGAATTCACTATACATGTAGTAGCTCAGTTAAAGTTTTGATGCTACTTGCTATTTGGTTCATGTGAAAGGGATTTTGAAAACATCTGACCCTTTTTTTATCTTTTTTATCGTATGCTATTTGGTTCCTGTGAAGGAGATTTTGAAAATATATGCTCTAAATTTATCTTTTTTATCCTAATCATAACGCTTGAAAGAAGTCTTAGATCTTCATGTGTACACATTTTGTAGTATAAAATTAAATGTCCTCTCGAAAGTATACTGTGTGCTAAGTAAAGATAAAATTGACATAATATAGTTCAAAAAGATGAAGATGTGAAAAGTTAACGCAAACACACGAGGACAATAATGTAAAACAACTCGTGACTTCGGACTAATTTGATTATAAAATTTCACTTGGGTTTTTAATTCAGGTGAGCTAAAGTTACTTACCAAGATAAATCAGCATAAAAGTTGCTCCGGTAAAAATCATTATCAATTTTAGGGAAAATGATAAATACCAATGAATGTTGCACTCAACGCCACTAATCAAACACATTACAGTGAATTGTTAGGGATACACGAGTTTTATACTCACAAACAAGGAAATACTTAATATATATAAGATGATATCCCGCGCAGGCGCTTGATATAACATTTAAAACATTTATGAACTTGGTTTTCGTTTTTACAAATTTTTTTGTATATACTGCGTCCGAATTTTTTTCTTAATTGTTTTTCTTAACCTATTTTGTAAAAATGAAATCATAAAGTAACTGGCTGGATATTAAGAGTAGAGGACAGGAATGAAAATCTAAACTGTAATTGATCATATGTGGCCTTTTTGTTGCATTTAATTAAAAACAAGGTATTACAAACTTTTTAATTTGCTTTTAAGTGTTTGTTCCGTATGCAATTTATTCAGTTGCAATTGAAAATAGTTTCAGTTTTTTGCATTATCTTCATGTATTGAATTAAATGTCAAGTGAACCCTCAATCGCATATACGTGCCCAAGGATTTTTATTTCAAAACGGGGAGGGAGATGCAGTGTTTGTAGCTCTTTTCTTACTCTTTATGTCAAATTTCACTTAAATATTTAACACTGTCCAAAATGAGTTTCCTATATGTAAACTTCACACAAAAGCCTGTTTTGAAAGAAAAATTGGGGGAGGTGGTTGACTCCCCTCATCCCCTTTTCCCAGTATTATGCGTACATCATTTTTTCACATAAGCTAGATTTCATATACACAGTAGAGTTGTCAACACAATCTGTTTATTGTTAACAAATTTATTAATATATAAGATTTCCAATCTGTCAGTGGTATAAAAATATATGTAGTCTAAAAACGCCAGAGCATGCATATTTAAATGCATATGCATCTGGTGAAATACCAAAGGTGTAAGCAATTACTCTGGTGCATGCATTTCGTAGTCTATTAGCTTTGATCATATTCTAACAACTTTATCCAATCAAATGTCAAGATATAAATGTACTTATGCTAAAACTGTAATAGAAAAATCTTCTCTACTCATATATATTTGAGATAAACTAAACGCATGGTTATGATATTCATAAAGCCTTCTACCTAAATTGTGAAATTCATGACCTCTGTGTCGGGGGTTCAGGCCCTATGTCGGGGCCGATATGGATATATAGTGAAAATGTATTTAATCTTAGAAAATCTTCTTCTCTCAGCAGGGGGAAATAAACCGAATGCACGAATCTTATGTTCATGAAGACATCCACCAAAATTGTGACCTGTGTGGGGATTCAGGCCCCTGGGCGGGGCTAATATGGTCATATAGTGAAACTTTTCTTCTCTGTATCCACAGCAGGGGGGGGGGGGGGTAACTGAATGCATGGTTATGATATTTATGAAACCTTCTACTTATATTGTGAAATTCATGACCCCTGGGTCGGGGGTTCAGGACCTTTGAGTGGGGTCAATACGGCCACATATTGAAAATACATTTATTTTATAATATTGTCTTCTGTACTTTCATAATCGTGGGAGATAAACTAAATGCATTATTATGTACGTAGTGTACTGTTACACTGTTCTTAAATTGTAAAATTCACTGCCCATGGGGCAGGGGTTGAGACTAAATTTTTATTTGGGAGTAGGGGGTGACAAATTTGGCCGCATAATGAACATGTAATTTGTTTTAGGTCACTTGAGTCACTCGGGTAACCTATTGTCGCCACATTTTAGGAAATTTACTTTAATTTCATGTGCATTGTACCTTGTATAATTTAACTGTATGTATATTGTGTGCATTATAAATACATGTACTACTTAATATTTTTGACCATAACAGGCCTGCAGGTCTCTTTTTACTAGAAGATTTCAATTTTTGGCACCTGGAGCTTTCAAACATCATATTCAGATAAGGGTGTATACTCTTAAACGAAGCTTAAAATGCAAAAGGAGACCCTCTAGATCTGATAGATTAATCTAAGGGCTATTGTCAAGGCTGTAAGTATCTTGTTTTTCACTTTTAGGGGTGGGGGTAAATTGCCGTGCTTTCAATTTTCTTGAGACCTTACACCAGATGTCGATAAAATATTTTAAACATATTTTTGAGCAGTTATGTAGACCGGCGATTTCTCATGTGCTAGCTCCTACCATGACAAAGATTCAGTGCCTGGCCATAATACAGAACGCGAAATGGCGGCCATGTCAGTAAAAACTTTTCACACTTGGAAGTTTCGTTGGTTATTTTTCAACATGAATGAAAAGAAATGTCTCTTACCTTTTCAATATTTGGTAATATATCCCTTTGCCATTATTAAAACCTTTAATCTTTTAGGGATTGACATTAACTATTAACTATTTATAGTCTCGGAAGTATTTCCATTAAGCTACATCAAGAATCAAGTCCTGTCGATTTTTTTTTTATCATGGAAGCGTTGTTCTCATTGGCGGATCCGGGGGAGGGGGGGGGGGTTAGGGGGCTGGAATCCCCCCTTTCTCTAGGACATATGATTTTTTAAGCTCAAATTGGCAAAAAGCATCCGTATGATAAGATGAATATAAATTGCAAAAATGAAAGACCGATCTTTATTCAAAGCGGAGAAAACCTCGAAACTGTAAAAAAAAAAAAAAAAGGAGGTGCATTTTTAAAAATCTTCTTCTCAAGAACTGCTGAGTCAAATTCAACGTAAAGTGTTGTAACAAGTTTAACAGCATTCAATTTTGTTAAATGATACAGGAATAGTTGGTATAAAATATTCATAAATCATGACAAGCTACTATGTAACTTGATATCTAGATCATGAGCTGCAACAGGGCTGCTGACTTTTCTTGGCTTGTCCCAGTAAGCTGCTGCATTAGTTACACCAATGGCTGATATATATATATATATATATATATATATATATATATATATATATATATATATATATATATATATCTGTATTTATGGCCTTTTCTAAATTTCAATAAGCTAATAAAACTTAATCAGAATTAATATATATGGTCTGACATATTTTAATTGAGATTTATAGCCTCTCAATGAGACCATTTTCGATTTTGAAACTACTCAATCGAAAGTGAAACCTGCTTCATGACAACAATGCAACAGGCAATTCGTATCTTAGAAAATAACGCTCAACAAGTTCACATCTCAAAAGCCTTTGGACAGCATTCAATGTTCAACTACAATGGTAGAATCACAAGCTATTTGATTATCAAATGCATTTTGTAGTATTTTACCTTTGATTTGTAAAATCTGACAATCGTCAGAAAGCAGAGTAGATGTGTGTATTTGATAAATTTATCGGTTTTTCGATCAAATTGCATACAATTTGAAGAAATTATTAGCATTATTTTGGTTTATAAATATTTCTCTAAATGTAATGAATTTAAGGACTGTTTGGTCCTTAAATGTTGAAAATGTAATGGCGGGAATTCACGCTTCTCTTATATAAAGAAACTCGACGAAATATGTTTTAAATAATACATGTACTCCCTCTCGAATACTTTTCTTCGGCGACGTCAAGATGTGATAGCCGTTTAATGTTGTCATATATAGTAATTTTGACATGAGCATTTGCATTTGTTTTCTGGTATTTATTAATCTTAAACATTCATAATAATCGAGTCTTTTTGTTCTCTCAGATTAGTGGTATTTTTAAAAGTCACGCATGCAGATAGATTTAGAGAACCTGATGAGAGTTTTACTTTAAAAAATTACTAAGCACAAAGGATTAAAAAATGCTTTCGAAAAAAAAGATCTCCGAATTAATTTTAATCAATTTAAATATCATGCAGTTGATCGGTTCAAAAGTATTTACACTTCACACAGTCTCAACAACTGAACCTGTCCAAACATCCATCCAAAGTTCATGCGTTGACCTGATAAAACAATTGACATGTTAATATATTATTTGAATCTCTGATGGATACAACGGATTAATTACAAATTATTACATTAATAGACTGCTAATTGTTTTCGTACGAATATTTGGACCCGTGCGTAAATAAAACTTGGACAGCAAGAATGTTTTAAATTTGTAAATACGATGGAGAAAAACTCAATCTTGAATTGACTTTTTATGCCCCCCTTCGAAGAAGGGAGGGCATATTGCTTTGCTGCTGTCTGGCGGTCTGTCTGGCGGTCGGTCGGTCCACATTGGTTTCCGTTCATTTTCTTTGCAGATGTTGCACACACTGAAATGGAATTCGGCATACAGCTTTATCATAAGAATATCTAGGTCAAGTTTGATTTGGGGTGTGATCGAACAAGTTTTGACAGATTTATGCCCCTTGGAATTAGAAAAATTCCAATTATTTGCAGTTTCCGTTCATTTCTTCTCAGAGGTTGCACATACTGAAATGAAATTTGGTATACCGATTTATCATAAGAATATCTAGGTCAAGTTTGATTTGGGGTACGATCGAACAAATTTTGACAGATTTCTGCTCCTTGGACTCGGAAAAATTTCAATTTTTGGCAGTTTCCGTTTATTTTCTTCACAGATGTCTAAGGGAGGGGGCATAAGTGTTTCACAAACATCTCTAGTTTTTGTAGATTTTAAAATGCGTTCTCTTGAATTATTGCATAGATTTTGCAAGTTTTGAGGTTTTAAATTACTTTGGGAGTTTGAAAGTTTTTTTTATTTCATGGAGAATGTCATTTCTAATATTATTTTGATATAGAAAATGATGTTTTATGTGCCACTTTTTTCATTTATTTGTCATACATAAATAAAATCAGATCAAATTTTTGGATATCAAAAATAAATATGTTTTCTATATGAAATTTGTAGCATACCTTTCTGTATTCCGGCAAACATACATTCTGATGCAATGTCTTGGTTCCGTTGCAATTTCAAGTGCTGAATCCATGGAATGATCCGGTCACCCTAGTTTTGTGACATATTACGGTTGTTTTGTATTGTAGACACGCTTGATATGCCCATATCTTAACTGTTGCCAGTTTTGTTATTTTTTTACTCTACAGTCTGACGACTGTTCTAGTTTTAATAAAATGCATATCATCATGGTTGATATTTAAGATACTTTTAAAACGTGTTTTGTAACTTTGGCAATCGTGTATTTCTGTCAAAAGCACTGCCATTTGTTTTTTGCGTCTTTCGAGATCTGCTTCTGATGCTTTTTTAAAGTTTTTATTTTGGTCAATTATGGATACTGAAAGTGTCATTTCTAATTTACATGTTCTTTTTATTTGAAAAAAAATTTATACACACCCGTTTGTAAGTAGCGATAAAACATCAAAACTATTATAAAATAGGTCCAATATTTGAAATGAATCTCTTCTTTCTATAAAATAATTAGCATACGTTGATTTTTTTCATCGAAGCAAACATACCCAATGAAGCTGATGTGATGTCTTTTAACTTTGTTTCCATCGTCATTGCGAGTGCTGAATACGTGGAATGTTTTGGTTGTTCTTGTGTTGTTATGTATTGTTTCTTTTGTGTTGGAATTGGTACCGGTGCACTCGATTTAGTTGTCAAAATATTATTTGTAGCTGTCGTTGTTATTATCCTTCTAATACTGGACCGCATTTCTATTTTGCACACAAGAAAAGTAATAACTAGATTTATTCTGAAAAAATATCTGGCAAATTCTGGCAATAAAATATCAATATATAACAATCCAATAACATGCCATTGTATTACTTTACACATATGTTTGTTAAATTTGCTAATATTTATCAGTAACAGTATAGCGCAATATTCTTAAATCTTTTTTAAGTACATGTTTATGCATTTTTCGTTATATACATTATCTAGTAAAATGAATGACATATACATTACCTGCTGTAGAAGTTGATGTTGATGGAGAAGTTGTTCTTTTTGTTAATGCTGATGTTGTTATTCGTTCATTTAGCACTTATTTCAAAATAAAAGTTAACGTTTTAATGGCTAGGATTTTTCTATTCAAAAGACTATTTCAAAGCACGTTGCACTCTGTTCGAAGTTGCAAAAAGAATAGAAATGTTTATTTTAATTTTCAATTCGGCATTTTATTCACAAAAAATATATTTCAAAACTTCATTGTTTTCCAAGAAATAGTAGAAGATTGTTACCTCTAAGATTCAATTCAAATCCTTTGGAAGTCAAATCGTCAGAGTTCGATACAAGTTTTATGTGTAGTCGATTCCCAAGAGCGTTTCTCTTCATAGTTAGTTTACCACACTCGTTAAATACCGTAAAGCTTCCACCGGATGGATCAATTTCCTGAATCTGATATTTGAACAGGGGTCAATTAACCATTATATATAAGTAATTTTCTTTCTACATATATTTTGATTTAGTTTAATTTTTTAAAACCAAAATGACTTTTTAATTTCGAGTGATATTTCTAATCGTAAACTTCTGAAAATAGCTTGAATAACTAGTCTTTTATTCATATTCATATAAATTGGGCATGAAGTTCGATTAATTAAGTCCAATTCACGGTCCTGATGATATTCCAGTTTGTAAACAATGACCCTGCTTGTAAAAATGGATGTCACTTCTCTACACTGAATAAGCCTTTGAAATTGATTTTTGGAAAATGTATGTTCGACGAATAGTATTAAAAGTGCCCTAGACACGATTTGAGATGAAAATTTCATTATTTATTTTTATGTATAAAATGCTTTACTTGTGCATTTTGAATGATTCACCAAAATATGAAAGTTGGGAATCAAGTTACAAACGAGATACAGGGAAAGAAGTTGTTATGTAAAGTAAGCTCGAGTTACATGTATATATTTGTTTACAATAATGTAAAATAATCATTTCTTTGAAAAATGACATGGCATACAAGATAAACTGATTCAATGTGTTCATAAATAATTTTGTCAACAACAAACGCAACCTTAGTTTGAAACTTATTTCATTACAACACATATGTAAACAACAACAGGACTCTAGCTTTGTTTACAAAACAAAGAATTCTAACCTCTCTAACGCGCTTGTAACTCGATATTTAATTTTCAAATTTTGATAAAACATTGAAAACATCCATATTGACTATTCTAGACATTAAAAATGGAAAAATGAATTTTGAAACAAAAATGAGCTCAAATCGTGTCCAAGTACCTTTAATGATGAAAACACAATATGTATAGCATGTGAACCATCTACCAAAAATAAATATGAAACTTTACTGAATGAAAAAATACCTTTAAATAATCTTCACATATACCCCTAGAAGGTCTTATAATATCCATGTCGATATCAATCAAAATTTCTTTTGTATTGGCAGGTGCTATCACATTCCATATGTAGATTGTATTGCTGTTGTAGTCGACCTCTGGGTAACCAGGGGACTTTATATTTAACACATTAGATGGCAACAGTTCCACATCTTCAGCAATCAGAACACTTGCAGTCTTATCTGGAATATTAGATAACGAGATTACTATTACTTTCGAATTTAAAAACAAATTGATATCAAGGCCGACAATGGTCGTCGGTTTTTGAATAAGAATAGTGTTTTATACTGTCTGTGTTTTACCGTTTTAAACTGTTGAATCGCAACTTAACTGGTAACGCAATATGTGAATGTACAATTGTTGCACTGCCAATTTTACACAGGAAAAATATTTACCATTGTCGTTTTTAATATGTAATAGAGATCAAAACACAAATGACTTAAAAGAGAAAATAGTTCTATGAGTATGAGCAATCGACTTTTAGGAAATTTCAGAAAGTTTTTAAAGACCTCTGAAGGCAGTTACAACATTTTAACCTTACATCATAGAGACCTACATATGTAAGACTACTTGTGATTGAATATCTGACATTAGCAATCAGGCTAACACAAAAATCAGTGGTCAAGGTCATTTCAATATCAGAGTATTATGGGAGGTTTTACAGATGTCGCCAGTTCACTATGAAGCTAGTCAAATCTCTATACATACCGAAGAGATTCAATGCTCTTTTTTTAACAGTTTATATTATCTTGAAATTGTACAAAATTTGTTTAAATACTTGTAACTTTCGAATTAGAATTTATAAAACATCGGTCCACGGAAGCTCTATGCGTCAGTCATCACACATAAAATCAATAAAAAGAGCTAAGGTCAAGATCACAAAGTCAAAAGAACAAGATTGTGGGCTTTTAGCGTTTTTAACTGAGTTTTTCAAAGGAAAAATCCGGTTATTGAAATGGAGAAAATGGCAGGCGGTCGGGTGGGCGGGCGGCAGTCAAAAGGACACCCATGTTGTACAGATTAATCCTCTAACAGTTTTCAAGACAGGAAGTTTTTGTTTTACAGATCAATTGTTCATATACCAGAAATACGCATATTACTTGGATTTGGATTTTTGATAATTGTTTTAAAAATACCAGCTGTTGACCTTAGCCATTGTTTTTTTTTTTTTTTACATAATATTGCATATACATGCAAGATACCCATATTGTGCAGATAATTCCTCCTACAATTTTCAAGATAGAAAGGTTTCGATTTGCAGATCAATTGTACATATATCAAAACTGTGCATGTTACTTGGATTTCGAGGGGTTTTTTTACTTTTTAAAAACAAGAGGCCCATGAGCCACATCGCTCACCTGAACAAGATATGACAATTCATTATACAATATATAAAGCGAAGCCTACTGTTTTGACATCTTATTCTTAGTTACATCAACTGACCTATCTAAATATCCTAGGACTTATCGAATTAAAAATGACAAAATTCTGAAATGAACTAATCAATATGGAAAGTTGTTTGATATTAGTAATCTTCGATCCCAAATAAGTGTAACTCATCAATGTCGTAATCGAAATTCAAGATAACTAATTGATAAACTTATAACCAGACTATTTGACTAGCCGAAAACTTATCACCAAACTTTCTTCTTTTATTTAGAGACTTCTTTTAATAAAAATGCACTTGTCTAGTTGGGCAAGTGCCCAGCAAAATTAACCTGTCCGTATTTTTTTTCATAGGTACCAGACAATTGGTACTATGAAAAGAATATTTTTAAACATTTTCCATATATATTTCTATATTGCACTTTGAACACTCTTGGGGACCCAAGACCAATATTGGTCCAGAGACCACCGTTTTAAAAATTTAGAATCTACACTATTTGGTAATGCTTGCATAATGATATCACAAATTATAGCTTTGTAATTCTTGAGAAGAAAATTTTTAAACATTTTCCCCCATACATGTTGAACTTTGAACCCCTCTTGTGACCCCCGTATTGGTCCGGGGGTCACGGTTTTAACAATTTAGAAACTATACAATCTTAGCATGCTTGCATATATATTATTGATATTTTCCATATAGTTCTATGTCAAACTTTGAACCCCCTCTTGAGGCCCTAGTTTTAGTCTAGGGGTCACTATTTTTCAATTTGGAACCTTCACTATATATACAAGCAATATACAATTTAAATGTTGTGAATATTGGCATTTCTGGTGCAGTGGTTGTTGAAAAGACGATTTATAAGACACACACCCTATTTTCACCGTTACGCAATTATCCCCTTTTAAAACTGGTTTTGCCCTTCATTTTACCAATTTAGAATCTCCTTCCCATAAGGATGCTTTGTTCTTAGTTAAAATTTGGTTGACTTAAATATGGTTAAATTTGATCCAGTGGTTCTAGAATTTAGTTCAAAGTTTATATACAAACCGACAGACGACGGTGAGCTAAGCTACCAGCTGTTGAACTTAGCCATTTTACTTCATAGTATTGCATATAAGGTACCCCTATTGTAGCATAATTCCTCCTACAGTTTTCATCATAGGAAATGTTAGCTGCAGGTCTGTAGCTCCCCGTTTGAAAAAATTCGGATGGACAACCTGGGAGCTACAGTGCCACACATTGAAAAAAAAATTGTGTATTTATTGCGCACAAAAACTTGCTCTAGTCTTGGACTGATTAACCCTATTTACACACAAATTCTATGGAAAAAATTAGAACCATTAAATTTTTCATGCATTTTACTACTGATATCCCTCTTTACTTGCCTCTTTACTTGCCTCAGACTTTCTCCGGAACACGCATCGCCATTTTTACTTGTACACAAACTGCACCACTTCACTTTAACGGGGCTGGTGGTGGTTTTTAAAAGACTATGAGAGGCAAGTAAAGAGATGGTATCAGTAGTAAATTGCATGAAGAATTTAATGGTATTAATTTTTTTTTCACAGAATTTGCGTATAAATAAGTTTATTCAGTCCAAAACTATACACAATTTGTTCAATGGGTGGCGCTGTAGCTCCCAGGTCGTCCATACGATATTTTTCAGGCTAGGAGCTATAGACCTGCAGCTAAGGAAATGTTTGTTTTTCAGATCAATTGTACATATACTAGATATGTGTATATTACTCTGATTTTGATTTTTGAAAATTTTTGCTAAAAGTACCAGCAACTGAACATTTTTTTTTTCATTTTTTTTTCGCAAAATATTATATGCCCATATAGAGTACCCAATTTCTTTGGATAGGTAGTGTTTATCTATGGTGGCATAGTTCTGCTACCACTTGTCAGATATTTATGTCAACTTGTCAGATCTTAATGTCGACTTGTCAGAAAATAATCATAGTGACTAGACATAATTAAGATGGTGACAATCTCAAGGGGCCCCGCTTAAATAATTGAAAATATGATTAAAGCATTTCAGAGGATTTTGCTTTGACATTGAACTATGACTAAGAATATTCCAGGTTGACATGCAACTTGAAGTCAAGCTCATTACTCATTACAAACAGGTTTTTTGAGAGGTTTAATATGAGCAAGATTAAGCCAATGGGAATTAATTTGTAGTCTAAAACTGGATATTAAAGAGCCTGTTATGACCTTAACACTTGACCTCGACACTTGGTGTAAGGTCGCTGCACACCCTCTACACAAAAGCTCGTTTCATGTGAAGTTTGAGCCAGATGGGGCTAAGGAGAGGGTAAATATGAGAGGGTCTGATATGACCTTGAACCTAAAAACATGTTCAAATTCACTGCACACCCTTTGACCAAAGGCACTATATGGGTGAAGTATGAGCCAGATTGGACCAAGGGAAGAGAACATAAGACCCGGTCAAGGATTTTTCAGATAATTCTTCTAGATCTACGACCTTAATTAACTTTATACCTAGAATCTTAGTTCAAGGTCACTGTAAACCCTGTATCCAAAATCACTCTATGGGTGAAGGATGAGCCAGATTGGACCAAGAGGACAGTAAATATATGACCCGGACAAGGATTTTTCAGATAATTCTGCTATGACATTAACCTTAGACCTAGAAACGCGGTTCTTTTACCCAAAAGCACCCTGCAGGTGAAGTATGAGCGAAATTGGGCCAAGGGGAGAGAAGATATTCCCCAGCCAAGTGATCTTGGACGGACAGACACACGGAAGGATGGATGGACGGACGGACAGACTGATCACTATAGGGTGTCCGTCGAGCGGGGCCCTTATCTTGAGAGAACAGAAGGATACTAGGTTTCTTGTGTTTTATCAAGCGACTGCTTTGTCAAATCTCGATGTAACGAAGCAAGATTAACTTCCAAAATCTTAATTAACGGGACAGCTGGTACAGGTCGACAACATGTACAGTATTCTGCTATCTCATACTGTATAACTTCCTTGTTGAAATACGTACTGTTTCCACCTGCTGTTTTTACTGTTGATGAAGTTGTCCATGTCTCTGTAGGTAGTGTTGTAGTCGATTGTGTTGATGTAGTTCTTGTTGTCAATGTTGTACCCACCTTTGACACTAATGAAAATTAATTGTAAATATTTAAACAGCGCACAAAAACATATTGGAAGGCATAAAAAATCAAATTACTCTTTTCATTGAATATGTACAATACAAATCAGAAACAGGAAATGTATCGTAGCCTTTCAGGGCTTGCAAAAATCTAGCTGTACTTGAGTCTTCAATTTTAACTTGAAAGTAAAACATGTTAATAGTCTAATGCATCATTAAAACAGTGAAAAATTTAAAAGCTAATTATGTTTCGATCTAGCAATTTTCAAAATCAAAAAAATGTGTTTTATATTTCATCAATTGATTATTTAATAATGTCACGACATGAAATTTATTTCTTTATTCATTTCATTCGAATTTTTATTATTATTATTAAGGTCTTCCGTTTCCAACGGAAGACCTTATTGTTATTCTTCGGTTTCTTTTTCCCTATTATTAAGGTCTTCCGTTTTCAACAGAAGACGTTATTGTTTTCGTACGGTTTCTTTTTCCCTATTATTATTATTAAGGTCTTCCGTTTTCAACAGAAATTCTTATTGTTTTTGTACGGTTTCTTTTTCCCTATTATTATCATTATTTTAAATTTTTTTCTTACAGATTTTGTGCACGCTAGTTCTCGAAAATGGCTTGGCCGATTTTCGTAAAACTTTAAGATCTGATAGATAATGATCTGAACCTTATTGGAAATTTTTTATATTGATGACGTCATTTCCGTTTTCGAGAAATTGACGTTTTAGCGATTTTAGAGGCGTGGCTTGTCCGTAGAACTTCTCCTAAACGAGAAAAGTTATTGAGTTCAAACTTTCAGGGATGGTACACAACAGCTCGTAGATTTGTAATTTTATTTTCATTTTGATCACCCATATCTCAGAAAGGAAAAATATTTTGTAATGCAGTATAGAAGAAAAGATGCCCAAATTGATATACTAAACAATATACAACCTTCAAACTTTCGTTAAACGGCCCCTATAAGGAGAAAAGGGAACGGCCCCTAAACGTTTTTTTCCATATATCTCAAGAACGGTAACGAATTTCTAAACACTTGTTGAACAAAATGTGTTTAAAATCAAATGACCTTTCATTCGATATCAATAAAAAGGGACTGGCCCCTCAAATTTGGGACCCAGATGGGTCTGAAGCCTTTTATCTATAGCCGTTTACTGAAAGATATTTTGTGAAAGGTTATAGAAACAAATATGTTTATCTTACAGTTTTGTACCCAAACAATGTAATGATTTTCTAATTTGTTACGTAATTTAAGGGTTTTAGGGGTAAAAAGTCCAAAATTTTGATCACACACATCTCAGAAAGGGAAAAAATTTTGAAATGCAGTGTAGAAGAAAAGATCCTCAAAATGATGTACTAAACAATATTCAACCTTCAAACTTTCGTTAAACGGCCCCCATAAGGAGATAAGAGATCGGCCCCTAAAACGTTCTTTCCCATATATCTCAAGAACGGTAATTTCTAAACACTTATTGAACAAAATGTGTTTGAAATCAAATGACCTTTCATTCGATATCAATAAAAAGGGGCGGGCCCCTCAAATTAGGGACCCAGATGGGTCTAAAGTCGTTTATCTATAGCTGTTATAATACGTTTATATATCCTAACATTATAAATATTTTCTCATGCGTTACGTAATTAGGGTTTTTTAGGGGCCAGAGGTAAAAATCTTTAGTCTCTTCTATCTGAATTAGAAAAAATGCAAGTATTTGAAAAAGCTATGTAAAAGAACTTATAAAAAGCGATACAGGAAAGCATTAGTTCTCCACTCATTCTTTTAGATCATGTTTTGTAGTCGAAAATCAAAGCTGATGATGTTATATAACCTTCTAAAAATCGGACAGAAGACCTCCTCGTTGCTCGCAACGAGATCGTATCAAGTTATTATTTTTTATTTTTTTCCCCATTTTTGTGCACGCGATTTCTCAGAAACGGCTAGACCGATCGCCATCAAATTTTCAGATTTGATAGATATTGGTCTGAACCTGAGAGCATTGATGTAGTCACATCCGTTTTTGAGATATTGAGATTTTTCCAATTTTTATATGGGTATTTTGTCTGCGGACGTTATCTTAAAATATAAGAGATATTGAGCTCAAAAATCTACGGTTGGTAGAGAAAAGATTGAAGTTTTGCATGGTTGTTGTTTTATATGTCTAGCACTAAAAGCGCCAAAGCTCGGTAGGGCTCGAAAATTGAGATATCAAAAGTATTGTGAATTTTCGTGCTTTATTTATCTCTTTTCTGGAAAATATTTTGTTTAAACATGTAATGCAATAAAAGTTCAAACTTACAAGACCTTTCATTTGATACCAAGAAAATGGGAATGGCCCCTCAAATTAGGTACCTAGAGGGCTCTAAAGTCTTTTATCTATAACCCTTTACTGGGGGATTTGTTTATAGATTATAGAAGCAAATATGTTCATCTTACCGTTATGTAGCCTAACAATATAATGCTTTTCTCATGTGTAATGTAATTAGGGGTTTTTAGGGGTCAAAAGTCCAAAACTTTGATCACTTATATCTCAAAAAAGGAAAATATTTTGACAAGCAGTATTAAAGAAAAGATGCTCAAAATGTTTTACTTAATAGTATGCAACCATCAAAATTTGGTTAAACGGCCCCAATAAGGAGATAAGGGGACAACCCCTAAAGCAATCTTTTCTAAATATCTAAAGATCTGTACCAAATTTCTAAATACTTGTTGAACAAAATGTGTTAAGAATTAAATGACCTTTCAGTTGATATGAAGTAATGGTTACTGGCCCCTTAAATTAGGGGTCAAGAGGGGTCTTAAGCTTTTTAACCAAAGCTCTTACACCTGAAACAAAATACTCTCTGATATCTAGAATGAAGACCCCCTTTTCCTCTATTTGCAATTTAAGTTCAGCAGTTTTATAGTAAAATCATGATCTTACATGTATCTCAACTTCTAAAATCGGACGGAAGACCTCCTCGTTGCTCGCAACGAGATCGTGTCTTTACCTTTTAGTGTGAGTTGAAATCCTTTCGAAGTCAGCGGATCATCGTTTGATATGAGTGTTATAAGCAGTCGATTTCCCCTTGCTGTTCTGATATCCGTGAGCTGACCACACTGCTTGAAAAGAGAAAACTTTTTCGCCGCAGAATCGATTTCTTGTATCTAAATGACGAACAATTATTAAAAATAAATCTTCATGAAATGTTTTAGATTTACTCATTGCATTTTTATTTCATTATCTTTAAAACCACCCATTGAGGCCACGGGCAATATAATACAGCACGCATAGCCCATTCACGTAGTTAGCATCGAGTAAAGTGAAAGGTCGATAAGCTTTTCTGTGAAGTTGATATAACTATAAATTAGCCGAATGAAATGGATGCATTTCTAATATCATGTTTTTCCTTTGGGACACTCATTCATTTTGATAAAATTTGCATGTTTTTAAAGTACTTTTACATTAATTTTCTATTTTAGTTAAATAACGCAGTAATGCAAGATAAACTTCAGAACGTGACACATGTCTAAATCAAACCAATCAGGCAGGCTTTTTGATATACTAATATTACAACAGCATTTTTTAAAGTTCATGTGAATATGTTTATCCAAAACTGTTATTTTTATTTTTTAGGAAAATAATCCAGGAAAATTTTATGTACAAACTTGTTTATAATCATCACACTAACAAGACGACTTTTTTTTTCTTATTTGAAATTGTCGGCATGATGTGATTCAAAATTAACTTTAAAGGACACAAACCTGTAAATAGTCGGAACAAGAATAACCAGCCGTCCTCTTGATGTCCATTGTTATATTTATAAGAAATTCTTCTGCAGTGTCATCTGCTACAACATTCCATGTGTAGTTTGTGTCTTTTTCATAGTCTGTGTGTGGATAACCCGGAGACTTGATGACTTCTTCATTATATAACGACATGGCAACAGTTTTATATTGATAGGAAACAGTCAATGCCGTATCTGAAATTACCAGACTGACTGCTTTATTTGATAGCGATATGGTACATGTAACAATTGTAATTTGGTAGGAAACACCCAGTGTCTATCACAAAATTATCAGACGTTACCAGATACTTTATATTAGAATTGTATATATCTACTATCGAATGACTTGTAAAGGCGTATTTAACAACATCTTTAAATGTAATTCATTAACTTTGTAGAATATTCTCGGATTTTCACAGGATATTTCACAATACTGAGTGAATATTGGTGAGGTAATGTTTAGTTATTGCTAAGACCAACGGATTCAATCTTTTCAAAAATGATTTGTAAATAAGGAAATAGGGATACAAAGAAATCACTTTCTTGTGCTTGATCAGTAAACTTAAAGTAGTTTAATTTCTAAACAGGGTCACGAGATCAGATCAACAATTTTCAAACTATAAAATTTCTATTGATAAACAAAGACAAAGCTAATTCGACCGGACAAATAGTTATTTGTGCAAACAAATCATAATTCGTCCGAACAAATCGTATTTCGTCCGAACAAATAGCTAATTCGTCCGAACAAGTAACTTATTCGTCCAAACAAATAGTTAATTCGTCCGAACAAATAGCCAATTCGTCCGAACAAATCCTAATTCGTCTAAACAAATAACTTATTCGTCCAAACAAATAGCTAATTCGTCCGAACAAATAAGATTTATTAATTTTTTCATCAGGTCCTTCCACGCAGCCGTACTTATGAAGGTCGATACAATAGAAAGTGGAAATAAACATTATCCCTAGATTAATTTCAAAGTAAAGCTTGTTTTTGTTTGTTTGCTAATCATGGGCGTCGGAGCCGGCTTTTGCAAAAAAAAAAAAAAAAAAAAAAAAATAAAAATAAACAATAAACAAGGGTTCAAATTTGTCAATTTGATGTATACAATGATTTCTGAAATCCATTTAGATACAGTTGTTCTCAGTAAGAAGATATTCCATTAAGAATAAATAATTCTTGCAATCCATGGGCGCTGCCATATTGTCAAAAACATTATCTCCCTGCTGGGTTATCTCTAAGCATCTAAGAGAGGGCAGCACTGATGCTGACGTCAGTGAGACACATTGCATTTTTACACGCTCTGTAACAGTGTTAAACAGTGTTAAAGCTATCATCAAAATGTGAATTTAAACTTGGAATGGTCGTCATTTTGAAACAGGATTTATGGAGGAAGATTTTGGATCTCCGCATGATGGATTCACACCAGCAAATTATGTTACGTGTAACTAGAATGGAATGTCCCTAGATGAGTGTTATTGTTATCTAATTTTTCTTGCATTCAAGAAGTTTCTTAATTTGTTGTTATGAGTTTGAACATTATGTGTGATACATAAACGAACACACAAATTGCATTGCTCAGCATCCTGATTTTGACATTGTGTCTTAGTTCTGTTATACTTCTGACATCATAAACCGAACTATTTATCAACAGATCTAATTTAAGATAAAAACAAATCAGAAACATAGATTTCTAGAGCATGTAAATAAAAAGTATCGGTAAGAAATCCCTTAGAGAGAATGAAGTTACCTTTTTATTTTTATGTGAAATCTACAAACAATATTTTATTCATGTACATACTAAACACTGAGAGCAACATCTCCGTACAAACATCTGGAAAGTGATGGTCTCGTATTTCTATCCAACTTTTGCACAAATCATATATAAGTTACTTTTGGGTCAGTAATAGAAATATATTGAATCCTTGTCCTCTCATGACAGTAATAATTTTGCTTCACATCCAGGCATAATTTTTCTTAATAAGTTCTATCAACTCTGCATAAACATTGACCCAGTTCCATCAACTCTGCATAAACATTGACCCAGTTCTATCAACTCTGTATAAACATTGACCCAGTCACCAGCAGCGATGTGGCTTATCTACGTCAGAGAACATATGCATACTGGGGAAAATGAATTACCTCCAACATACAGGCCTCACTATCAAGTTCCAAAAGGCTTTTAAAGTTGATTAAACAATAATAATTTTTTTTCATGCACACTTCCTTTAACATGGGCAGTACGTTGCATTCTAAAATTAATATATTTTTATTTATAATGCCTAAGAAATTCTTTTCTAATGATCAACCAAAAATTTTGAGTGTCAGTTGCAGAGTTATAAGCAAGATATAGACATTACAATTCTGTGTTATGTAAACAAGGCTTGTCATGTTTTTGTTTACATACTAGGATCAATAATCCAGTAAAAGTTCATTTTCAAGTTGATTTTTTTATCTGCTTATTCATGTTGAACATGAATAAACAGTTTCTATCTTTGTTTACATAACAAATTAAAGAATTGTGAGCTCTGCATATCGCTTATAATTCGACGAATGACACTCAAATTTTGGTTGACTTTAAGAAATGCCTTACTCAAGCATTGTAAACATTGAAAAGGGAAACATAAATTTTGAACAAAATCGTGACCATGACCCTTTAACGTTGCGTCTAGAGTTACGCTTTCGTAGAAATCTATTCCGATTCTGACGACCAATAAAAAATGGGGGTTCTTTATCGTGCAAGCTCCTTACTAAGACATGCGACTACGGTTTTCGTCCACTACTAAGATCTACAACGACCGGACATTGAACAGACAACCTTAAACAAATATATATGTCAATGCGTAAAACAAAACAACACTTAAAAGTTAATTAGAAAAATCCTTTTGTATTTTTGTAAAATATCTCAAGTCTAGTTTGAGTTTTTCCTTGATAATATAACCACCTCACGAGATCGTAAATATTACTGAAATATTCAAATTAGCTGTCATACATTATATAATTTTAACTGTTCTTCGACAGGTATGTATATGACAAGCACTTCACTAAATATCATATCTAAATGTAAAGGTTAAAGGGTATTTCGATGTTCTTTCAGGCCAAATATAATTCATAATTATTGGGGTTTTAAAATGTTGATACCGGCATTCCTTATACATTTTGAGGAAGTAAGTATAACAAAGGAAAGCATTTAATTTTAATTGAAATCTCTGTCATTTTCATTAACTCTATGCTTTTCATTATAATTAGAGCATTAAATAGAAAATTATATAGAAATAAATATTAAAGATCTTTTTTATGATCTTTACATTCCAAAGAAAAACCTTACAAGTAAATTAAGACAGTATAGTTCAATTTGACTTATAGATGCATATCTAGTATTCAAGCATAGACGATCCAGCGTTCTTAATTAAAGCTGCAATGCAGCACAGTGTTCTCATTCAAACTTTGCGAGATTGTGTCACAGGAAGAGTTGACACAAAGAAATCACCATGGAAGCACTGCTATTAGGACAGGAAGAAGAGGCTTTGAGTGGCCCACTTTAAAAGTAATGGCATCACTTGGATATGGATACACTTGGTGACAACATATCATCGGACAATTACATAGAGCTTGGTTTAAAAAAAAATAGACATCAGAAACCCCTCACTCTGAAATTCTTTCGAAGATTCATGAAACGATCTCCTGATTTGAAAGTTGACCTAAGCGATTTGCTTTGGAGTACCAATCAAAGTCATCAAATCAAGCAACTGTTAATATGATTTTGTTGAGCTTTCCGCTAATTACAAAATACAAATCACAAAGGAGTTTTAATATTGACGAGAAAAAGGGAATTCCTTCAATCATCTGGCTCCTCACTGCAAACACTCCACAGAAAAGTCCTCTACTGTTACTATATTTGGATGTAGAAGTGACTCTGATGTTACCATTCCGCATTATTTTGGGTTTCTGGGTTACGCACGAGGTCAGAGATGATGGAAGGTGTGATACCGAAGCAGATGATGATGAAGCAGTGGTTCGATGATCCAACTCTGTTATATTCCAACAGTATTTGCAAAGCCACTTTATAAAACAGATGAAAATGTTTCGCATTTCTTAGATGGGCACTGAAATGTTTCTGTTGCAACAGTTGAATAGACAAATAAACACAATATAATTTGCAGTGTTTTGAAAGCAAATTCTAGTTATAAAATAAAATAGTAAAATTTAGTTCTTCAACCCAAAGATGTTGATTGATTTAGTCCTCCCAAGAAATGTAAAACAGCTGTGCCATCAACAGATGCGAGCAACATCAACAGTGATTGTAAAATAAGATTTTTGTATTCTGGCATTTCAAGCAAATAGCATGGCGTACTCAGCACGTACATATGTTATCTTCAATTTGCTTTCCGCAAAACTTGGTGTTAAATATATCCATTCAATGCTCATATTGTTTCAGTAGAAGTAGTTTCCTCTTCTTTATTGACAGTTCCTTATATAACAATGAATAAGAGGCCCATGGGCCACATCGCTCACCTGAACAATATTTCTTGTATCATTTTAGTTCGAAATGTTAAAATATGAAACTCTTTAAAAGTATTGCAAAATTCTCATATATTCCAAGATTTGACAATACATGGAACAATACATAAAAAGAAGCCTACTTTTTTGGACATCATATCCTAAGATCTAACATGCTTTAACTGTTATTATCCTAGGCCTCAACGTATTAAAGATAACAAAATTGTAAAATGAAATATACATAATCATAAAAAGTGAAAACGACACTGTGACCTTGATGTGAGGATATGAAGATATGAGGATGCTAATACATACGGCAAAAGTAGCATTGAATTTCTTGAGAAGAAGATTTTTAAACATTTTCCCTATATGCTTCTGTGTTTAACTTTGAACCCACCTTGGGGACCCAGTATTGGTCCGGGGTCACTGTTTTAAGAATTCAGAATCTACTAGTACACTAGTTTAAGATGATTATATAATAATCTCACAGATTTGATTCAAACATTTTCTGTATATATTTGAACTTTGAACTCCTCCTGGGGCACCAGTATTGGCCTGGGGATCACGGTTTTAACAATTTAGAATCTACAATATCATTGGATGATTGCATAGTAATTTCACAAATTGTAGCAGTGTAGTTATCAAGAAGAAGATTTTTTAAAAATATTTTCCCTTTATAATTATATGTTAAATTTTGAAGCCCTGTTGGAGCCCCATTATTGGTCCGGGTCACGGTTTTAACTAACAATTTAGAATCAACATAATCTTAGGATGCTGGCATGTTAGTATTGCAAATCGTAACATTGTTGTTTTCGAAAAAGAGAATTTTTTACCATTTTCCTTTTACATTTCTATGTCAAACTTCGAACCCCTCTTGGGGACCCAGTATCGGTCCGGGGGTCATGATTTTAACAATTTAGAATCTTCATTATATGTACAAGCTTTGGCTTTTTGTGCAGTGGTTCTTGAGAAAAAAAAAGGTTTTTTAAGACAAGCACCCTATTTTCACCTTTTCATAATTATCTTCTTTAAAAAAAAGGGTTTCGCCCTTTATTTTTACAATTTAGAATCCCTTCCCATAAGAATGCTTTGAAACAGATTTGGTTAAATTTGGCGCAGTTGTTCTAGAGAAGAAGTAAAAAATGTGAAAAGTTTACAGACAGACAGACGGACGGGCAGACGGACGGACGACGGACAACAGGTAATCATATAGCTAATAAAAAAAACTGACAGTCTGAGCAACTCTTCAATTGGATGAAAACGAACAAGTCAAGATTTTTTTGCAAAGCAAACCAGGAAATTTGTGTTCATACAATCTAAAGGATTAAATATTCAAAACTTAGCAATACTTTGCACCGATTCCGCCATAACTGATTCAGAGGTGACAGTAGCAAAGGAAACATATAGAGAAAAAATCAGAAGTTCCTTTTACACATAACCTACGATCTAGAATGGTAATCAAGTCCAAAGTGTTGTGCAAAGGAAAGAAAATGGAATCTTCTGCTCTGATTATCAGGAATCTACACATGACAATTTACATTCTAATGGTCTTTTATAAGTCTCAAATATGCCGGGTTTCCGTACACGTGTAGGTGAATGTAAGGTTTCATAAACTTTATAAAATTGGATATCAGGGAAGGAAATAATTAATCAAATAATCAATTTAATTTCCAAAATAATGATCATCTAAATAAAGCAAAAGGTTCAGTCTCTCACCGATGTAAAAAAAAGGCTTCGATAACATCTTTTTCGAAAGCTTACTCAGATAATAAATTTTCACCATTTCTGACTTGTATTCCTACTCATTTTGTATAAATGATTCATGTAACATCGTAGTCATCAAGTTCTGAAATACACTTGATTATTTAAAAAATTGCATTAACAAGGAGATATCAAGAAGGTCAACATATATATAATCTATATACTAGTAAAAGAAGACTATACATAATATAACATAGTGGTAATTATTGCTTTTTCTTTTTTTTATCTTATTATTATTTTAAAACATTTTTCAAGTAAAACTAAATTAAGTAATAGTGTTTATATTTTCGAATGCATTTTCCAGATACAAGTCTTTGTTTTGTGTCTAAAAGTCTACAATGATTTAGTTAAAATGCATTATTTTCCATTTTGTCGTATTATAAATTCCTTTTATTACCATATGCAATTTTTAGGGATTTAGAATTTTCATCAATGCACAAAATTTTGCCAACATAATATCCTTTACATTTAATATATTTTGTGATATAAAAATGATCGACAAAAATAGCAAAACTAACTCTTTAAAATCTTTTGTTTTCAATTTCATACATTCTGCACACTCTGTTCACTCTTTAAAAATGCTGGATATACGCCATAAGAGATGGAAATTGGTTTGAAATATGAAGCCTTATTACTTGGACAAACATGTCTGTATACAATGTTAAAACGAGGCGTTATTCTCGTATTGTAAGTACATGTACATGTTTTCAGGAAACATACCAAAAATATCTTCTAAACACAGTATACACTTTCATCTAAACTGAACCTCAAATGTTCATACCATACATGATTGTGCATGCAGAATCAGAGGATGATTATTTCTTAATAAAATTCCACATGCATTGTAAATTATAAGATAAAATTTACATTTGCATTCGTCCTACACTTTGTACATTACGGTTTCTATTTGATTTTAAAAATATCTTACTGAAATAAAGATCATTTTGACCTATCGTGGGCGAAACTTAACAAAGAACATTATTAAAATATAAGCAACGACCACTCTGTTTTCTTTAAAGTTGTTTTATGCAAAAAGCTCCGGAAAAGAGTGTTCCCTTGTTAATTTACCATCTATATTTCATATACATTTTAAATGTCAGAGTATCAACAAATATTTATTCTACAGACTTCATCTCTAATTAGATTTCTTCTATATTCTTTCTATACCTGATTAATTGACTCTCTTTTCGTATATATCCTTTATTTGACCTGTAGGAGTCAGTTGAAGGTTAAAACAAACTGTTATATTATGTACATAAGTTCCTTTGTCGTAAATTTTAACCGCCATAGTCTCCTTAATATTTACTATCAACAGGTTTTTCTATTCATTTCTTTGAAACTTTGAACCTCAATTTTGGTCAATTCTTCACCAATAAGATCATGGTTTGAAAACAAAAATAAATTCACTATACAAGTGGAAACTTAGTTAAAGTTTTGATGCTACTTGCTGTTTCGATCCAGTGAAGGAGGTTTTGAAAACATCTTAACTGATTTTTACCTTTTTTATCCTAAACATAGCAATTGAAAGAATTTCTAGATCTTCATTTGTACAAAATTAAATGTCCTCTCTCGAAAGTATACCGATACTTTGTGCTCAGTAAAGTGGAAATAGGCATAGTAGTTCAATAAGATGAAGATGTGAAAAATCAACGCAAACGTACATGACGAAAATAATGTAAAACGACTCGTGACTTCGAACTAATTTGAATAGAAAAGTTCATTTGGGCTTTCAATTCAGATGAGCTATTATTACTTACCAAGAGAAATCAACATGAAAAAAGCCCCTGTAAAAATCATCATCAGTTTGCGTGAAAAGATAAATACCAATGAATGTTGCATTAACGCCACTATCTAAACACACTACAGTAGATCGTCAAGAATACACGAGTTTTATACTCACAAACAAGGAAATACGTATATATTCTATAGCTAGGTACATAGTTTAACAACTTCACCCAATCAAATGTCAAGATATAAATTTACTTATTCTAAAACTGTAAAAGAGATACATGGTTTTATAAAGTATTATATTCTTTGATATATTTCGTCAAACCACTTTAAGAAACTCAATACACGTAGAGATTTATATGGACCACATAATGTGTAAAAAGTCATCTATTTTGAAAGATAGATATTTTATTTTATTTTTTAGCAGTTGAATACTGTATACTGTAGTGTTGTGATTTTCGTTTTAAGATTTTTTTATACACAGTTTGTTTAAAATTTACATTTCCTTTTCACCTTGACTCTCTCTTTGTACATGAGTTAGATATCATAGATGACATGTTTCATTTTAATTAGTTTAGAACATCAGAAATATACTCTATCCTTAGAGATAAGCAACAACATTTGTGTTAATGTTAATAAATGTATGTATGGGTTTAAAGATTGTAGTTTGCTCTGCTCTGAACTTGTCTACAATCTTATTGATTATTAATATGATCAATAAAACTATTAGGGAATCGAATGATCCCTAAAATTCATCTCTTCAAAAATCTTTAAAATAAAAATCCCATAGTTTCCTATAACATGTACAAACGTGTGGCCGATTTATTAAGTAACCATTTTTTTTTACTATATCACAAACAGAACCTCTGTATCGGGGTCAAATATGCAAAAAAGGGCCAAATTAAAAAAAATATCCTCTCTTATCCCACACATGTTGGAAAAAAGACTGAATGCATGATTAAATGTATGATATCCATGAAGCCCTGTACCAAAGTTATGAAATTCATGCCCCCCCCCCCCCCTGGGTCATGGGAGTCATGCCCTAAGGTGCGACCAATATGTACATATAGTGAAAATGTATTAAATCTTTAAAAAAAATCTTCTTCTCTTCTACATTATATATTTGAGAAAAACAAAATGCATGGTTTTGATGCTCATGAAGCCTTCAACCAAAATTATGAAATTCATGGTCCCTAGAACAGGGGCCAAGGCCCTAGGGTGGGGCAAATTTGGCCATATTGTGAAAATGTAATAAATCTTAGAAACACTTATCTCTATCCACAGCAGGAGATAAACTGAATGCACGAATCAGATGTTCATGAAGCCTTCCACTAAACTTGTGACATGTGTCGGGTTTTCAGGCCTTAGGGCGGGGCTAATATGGCCATATAGTGAAAATGTATTTAATCTTACAAAATTTTCTTCTATCTATCCACAGCAGGGGGAGATTAACTGAATGCACAGTTATGATATATATATATATATATATATATATATATATATATATATATATATATATATATATATATATATATATTCATGAAACCCTCCACTTAAATTGTGAAATTCATCCAGGGGTTCAGGGCCCTTGGGTTGGGCCAATATGGCCACTAATTGAAAATATATTGAATTTCATTATATTTTCCTCTGAATTTTTATAATCGTTGGAGATGGACTAAATGCATTGTTATTATGTACATAGTGTACTGTTGTACTGAGAAATTCACTGCCCATAAGGCAGGGGTTAAGGCTTTTTATTTGGGGAAGGGGGTGACAAATGTAGCCGTATGGTGAACAAGTAATTTGTTTACGGTCACTTGAGCACTCGGGTAAGCTATTGCCGCCATATTTTGCGAAAATTACTTTAATTCCCTGTGCATTGTACGCTTGTAGAAATAAACTGGGTGCATTATAAATGCTACTTAATATTTTAAAAGATCACCTTTAAAGGCCTGCAGGTCTCTTTTTACCTTAAAAATACAAGTGTTGGCACCTGGAGCTAGGGTATAAATAATCCGATATTCTTCCAATTCTTGTCCCCCCCCCCCCCCCCTCATGTATAAATGTTTTTAAAACATAATATTCAGATAAGGTTTTATGATCTAAAATGAAGCTTAAAATACAAAACCGAGACCCTCTGGCAGGTTAAATTAAGGGCTATGTTACTCAGGTGACTGTCAAGGCCTGTAGGCATGTTGTTTTTTACTTTTAGGGGAGGGAGTATATTGCCGTGCTTTCAATTTTCTTGAGACCTTATTCCAGATGTCGGTAATATCTTTTAAACGTGTTTTCTATTTCTATTTGGTCGTGTTAAAATGTTTACGAATTTCTCATTACAACAAATGTGAGTAGTCTATGGTCGTAAGAAGAAGTTGTAATACATTATTAAATTTTGAATAAGGCATGGAATAACAAATTTTAAACAGGTATTTTAAAAAGTTATGTATTAAGTTTGTGACCAAGATAAATATTAAGACGTAATCATTATTTGGCAATAAGCGTCGTATGTTTGATTAATTGTTTTAAAGATAAATCAAATAGCTGGTTTTGAAATTAATAGTTTTATTACATGTAGCAAATATCTGACAAGTCGACTTAAAAATCTGACAAGCCAACATAACAATATGACAAGTGGTGGCAAAACTATGCCAACATTGTTACATATGCATCAATAAATTAAATCCAGTACTGTATACATCATTGGTTTCATCCATTTTAAGATCACCCTGCTTCTTGAAATAACAAATAATGAATTGACGTATGTCCCGAAAAAAATTCATTAGATCTCTCCTTTTATCGATCTTTAAGATTTGACATTATAGGTTAAAAGTGCTTAGAGCAGCAAGCATCAAGGGACCCTGTTAAAAAAGTTAAGACAAACGATTTAGTAACCCTCAAGATACTTTCTCATGTTCTTGTCAATTGATTTATAAAAATAGTAATATTGTCCACACTGTTTAAATGATTTTTATCCATGGCGTCAAATGTTTCACAGACCCCCTTGAACTGGGAGAGGATGTGGAGTTGCAAATTGGCTATTGTCGTTTGTTTGAGTCTTTGGTTAAGTAACAATTGGAAAAATAATTCCCCTTTATTTCATAGTTTAGAAAAGGGTTGAGAGTTCTAAAATAGAGGGGAGGGGAGAAAACGAATGGAACTTACTCGCAATTATCTTTTTCACTTCCCACATGGACATGTGATACATCTTGTGACAATCATCTTTGCTTGCTTCAGGAATTTGGAATTATGAAATGATGATGAAATGAATAATTCAAAATGAAGTTGGGGGAATAAGATAGCGCAAATGCACGCCCATTTGGTTAAGTCGTTAAATACAATTTCAAATTCATTTTTGTCCACTTAATATATTTGATTATGTTATAATTCACGTTTACAAAAGGACAATTTCTAACTACTATATTCAGTGTTGAATCTTTTAAAAAATGGTAAGAAAAAAAATAAACCCTAAAACCTTGGTGATTTTTAGCCCACTATGTAAAAACCCTACCTCTATAAAGTTACCTTATATCTGGTCTCTAACCACTGATACATTTCAGTCACAACAAAGTGCGTTGTTAAAATGCTATATGCGACTTTGGCCACGAATCTACGGACTTGTATTATTTTTCTAAAACGTTCAGTTTTAATGATATTTTAACGTGTATTGGATCATCTCTCCGTGTTTTTGTTGATTGAAATCGATTTGTTTTCCATTAAACCTTACTTAGACTATGACAAAAATATGGAGCTCGGACCCAAGATATAAAAGAAAACGCATTGAAGTTAAATAAAATGACACAATTAAGGTTTTGACACGCATACGCTAGTTTAAATTAACATATTCCAAATATTTAGCATATTTAAGTGTTACAAATCGATTTCATGTTAAATATAAATTGTTTTTAATAATTTCAAAAATAAATTATCAGATTTGTTGATATTTTAATTTTACAATATCTTATTTTTTCTCATAGGATTTTACACGCCTTATTTACCCATCTTCTTAGCAGTAATTCTGATTAACTGTCGATATACATGTACGTCAACATCTGATTACGCTTTTCTATGTTAGTTGAGGTTTAACATGGTGGGATCTTTCTCATGACGATATTGACTGCTTTCTCATGTTGCGACCCGTTGCATACTTCACATCCTTACTACATTTTCTGTCTGCAAAATTTAGACAAACTAAAACCAGAGCAAACATATTATCAGATGGAAAAAGGAACATCAGAACAAATATACATATTTATATATATTTTGGAATAGTCCATTCGGTTCTGGGTTCTTCGTTCTTGATGTAATTCCATGTAATGGGGAGGAGGGCGAACCTGCCCTCTACGTCTCAGCTATATATCGGTAAGTTTTAGTTCGACACGGTCTTCTTCGTCTGGTGCATTTGCTAGGGTTAGTGGTCAGTTATCCTCAACTTAGGCATGCCAGAGGTAGAAGCGGTAGAACTGATGTACAAGGAACAAGTGTGTTGTTATCTTGAAGGTCCCTGTAGTCATTATGCAGGCCGAAGTCTTTGACATCCCCCATTTATTTACTATAGAAACTTTACAGTAGAAGAACTGGCAATATGCAAAGTTCTGCTGCAGGGAATACTACAGCATTAAGTGAAGCAAACTCGAAGCACAGGCTTACTGATGCTGCCTGGTAAGAAAATCGGATTGTGACGACGGCATATATCTGCCCTAAGCGTGAAGAGGTATCTTTTTCTCTCTTTGGTAGATGTGTCAAGACTATTTGGAGCATTGCTGACCCGTCACAGGCATATATGATAAAGATATTGTCAAAGTTGTGTGTTGTTGTAAATTGTCCATCACAGTAGATTTGGTCTGCATTGCACATAAATGATGTGTATTATCTAAGGTAAAGAAGATATAATGATTTTGTTGACGAATACATCTTGACTTGATAGGATTTTCTGGCATTTTTTCGAGCTGAATGTCGGATCTGAAAACTGGAACTAGTGGTAGCATCTTTTGTAGTTGATGCAATAGCTCTACTCTGACCATCCACTTGTGTCTTCGTCACAAATTAAATTTAGTGGTACTAAGAACATCACAAATTCAATTTAGTGGTACTAAGAACATCACCAAATTTATTGGCAATAGCAAAATTTTTAATAATTGGCAATTATAGGCAAAGGACCATATACAATAAGGTCCAATATCTTCCCCCCTTTTTCACAAATTAAAAAAAAAACATCATATCATACTGATATTTTAATTGTATATAAAACTAAATATGTTAGTTACAGAAATTTACAGTTTTTTAAAAATCGTTCATTCCTCCTGCCTCTATGACGTCACGTAAAAGGGCCATTTCCCGCCATTTCTCAAAAACATGAAAAATTCTAAACTTTTTCTCCATATTCAACAGTAGGAAGTATAGATGTAGAGCGCATCGTTGATTAAAAACCATTTTAATATTATTGTTCATATTATTTTGCACATCTTCTTAAAAAATGGTGTTGGAGCAGGCAAGCGCTCGATGTTTCCTTCTTAAAAAAAACTGATAGGAAATACCCAATTTATGCTAAAATTCGTACATTTTTGTGAAATAAGATCATCATCTCTATATCTTATCTCTATTATGACTTCAATCAGACAGTTTATCTTGTCAAACTTAAATTATATATGTTTTTATCTTTATATATGCAAATTTCTATAGCTCTACACATAACTTTGAATTTTAAGGCATAAAAAAACTTCATCCCGCACATAGTCCTTTGAATTTTGCTTGCAAATAATTAATGCTTTACAGGTTAAAAATGTCATACAAAATTGGCGATTAGTTTGGATACAGTTGAGGAAGATTTCAAACATTTAGCGTAAACGATTAATAAATACTTATATTGCAGTTTTTGCATGTATTTTATTTACTGTATCTATAAATAAATTTTCTTTTACAGATGAATCTTATATTTCAGCATATGTTTCATGAGTGAAATGACTTTAGAATCTATTTTTTATCTATTATTTAATCATATTAATTGTCATTTTACCTATATTATAGAATTTATTCATTTTGCACGATTTCCTCATTTTTATCCTTACAACTTAATTTTAACTTTGTTGTAAACAAATCATTAGAAAACTTCTCGGCAATTTACAATATCCGTTTTTACAAAGTACTATTGATAAATTCCTTTTTAGCCAAACTGCTCTTTTGACCTTTTTACCTGTATATCACAATTAGGCGATATGAGACATTTTCGAACATGTCTCTATCTGTAAAGATTATTATGACAGAAATTTATTCTCTATAATGAAACTGCTAAGAAGCGTTCTCATCTATAATATGGCAAAATTGCTTGCTTGAAAGTCTTAATTTTTACAGCTCTCTCTCTCTCTCTCTCTCTCTCTCTCTCTCTCTCTCTCTCTCTCTCTCTCACACACACACACACACACCCTCTCACACACACACCCTCTCTCTCTCACACACACACACACACACACACACACACACACACACACACACACACACACACACACACACACACACACACACACACACACACACACACACACAAGATTATCTTTAAATAAGTTCATGTTATGATAGTCTTGTTTATCAACTAAATGATGTTTCTGCAACAGCTTTGTGAAACTGGCCCCGAAAACATATTCCTAATTGTCAGAAAATAAAATTTTCAAAACCTGAAAGAGTTAACTTTACCTTAGATGTACTTTAACATGCTATGTTTTGCATCATACCTAATGATATTTAACCTGTGAATTTATGTGAAATGTACATTTTGTTTGCAAATTAGTTTGGAAAATCAATAATATAATTCACAAGCGACCTTTGTCTTATATGCTCACAAGTACAGATGAAATGTGTCTCAACCGTCTCAAAATCCACGTAGCGAAATTCAAAGCAGAGCAAATACGGACCTCAAAAAAGATAGAGGTAGGATAAGGTGCCTAGGAGGAGTAAGAATCCCCTGCCAACCGGTCGCATCCGTCTTGTGTTCATTGTCATGATCATGAAAACCGGAAGAAGCCGTAGTCAGTCCGGTGTATAAATAATGGTCTAACAAGTATGAAAAACGTCAGTCAGCATGTGTCTTAATGTAACATTGTACTTTCTGATAAGGTCATTGTATCGACCATTGAACTTGCGTAAATATGATTTTAATCTAGGTTCTTGATATTCTTGTTTCAACAACTTAGTTAGTAGCTTGACTTGTTTAAAAAATTGTTCGTATGTAGAGATGCTCTTGCATAACGAATAAGTTGAGAGACATAAACCCCATAAGCAGGTGATGATGATATATTGCTACATAAGTAAGGGAAGTTGACGATGGAAAAATTACAATCATCACTTATCATGTAGTTAATGGTTTAAGCATTTTAAACAGATTTGAATAATAAGGCTATTAAGAAGCCCATCACAGGGTGTATATCAAATCAAGAGTCAGGTTCAATACCAGGAATAATGTTCGACAAATATCAAGTACACGGAAAAAATTAATTAATCAATTAAGTTGGGATACAGTGTATTTCAGCTATTTTCCTCTTTTTATCAAATTAATAACTTTATTTATCATGATCATCATTAATTATTCTGTATTTATGGCCTTTTTAAATTTAAATAAGCTAATAAAATCTTATCTGAATTATAATCTCTCCCATTTTATTGCTTCCATCATTTTTTGATGATTTTAAACAAAAATACACATTCCTGTGAAAGAAATACAGTTGTAATTGATAAAAGGGAAAATATCCAAGATATCTTCCTTGGCACATTATCATTTGTCACTACGAAAACAAATTTCTTCCGGAGATTTATTATGGGAAATGTTTACATCTGTTCACCATTCGGAACTCACTCGGAATACCTCGCACAAATTTTCAACGTTATCATCCGGGCTATTTCTTGGCTGATGCAATGCAAAATCTCCGTAGACTTTCTATTTTGGGTTGTATATTGAAACTTGAAGCGGTAGAGGGGGCGTTTCAAAACAGTTTATCAAAATATCAAGCGAAATGTGGTGGGAGCAAAAACTCTGGACAGAGTATAATATATATGGTCTGACATATTTTAACTGCGATTAAAAGCCTCTCAATGAGACAATTTTCGATAGAGAATTTACTTCATGTGCATGGGCAGTGAAACCTGCTTCATGATAACAATGCAACCCGAAATTCGTATCCATGAAAATCACGCTCAACAAGTTCACACACATCTCATAAGCCTTTGAACAACGTTCAATGTACAACTACAATAGTAGAACCACAAGCTATTTGATCATCAAATGCATTTTGTAGTATGTTACCTTTGATTTGTAAAATCTGACAATCGTCAGAAAGCAGAGTAGATGCGTGTATTTGATAAATTTATCGGTTTTGAAACCTTTTGTTTCAATCAAATTTGCATACAATTTGAAGAAATCATTTGCATTATTTTGGTTTAAGTATTTCTTTAAATGTAATGAATTTAAGGACTGTTGGGCCTTTAAAGTTTGAAAATGTAATGGCGGGAATTCACGCCTCTCTTATATAAAGAAACTCGACGAAATATGTTTTAAATAATACATGTACTCCGTCTCGAATACTTCGATAACCTTTCTTCGGCGACGTCAAGATGTGATCGCCGTTTAAATGTTATCATATATAGTAATTTTGGCATGAGCATTTGCATTTGTTTTCTGGTATTTATTTTCTCTTAAACATTCATAATAATCGAGTCTTTTTTCTCTTTCAGATTAGTGGTATGTTGAAAAGTCACGCATGCACATAGATTTAGAGAACCTGATGAGAGTTTTACTTAAGAAAACTAAGCACAAAGGGTTAAAAGATGCATCCTAAAAAAACTATCTCTGATACATAATTGATTTAAATATCATGCAGTTGATCGGTTCAAAAGTATTTACACTTCACACAGTCTCAACGACCGAACCTGTCCAAACATCCATCCAAAGTTCATGCGTTGACCTGATAAAACAATTGACATGATAATATATTATTTGAATCTCTGATGGATGCAACGGATTAATTACAAATTATTACATTAATCGACTGCTGATTAATTTCGTACGAATATTTGAACCCGTGCGTAAATAAAACTTGGATAGCAAGAATGTTTTAAATTTGTAATTACGATGGAGAAAAACTCATTCTTGAATTGACTTTTTATGCCCCCCTTTGAAGAAGGGAGGGCATATGGCTTTGCTGCTGTCTGGCGGTGTGTCTGGCGGTCGGTCTGTCCACCATTGGTTTCCGTTCACTTTCTTTGCAGAGGTTGCACATACTGAAATGAAATTCGGCATACAGCTTTATCATAAGAATATCTAGGTGAAGTTTGATTTGGGGTGTGATCGAACAATTTTTGACAGATTTATGCCCCTTGGAATTAGAAAAATTCAAATTATTTACAGTTTCCGTTCATTTTCTTCGCAGAGGTTGCACATACTGAAATGAAATTAGGTATACCGATTTATCATAAGAATATCTAGGTCAAGTTTGATTTGGGGTACGATCGAACAAATTTTGACAGATTTCTGCTCCTTGGACTCAGAAAAATTTCAATTTTTGGCAGTTTCCGTTTATTTTCTTCACAGATGTCTAAGGGAGGGGGCATAAGTGTTTCACAAACATCTCTTGTTTTTGTAGATTTTAAAATGCGTTCTCTTGAATTATTGCATAGAGGTTGCAAGTTTTGAGGTTTTAAACTACTTTGGGTGTTTGAAAGTTGTTTTTATTTCATTGAGAATGTCATTTCTGATATAATTTTGATATAGAAAATGATGATTTATGTGCTACTTTTTTCATTTATTTGTCATACATAAATAAAATCAGATCAAATTTTTGGATATCAAAAATAAATATGTTTTCTATATGAAATTTGTAGCATACCTTTCTGTATTCCGGCAAACATACATTCTGATGCAATGTCTTGGTTCCGTTGCAATTTCAAGTGCTGAATCCATGGAATGACCCGGTTACCCTAGTTTTGTGACATAGTATGGTTGTTTTGTATTGTAGACACGCTTGATATGCCCATATCTTAACTGTTGCCAGTTTTGTTATTTTTTACTCTACAGTCTGACGACTGTTCTAGTTTCAATAATACGCATATCATCATGGTTGATATTTAAGATACTTTTAAAACGTGTTTTGTAACTTTGGCAATCGTGTATTTCTGTTAAAAGCACTGCCATTTGTTTTTTCCGTCTTTCGAAATTTGCTTCTGATGCTTGTTTTAAGTTTTTATTTTGGTCAATTATGGATACTGAAAGTGTCATTTCTAATTTACATGTTCTTTTTATTTGAAAAAAAAATTATACACACCCGTTTGTAAGTAGCGATAAATCATCAAAACTATTATAAAATAGGTCCAGTATTTGAAATGAATCTCTTCTTTCTATGAAATAATTAGCATACGTTTAAATTTTTCATCGAAGCAAACATACCCAATGAGGCTGATGTGATGTCTTTGAACTTTGTTTCCATCGTCATTGCGAGTGCTGAATACGTGGAATGTGTTGGTTGTTCTTGTGTTGTTAAGTATTGTTTTTTTGTGTGTTGTAATTGGCACCGGTACACTCGATTTAGTTGTCAAAATGATTGTTATTCTCCTTCTAATACTGGACCGCATTTCTATTTTGCATACAAGAAAAGTAATAACTAGATTTATTCCGAAGCAATATCTGGCAAATTCTGGCAATAAAATATCAATATATAACAATCCAATAACATGCCATTGTATTACTTTACACATATGTTTGTTAAATTTCAAATCAACCTCTTGCTAATATTTATCTGTAACAGTATAGCGCAATATTCTTAAATCTTTTTTAAAGTACATTTTTATGCATTTTTCGTTATATACATTATCTAGTAAAATGAATGACATATACACTACCTGCTGTAGAAGTTGATGTTGATGGAGAAATTGTTTTCTTTGTTAATGCTGATGTTGTTATTCGTTCATTTAGCACTTATTTCAATATAAAAGTTAACGTTTTAAAGGCTAAGATTTTTCTATTCAAAAGATTATTTCAAAGCACGTTGCACTCTGATCGAAGTTGCAAAAAGAATAGAAATGTTTGTATTAATTTTCAATTCGGCATTTTATTCACAAAAAAATATTTCAAAACTCCATTGTTTTCCAAGAAATTGTAGAAATTTTTACCTCTAAGATTTAATTCAAATTCAAGTCAAGTCGTCAAAGTTCGATACAAGTTTTATGTGTAGTCGATTCCCAAGAGCGTTTCTTTTCATAGTTAGTTTACCACATTCGTTAAATACCGTAAAGCTTCCACCGGATGGATCAATTTCCTGACTCTGATATTTGAGCAGGGGTCAATAACCATTATATATAAGTAATTTTCTTTCTACATATATTTTGATTTAGTTTAATTTCTTAAAACCAAAATGACTTTTTAATTTCGAGTGATATTTCTAAACGTGAACTTCTGAAAATAGCTTGAATAACTAGTCTTTTATTAATATTCATATAAATTGGGCATGAAGTTCGATTAATTAAGTCCAATTCACGGTCCTGATGATATTCTAGTTTGTAAACAATGACCCTGCTTGTAAAAATGGATGTCACTTCTCTACACTGAATAAGCCTTTGAAATTGATTTTTGGAAAATGTGTGTTCGACGAATAATATTAAAGTGATCTAGACACGATTTGAAATGAAAATTCCATTATTTATTTTTATGTATAAAATGCTTTACTTGTGCATTTTGAATGATTCACCAAAATATGAAAGTTGGGAATCAAGTTACAGACGAGATATATGGAAAGAAGTTGTTATGTGAAGAAAGCTCGAGTTATATGTATATATTTGTTTACAATAATGTAAAGTAACCATTTCTTTGAAAAATGACATGGCATACAAGATAAACTGATTCAATGTGTTCATAAATAATTTTGTCAACAACAAACGCAACTTTAGTTTGAAACTTATTTCATTACAACACATATGTAAACAACAACAGGACTCTAGCTTTGTTTACAAAACAAAGAATTCTAACCTCTCTAACGCGCTTGTAACTCGATATTTAATTTTCAAATTTTGATAAAACATTGAAAACATCCATATTGACTATTCTAGACATTAAAAATGGAAAAATGAATTTTGAAAGAAAATGAGCTCAAATCGTGTCCAAGTACCTTTAATAATGAAAACACAATATGTATAGCATGTGAACCATCTACCAAAAATAAATATGAAACTTTACTGAATGAAAAAATACCTTTAAATAATCTTCACATATACCCCTAAAAGGTCTTATAATATCCATGTCGATATCAATCAAAATTTCTTTTGTATTGGCAGGTGCTATCACATTCCATATGTAGATTGTATTGCTGTTGTAGTCGACCTCTGGGTAACCAGGGGACTTTATATTTAACACATTAGATGGCAACAGTTCCACATCTTCAGTAATCAGAACACTTGCAGTCTTATCTGGAATATTAGATAACGAGATTACTATTACTTTCGAATTTAAAAACAAATTGATATCAAGGCCGACAACGGTCGTCGGTTTTTGAATAAGAATAGTGTTTTATACTGTCTGTGTTTTACCGTTTTAAACTGTTGAATCGTCACTTAACTGGTAACGCAATATGCGAATGTACAATTGTTGCACTGCCAATTTTACACAGGAAAAATATTTACCATTGTCGTTTTTAATATGTAATAGAGATCAAAACACAAATGACTTAAACGAGAAAATAGTTCTATGAGTATGAGCAATCGACTTTTAGGAAATTTCAGAAAGTTTTTAAAGACCTCTGAAGGCAGTTACAACATTTTAACCTTACATCATACAGACCTACATATGTAAGACTACTTGTGATTGAATATCTGACATTAGCAATCAGGTTAACACAAAAATCAGTGGTCAAGGTCATTTCAATATCAGAGTATTATGGGAGGTTTTACAGATGTCACCAGTTCACTATGAAGCTAGTCAAATCTCTATACATACCGAAGAGATTCAATGCTCTTTTTTAACAGTTTATATTATCTTGAAATTGTACAAAATTTGTTGAAATACTTGTAACTTTCGAATAAGAATTTATAAAACATCGGTCCACGGAAGCTCTATGCGTCAGTCATTACACATAAAATCAATAAAAAGAGCTAAGGTCAAGATCACAAAGTCACAAGAACAAGATTGTGGGCTTTTAGCGTTTTTAACTGAGTTTTTCAAAGGAAAAATCCGGTTATTGAAATGGAGAAAATGACAGGCGGTCGGGTGGGCGGGCGGCAGTCAAAAGGACACCCATGTTGTACGGATTAATCCTCTAACAGTTTTCAAGACAGGAAGTTTTTGTTTTACAGATCAATTGTTCATATACCAGAAATACGCATATTACTTGGATTTGGATTTTTGATAATTGTTTTAAAAATATCAGCTGTTGACCTTAGCCATTGTTTTTTTTTTTTTTACATAATATTGCATATACATGCAAGATACCCATATTGTGCAGATAATTCCTCCTACAATTTCCAAGATAGAAAGGTTTCGATTTGCAGATCAATTGTACATATATCAAAACTGTGCATGTTACTTGGATTTCGAGGGGTTTTTTTAACTTTTTAAAAACAAGAGGCCCATGAGCCACATCGCTCACCTGAACAAGATATGACAATTCATTATACAATATATAAAGCGAAGCCTACTGTTTTGACATCTTATTCTTATTTACATCAACTGACCAATCTTAATGTCCTAGGACTTATCGAATTAAAAATGACAAAATTCTGAAATGAACTAATCAATATGGAAAGTTGTTTGATATAAGTAATCTTCGATCCCAAATAAGTGTAACTCATCAATGTCGTAATCGAAATTCAAGATAACTAATTGATAAACTTATAACCAGACTATTTGACTAACCGAAAACTTATCACCAAACTTTCTTCTTTTATTTCGAGACTTCTTTTAATAAAAATGCACTTGTCTAGTTGGGCAAGTGCCCAGCAAAATTAACCTGTCCGTATTTTTTTTTTTCATAGGTACCAGACAATTGGTACTATGAAAGGAATATCTTAAAACATTTTCCATATATGTTTCTATATTGCACTTTGAACACTCTTGGGGACCCAAGACCAATATTGGTCCGGGGACCACCGTTTTAAAAATTTAGAATCTACACTATTTGGTAATGCTTGCATAATGATATCACAAATTATAGCTTTTTTTTCGCAAAATATTATATGCCCATATAGAGTACCCAATTTCTTTGGATAGGTAGTGTTTATCTATGGTGGCATAGTTCTGCTACCACTTGTCAGATATTTATGTCAACTTGTCAGATCTTAATGTCGACTTGTCAGAAAATAATCATAGTGACTAGACATAATTAAGATGGTGACAATCTCAAGGGGCCCTGCTTAAATAATGGAAAATATGATAAAAGCATTTCAGAGGATTTTGCTTTGACATTGAACTATGACTAAGAATATTCCAGGTTGACATGCAACTTGAAGTCAAGCTCATTACTCATTACAAACAGGTTTTTTGAGAGGTTTAATATGAGCAAGATTAAGCCAATGGGAATTAATTTGTAGTCTAAAACTGGATATTAAAGAGCCTGTTATGACCTTAACACTTGACCTCGACACTTGGTGTAAGGTCGCTGCACACCCTCTACACAAAAGCTCGTTTCATGTGAAGTTTGAGCCAGATGGGGCTAAGGAGAGGGTAAATATGAGAGGGTCTGATAAGACCTTGAACCTAAAAACATGTTCAAATTCACTGCACACCCTTTGACCAAAGGCACTATATGGGTGAAGTATGAGCCAGATTCGACCAAGGGAAGAGAACATAAGACCCGGTCAAGGATTTTTCAGATAATTCTTCTAGATCTACGACCTTAATTAACTTTATACCTAGAATCTTAGTTTAAGGTCACTGTAAACCCTGTATCCAAAATCACTCTATGGGTGAAGGATGAGCCAGATTGGACCAAGAGGACAGTAAATATATGACCCGGACAAGGATTTTTCAGATAATTCTGCTATGACATTAACCTTAGACCTAGAAACGCGGTTCTTTTACCCAAAAGCACCCTGTAGGTGAAGTATGAGCGAGATTGGGCCAAGGGGAGAGAAGATATTCCCCAGCCAAGTGATCTTGGACGGACAGACACACGGAAGGTTGGATGGACGGACGGACAGACTGATCACTATAGGGTGTCCGTCGAGCGGGGCCCTTATCTTGAGAGAACAGAAGTATACTAGGTTTCTTGTGTTTTATCAAGCGACTGCTTTGTCAAATCTCGATGTAACGAAGCAAGATTAACTTCCAAAATCTTAATTAACGGGACAGCTGGTACAGGTCGACAACATGTACAGTATTCCGCTATCTGATACTGTACAGTTTCCTTATTGAAATACTTACTGTTTCTACCTGTTGTTTTTACTGTTGATGCAGTTGTTCTTGTCTCTATAGGTATTGCTGTCGTCGATTGTGTTGATGTAGTTCTTGTTGTGAATGTGGTATCCACCTTTGACACTAATGGACATAAATTGTAAAAATCTAAACAGGGCACAAAAACATCATTGGAAGGCATTAAAAGTCAAATTATTGTTTTGATTAAATATGTACATGCACACAAAATACAAATCAGAAACAGGAAATTCATCGTAGCCTTTGAGCGGTTGCAAAAATTTAGCTGTACTTGAGACTTCAATTTTGACATGAAAGTAAAATATGTTAATTATCTAAAGCATCATTACAACAGTGAAAAAATTAAAGGCTAAATATATTTCGATCTAGCAATTTTCAAAAAGATGTGTTTTATATTTCATCAATTGATTAATTAATTAATAATGTCACGAAATGATTTTTTTATTTACATGTATTTCATTGGAGATCATATTTTACCTTTCAGTGTGAGTTGAAATCCTTTTGAAGTCAGCGGAGCATCGTTTGATATGAGTGTTATAAGCAGTCGATTTCCCTTTGCTGTTCTGATATCCGTGAGCTGACCACATTGCTTGAAAAGAGTAAACTTTCTCGCCACAGAATCGATTTCTTGTATCTAATTGACGAACAATTATCAATATATCTTAATGAAATGTTTTAGATTTACTCATTGCATTTTTATTTCATTACATTTTAAACATGATGTGTTTTTATTGAGGCTACGCACAATATACAATGTAATACAGCATGCATAGCCCATTCAAGAAGTGAGCATCGATTGAAGTGGAAGGTCGATATGTTTTTTCTGTGAAGTTGATATAACTATAAATAACCCGATAGGAATGGATGCATTTCTAAGATCAATTTATTTCCTTTGGAACACTTATTCAATTGTAATAAAATTTGCATGTTTTTAAGTACATTTACATTTATTTTCAATTTTAGTTAAATAACTCAGTATCGCAAAATAAACTTCAGAACGTGAGACATATCTAAAACAAATCAATCACGCAGGCTTTTTGAATTGAATATTACAACAGCATTTTGAAAAGTTCATGTGAATATGTTTATCCAAAACTGTCATCTTTCTTTTTAGGAAAATAATCCATTAAAATTTTATGTACAAAATTGTTTATTACCATCACACTAACAAGACGATTTTTTAAAATCTTTTTTGAACTATAAACTATCACAATCTCCAAAGGGTTTGATTCAAAATTTACTTTGAAGGACACAAACCTGTAAATAGTCGGAACAATAATAACCAGGTGTCCTCTGGATGTCCATCGTTATTTTTATAAAAAAAATTTTGCAGCGTCATCTGCTACAACATACCATGTGTAGTTTGTGTTTCTTTCATAGTCTGTGTGTGGATAACCAGGAGATCTGATGACTACTTCATTATATAACGACACGGCAACAGTTCTAAAGTGATAGGAAACACTCAATGCCGTATCTGAAACTGCCAGACTGACTGTTTATTATAAAGCGACATGGTAACAATTGTATTTTGGTAGGAAACACCCAATGTCGCATCAAGGCATATATTCGTTTGATATTCTTTCCTGAGTCTCGTCAATAATAGTTTCATATAATGTATAAAAATGGGAAAAAGATTCCTCCATTGTTGAGTTTACTCGGGTTAGAACTATTGCTATTCGGCTGGTTTGGGGGTAAGTGTGACGAAATATCTATTTTTAGAATTTATTGACGTAACTCTGGCACTAACTTTAGTCCAAGTCTAAGTCAGCCTATAAGTCCTGAAAATGTAGTGTAAATCGGTAGAATAGTTTTAGAGAAATAACACTAACTTTAAAAATAAGTCAGAAAACGAGTGGGTCTTTCGTTAATGTTGAAAGTAAAGTTTTAAGTTCTTGTAAGAAGCAGATTTCGAAAATCATTAACAAGTGTAACTGAAGCAGAAAGATAAAAAATATCCGAATGATTCTTGGTATGACTTAACAAAATCCGAATGAATCTAAGTACGAATTAACAAAATCTTAACAATTCCAAGAACGACTCAACGATTAAAAATCCGAATATGTTCAAGAACGACTAAACAATTATTAAATTATTTTTGGTAGGAGTTAATTTAATTTTGAACTTTAAACTATTTTTTAACCAAGTCCGGAAAAATCAATTTCTCAACCACATTATCTCTGTAATACATTCGAGGAAGTAATTATTTCAAATTTTTAAATTGAAATTTCTGTCATTTTGTGTAAACGTAAAATACATTTTTTTAATGAACTCTATGCTCTTCATTAGAGCATTGAAGAGAGCATTAAATCGAAAATTATATAGAAAAATAAATTAACGATCTTTTTTATTATCTTTAGATTCCAAGAAAAACCCCTACAAGTAAATTAAGACAGTGTCGTCCAATTTTACATATACATGCATATCTGGTAGTCAAGCATAGAGATCCAGCATTCATGATTAAAGCTGCAATGCAGCACAGTGTTAACATTAAAACTTTGCGAGATTGTGTCACAGGAAGAGTTGTAACGAAAAAAATTACTATGGAAGCACTGCTATTCAGATAGGAAGAAGGGGCTATGGGTGGCCCACTTTAAAAGTAATGGCATCACTTGGGTATGGATACACTTGGTGACATATCATTGGATTATAAAATAGAGTTTGGTTTACTAAAACAGATGTTAACTTTTTCAAATATTCGCTAAATCGTATATAATTGATATGCTTTTATTTCTCCGCCAGGATTTCTTCTGTTGTTTTTTACGATATAAAAATCCGACTAGAAAAACACTACCCCGTATATTTTAAACTTACATGTAACATTTAACACGTATCAAAAGTTTGATTAATGTTTAAATTAAAACAGTGCTGTTATAATGCTGTGTTCTGTGTTGCTTTGATGCAGTATACCTTTTCCATGCAAACAGTAGAAACGTTAGGAAGTTTTGTTCAATTGTTTTTTGAGAATCGGACGAAGAACAATTTTATCGAGACGAATATAGGACTTTAGCAGTTAGCAGTACCGGCAGCAGTAGCAGAAACTGAAGCAAATATAAGAAATGTATAAATATATAAGCGAAAAATCTGACAGTCTCATGGATCTTGATTGCATTCAAATTGATCTAGAGAAAAATCTCTAAAATCGGAATGCGTCACATGTTTGCAATAATTTTAGATTGTGCATGTAAAGTCGTAAAAGAGTTAGTATATTTATTAATCTTATAATTCATATCAATTTCTCAGAGTTAACTGCAATATATTCATTTGATGATGTGTTTTACTAACAATAAATGTTTGACCTGGTCATAGGAAATGTTATTACAATATTTACAACCTGGTTTCTTCACCAATCTTAAGATAAACATTTGTTGGGGTTTTTTTTTTGGTATAATGGTCTAGGAAGAAGTATTTTAAATTTTGAAGCCAACACTTGGTTCTTTTTCTTTTGTTAAAATTGCATGATCAGGAAATAGTCCTGTGTTGGTAACCCGGAGACGTGAAGGCTTCTTTGTTATACATGTTTTGTATAGTGGTAGAAAACAATCAATGCCGTATCTGAAAATGCCAGACATTACCTAGTACTATACAAAATTAGAATTATCTTAGACACATTTTAATTCATTATTGTTTTTCTTAATTCTATTAAAAACGGGTGAGGTTATGCATCTAACTATGTTCTCGGATTTACTCAGAATACTTCAACAAATCTAATATCGTTGAGAGTTTTGTTTAAGCCTTTTCATTCACGACACAAGTCAGGCTTTTGCATAGTCAATTTTTATATATGAATATTGGCATTAATGTACATGTACAATTTCTTGCTTATTTCGTCATGATAAAAAACAAATACTCATCAATAAAATAAATTAGTGTTTTCAAATGTTAAAAAAGCTGCGGACAAGGTGTTCTGCAGAAGATTCTGGGTTTTTTTGTTAATTTTTAAAATTTTGAACCCCAAATTCTGTCAGCCAAATTCGCAACGACGTTTTTGGCGATCTACTGGACAGATGATAAACTGATTTGCAGCGACAAATATACGCGGCAAAACCTAATCACATCATGGTTGTTATAAGACCCACACGGCAAAGGCTGATTCGCGGCAAGAAATATTCGCAACAACGAGGCTCTCGCGATCGAATATTTATCGCACCCGAATAAGGACTGTTTTACAGTATGTTTTTTAAGATCCCTAGTGTAAATTATGTTTAAGAGTCCTAATATTTTGAAAAATTAATTCTTTTTTTTTACAGTTCTCTCTTCATAATGATCCATTCTCAATGCAGGGAGGGGGGTATTAGCTTTTAATTTTGCTTTATGTTTGATAATTTTTAAACACCGATACATAGAATAATCTATATTAACCATGATTTATTCAATATTTTTTTTAAAAAATTAACACTACTGGTATTTATATATAGAGTAAAACTAAGTTATTATTTTATTATCATGGTATTTATATATAGAGTAAAACTAAGATATTATTTTCACTTACCAAGATAAATCAGCATGAAAATGGCCTTGATATGTGTACCAGCTATCATCATTTTGCAGGAAAGTGAAAGATACAGCTGAATGTTACATGTCACGCTAGAAATCAAACATTTTACAGCTGGTCATATAAAGGAAACATCCAGTTTTATACTAACAAACGAGGAAATATGACTGTGTAAATCTGCCAACATTGATTTAAAATTTTATTAATTTTAATTAAACATACATTTAATCACATACATCGGTTGAACAGATTACATAGTCTGATATCTTTCTTCCCATGATAGATATATAATATTTTCTTTTGTTTTGTCAATCATTCTAGTGTACATTAAAATATGAAAAAACAAAAGTGTGTAAAACATTTAAATACGGTTTAGATTAAATATATGTAATTACATGTTATGTTTAAAAGAGTGTTCACAACCTTTCAACTTAGCACGTTTATGTCGCCTTTTTGTTGTTTTCGATTTAATTCTTAATTTGAAATTAATTTGTTAACAGGGCAGGATGGTCTTGGCCATATTTAGGCTATATTTACCTCATTTAAATGAAGAGTTCTGTGGGAAAATGCTCAAATTTTAATGTTTAAATATTTTGATTTTTTCTTTACTATATATATGATACATGTAGTTTATGGCCAAAAAAAACATAATGAAAAGTTTAAGGCAGATCTGATTGTTAATTTGTTGACCACCCAGACATGTTCTCCATAAAAATGTTAATGTTAAGCAAAACACATTTTCATCTTTTTAAATTGAATTAAGTGCTATATAAACATAAGACCAATGTATCATATGATATATCTCTAATAAGTGATTGTTTCTATGTGTTTTCTTTTAATCATACTTAACTGCAAACACTTTCTATCATTAGGAAAATCAATAGTCAGTCACCTACTCCCTCAGAACGGAAATCATCGGTGTGGAAACTTTTTGAATTAGTTTTGTCTAATTAATTAAATTTTTTATATTTGTCACGGACGTTACTATTTCCGCGTTAGGTTAGGGCGTGTTCATCTCATACATATATTAAAATATATAAGAAATATATATAGAAATATTAAACCCATAGTAAACTTTTCTCATGGTTATTTTTTTTCTCTCGTAAAAACGCATTCTCGACAAAATTTTTCACATAAGCTTCTTATACATATTGTCAGTAGTTTTTAAGCATAGTAGTTCTACTCAGTTTTATTTAGTGAAAAGACAGGGTCACAAACCAAAACGAAAATAATTTACTTGTTGAGTCTTTAAAGACATCGTTGATGCTTTTTAAATGATTACAATAAAAATCGAGGTATTGACACTAATCTTTGTCTGCCAACCGCTTCACCGTCGTTTAAAAATCATCAAAAACATGGTAGAAGGTTTTTTGTTATCGGCTTCGGCCGATCACAGTTGTGTCCATATGAGGCATCCGGCAAATTTCACTATTTGCGCACGCATTGCGCCTCGCACTACTTTGTTTACTATGCAGAGACAGCTTCATGTAAATCTTTATATACATTTAGATTACTAAACATTATTACAATGCGTTTTACTTGAGATTAAAACATTTATACAGTTACACAATGATTCAAATCACGTTTTTCTTTAAATGCGTAAGAATTTTAATCGGAAGTACACTTCGCCTACTAAGAGTAAAGTTTATTCATTCCTTGTTATTTCGGAAATCAACAAAACAGTGCGATATGTCCTATTTACCATGTTTATTGCATGTAATGTAATGATTACGCATTACATCAACATGAAGCTGACCGATGATATCACATGCCGATCATTCTTTTAAAAGGAATACTTGTTTTGTATTGTTAAAAGGGGACTGCTGAGTTGTGTTGTTGACACAAGCACCTGACGTTATATATTTTTTTAATAATAAAAAAAAACATATTCTGGATAGTTGTATAGCTTTATGTTTTGGCGATTTTCGAACTAAAAAAAGCAATAATGTAAAGAAACACAATAAAATATTACACTTTTTCTTAACAAGCGTTACTATTTTTTTTTTTATTTTCGAAACTAATATTATTTATCGGGAATTTTCAAATATCTAGGCACCCATGACGTAACAGTAAAGTAACAAACACGAGTAAGAACGAATTTATCAAAACAGCACCATCTTTGAAAGGTCAAAACATTTTGCATTTCAAAGTTTATATTTTAATGTACAGGTATATTTTCGATTATCGACCATATAAAATATATATGATTGTTTTTTACAATGCACATAATTGAGTATATGTACAGTGTATATACAAATCATAATAACGACATCCATTGGAAGCTGTGTATTTATATTTTTGGTGTAAAAATATTCATTGACTCGAAGTATTTAAAAAAAAAAAAGTAATGGTAACGGATGTTAATGAGCTTTCAAATTGTATTATAATTTCAAGAAGTTACAGTGAAATTACGGTCCCGATTTTTTTCTCTATATAACTAGGCAAATTTACTCTTGATCCCTCGAACTCCGATCTCTCGAAGTTCTTGATCTCTCGAAGTAAAACCTTGGTCCCGTTATACAAATCTCATTGTTTTTGACTCTTGATAACTCGAAGTGGTGGCTGTGTACACACGCGACTGATGTAGTGTATAATTAGCTCCGCGTGGACCTTACCTGGATGATCGAGTGAACCCCTGGGGCTAGCGTGGTAGTGTTAATTGGTTAATTACGGAAGTGACACTACCCCTTGCTTCCTTCAATGGGTAGATAGTTAATTTGTAACTGATCTATTAAATTCAACAACTTGTGAAATTAACGGTAAATTAAACCGGACTTTATTTAAACTATTCTGTGATCAAGAAAACATAAAACACTTAAAAAAACAATTTTCTAAGTTAACAAAATAATAAATAAACACAAAACTAATTTCTGTATTGTTGAAATTGATGTAAAGTAGCAGAAAATACGAATGAAACCATGTTAGACTATCCTTCCATGCTATGAATATAAACTTCCGACTACTATAATTTTAGAACAAACATGACAGGAACAAAAATTTCCGGATTTTTTTAAACTTTCGATCTCTCGAACTCTTGATCTCTCGAAGTTAATCATGGTCCCCTGAAGTTCGAGTTATCGAGATTCACCTGTATAATACAACGCCCGTTGCTGGCTTTATCACACAAAAATTCAATTAAGTCATTATTTTTTTCATCCGCAAAGTGTTTTTATTGTTTAAATAGAAAAAGACATATTTCAATATTAAGGTGGTAAAGGACATCTGTCGATATTAATGTGGATTAAGGTACATAATTGAAATACTTTCAAGCGGTTTAGAATTTTCAAATTTTACAATATTTAACCAAAAAAAAACTTTTAAAAATATTCGGAGAGGTAAAAATTGTAAAACCCCCCAGCGGGAGTCGAACTCATGACTTACAGATTGGCAGAAAACCCTCTAACCCACTGCGCTAAGCTGTTAGGTGACAATATTGGGAAAGAAACCATTCATATGATTACACTTCATTTTATTGTTTATTTCGATAAACAATACGTCACAACATGGAAGTGTCCCATACCACCTTAATTTCTTGTACAATGATTTAGCAATTTATAATACAAGAAAAGTTTATATTTTGTGCGGATCTAGAGAGGAGGCCAGAAGGAGGGGTCCGGATCCCACCTGAAAAATTAAAATGTCTCATATTTACATAATGAATTTACCAAAAAAGGCCTTGACACCCACCTGATGGCTGATGACACTGCCACTTACAAATTCGCTTTTAAGAGGCAACTATGTTTCTCAAATTAAAGTAATTATCATTAACAGACTTTGATATGTTCTGGTGTCCTCCATTTCCATTCGTGCTGTGCTTTCGATATTTTTGCCGTTTTATAACAAAATCATCATGCTTTTCAAGGTTTCAGTAATAAAGATCTTTATAATTTGAAAAATGATAGAATAAGTGAATTTTTTGACTATATATTTATTTATTGCTGGAATAATACACTGCTTTGATAAGATTAACATCCGCTATTGTGATTTAACCCCCCCCCCCCCCCATGCAAAGAATATGACCATACAACAGGTATGTGGGGGTAATTTTTAGGGAAAAATATCATAGATGATGTTCTTTTGGAAAACCAAATTATTTAAACCATCTGGCAAACTTAATTTTTTAACAACGTGACCAGTGTAATGGAGTAGCAATTCTGAGAATGACTGTTAATTTCCGGTGCAGATGGATGTTCTCCACGAACATTCGGCGTTAAATGATGCATTATAACCAATTTTTGTATAAAGAGTGCGGAGTAGACCGAATAAACCGTTTTCAAAACAATTCAATGTTGAATGACAAGGGTGTTAATGCGTCGGGCGCTTTAACTAGAAAGTTTTTCTATTAGCTTTGGCAGATTTCTTGTGCAAATAGGTATTTTCCACGATCCACGATATTTTGGTACTTAAAAAGAACTAGGTGCATAAATTTCTGTCTGTCAGAAGTTCGCATATTACATTGAATAAACCTTTAAAGGAATGAATCAATACTGAAACACAGGGGTAATAATAACGCATCTGTCGCTTATTCTAGGACTTGCATTGATTGGGTTAGGCCAATTTCTTGTGTGGACGGGTGTTTCCCACAAACTTATGGCGTTAAAAAAGAACACGCTGCACCGATTTTTGTCGTAAGTGTACGTTTTTATATGATTGCCCTATTTAAGTTTTCAAAGAGAGATTATCATAACTCTTTACCGTCCCCTAGTGTTTGATGTTGGGTTATGATGTGTTTTTTCTCCTGTATTTTATTTGACCTTTTTTCCGGATTTAAAAAGGTCTTGATTGACAATCGTGCTATTTATGGATGCGGTGTCTGGTTCAAATAGTATGTGTAGCATGTAAGGACGCTACATTCACAAATTTATTTCAGTACTTAAGCAAGGTATCGCCGCGAACGCGTGGTCGGCGAGTGAGTAGTTGGCCTAATTATTCAGTAGCGCGTTTTTTCCCTCGGTCAAAAAAGTAGTTTTGTGAAGAAAATAATAACTAAACAAACTTACAATGTTATAATATGTATGATCGCAAATAAATCCTAAATAAAGCAAAAGTTGCTAGTTACCGCCTCGTATCCATATGTACAGTTCAATGAGTTGAATATTTCCAATGGACTGGAATATTGAGGCAAGTGACACACTCAATAGTTGGAGTTTAAGTTAGAAGGCCAGCTCAATAATATGTAATTTTTTCAAGAAATTTCAATGAAATTTTAAAGGTATACTGTTGATCTTTTTCACTTAAGCACTTATTCATAAACAGTTTTTAACATAATCTAAATCTAAAAGTTTTAAAAATTAAATCATGTAGAAAAATATAAAGAATGTCTTTATCAGCAAATACAAACCAATATGTATAAATAACCAAGATTATGTATGTGGTCTGACATTTTTCAAAATATATCTAAAGACAAATTGTCTGTCAATAAGACAATTGTTAATATAATATAAGTAAATCTTATACAGTAAAATCTGTTTACAAATCGATTTGCATATCCTGGATAAATACGCATTACGTTTGATTATCTTATTGTCACCTCTAAATCATGAAAAACTGATTGTTTTGTCTTCTACCAAAATTTAGATTCTTTAAAATCAAAAATTGTTCATAACAGTTTCATAATGCGAATTTTTTTTATTGTTAAATTAAAATATGTCACAAGGACAGTTACCTTAAATTCGTGAAAAAATTACTGTTACCTTGAGTTTGTGTAAAAATAACAATCACCAAAAATTAACATTTGGTAGAATGATATGTTAATAGTATTACAAGACTATGAAATCGTTATTTTTCTTCTGATTATCCTCTTTTTTAACTGTTAATGTTGCATTGGGCCTTTGAATGTAAAAAACGTTACACCCCTCATTAGTGTTTCACATTGCTTAGGCATCCATGTTACACAACCCATGAAAGAAAAGATCTGGGCAAAGGACTATATTGACCTATCTAAGCTAATACAGCCTGACCCAGACACTGACAAGACAGACCAACACAAATTCGCAATTTTAGATGGTCAGTTAGTTATGACACCTAAAACTAACCCAAAGAAAATCACATCTCTTGAAGCTTGGACGGATGCATTCATTGTCTTTGCTAGCATCTATTTAATAAGACATCCAGCAGACATTCAAGGCATTCTAAAATATATGCAAACCATTAGACTAAGGGCAAGTAGAAATCCCAATGCAAGTTGGCTCGAGTATGACAAGCAGTTTCATTTTAAAATGTCAGCTGACTCAACCATATCATGGGCCTAGGTAGATGCAGAGCTGTGGTTAATTTACATGTCAAATCAATCCCTAACTCAACAAAATCAGTCAAAATCAGCCTTTTGAGTGGTTTTAGTACAGGTTTTTATTTAAACTACGCTGGATTAAGACTACCCTTACTACCCGAGAACATGAAATCTGAAGATGTTATAGCTCAGAATTACTTGCAATAATCAATGAGGAAATACATCTTGGTCGCATGGCAGGACCGTTCAACAATCCACCAATGTTCAATCTTAGATGTAATCCTGTAGGAGTTCTGCCAAAAAAGAATGGGGGTTGGAGATTAATCACAAACTTGTCTGCCCCTATTGGTAACAGTGTTCATGATTTTATTGATCTTGCATTGTGTTCAGTATCTTATGCGTCCTTTGATGATGCAATAACTATGATCAGTTCTCTAGGTAAAGCTACATTGTTATGCAAAATGGACTTGTCAAGTGCTTTTTGTCTACTGCCCATTCATCCTTCAGATTTCTGTCTACTGGGTATGTGTATACAAGGTAAATTTTATATTGACAAGTGTATGCCGTTTGGGTACTCCATAGCTTGCTCAACATTTGAAAAGTTATCTTCCTTTTTAGCAAAAAACTGTAACAATGCAAATGTAATTCATTATCTAGATGACTTTCTTTTTGCCGGTAGTAGCAACACATCGCATTGTGCACAGTAAGCAGAGTCATTTCGGACACTTTGTAATCAGTTTGGCATACCTATTAATGCAGATAAAACTCAGGGCCCCGCTACTTATTTAACCTTCCTGGGATTAGGCATAGACACTGTTTTACAAACCATTTTTATTCCAGAAGATAAAAGCCTTGAGCTTAAAACTTGCCTAACACTTCTCCTTGAATCAAAGAAGGTTTCCTTGAAACAAATGCAGTCTCTTTGTGGCTCACTCAACTTTGTCGCCAAGTCGCTTCCTGGTGGCAGAGCCTTTTGTCGTCGTTTTTACAATGCAACTATTGGCAAAAGGAAATCTCATTTTATGATTAAAGTAACCAACTCTATTAGGGAAGACGCGAAAATATGGATTCAATTTTTAGAAAATTACAACAACAAAACCCCATTCCCTGATATGGTCTGGTCCAGTAATGATGCTCTTAACCTTTACACCGACAGTTGTGGTTCCTGTGGTGGAGGTGCATTTTATAACAACCACTGGACGGTAATTGAGTGGCCGGACTCCTGGTCCTCTGAAGTTATAAGAGACATTACATTTTTTGAGCTAGTAACAATAGTTGCGGCAATTTGGTTATGGCAGGATAACCTGGCAGCTACAAAATTAATCATAAATACAGACAACATGGCCTTGGTTTACATTCTAAATTCCCAAACAAGTAAATCCCAGCGCGTCATGAGCCTACTTAGGCCTCTAGTGTTAGTGTGCATAAAATGCAACATCCAAATTAAATCAATTCATATTCCTGGGTATTTTAATTCTGTAGCTGATTCTATATCTCGATTTCAGTGGGAAAGGTTCAGGACTTTAGCTCCGAATGCGGACAGTTGCCCTTCTCAGATCCCATCAGAGTCATTTAGTTCATTTCGTAATAAGTTTTCCTTGCCTTTACTATGGCCACCACCAGTTCACCAGTTAGTTAATTACATTGCATACTTGTCATCAAACTCAATATCATTTTCAACGGCAAAATGTTACCTAAGTGGCATAAGTTATCAGCTTCAATTGCATGATCACGTTGATTACAAAAAATCATTTATTGTTAGAAAAATGCTGGAAGGAATGCGTCGTTTAAACCCATCCAAAGACATTAGAGCGCCAATAACTTTTCCTATGCTAAGCCAACTTATTTCTGCACTGTCTTCAGTTTGCTCGAATTCTTACGAAGCTACTCTATTTACAACTGCCTTTGAACTAGCATTTTTTGCATTATTAAGAGTAAGTGAATTTACAACGTCTAGCAAAAATACAGTGGTGCTGGATAAGTCAGATGTTCAACTATCGGCCACAGATCTCCGAGTTATTATCAAGAGATCAAAAACTGACCAACTTGGTACGGGTTCAACAATACAAATTACTTTAAATTCACAAACATCCACATTATTTGCCCATTTGCATCAATACTTAACATTAAGACCTGACTCACCAGGGCCATTCTTCTGTCATTTAAACTCAACGCCATTAACATCTTATCAATTTACTTCTGTTCTCCACAAGACTATAAAATTCATTGGCTTGGACATTACAACTTTCAAATCTCACTCATTTCGAATAGGTGGGGCAACACATATGTTTTTACAAGGTTTCACTGAGGAAGAAATTAAGGTCAAAGGTCGTTGGAAATCTAATGCAGTCCAAACATACATTCAAATTTAATTAAGTACCTCGCAACACAAATACTTGTTCTAATAGTATGCTAAGTTTGCAGATACCAACACTACAGTATGGATAATCGGCTGTTCATTGATATTCCACGCCTATGAACATACATTCTTAAACTTCAAAAACCAGCATCTCCACTTAGAACCCCATAATATCAAGCTGAGATGGTTTGGAAAGAGGGGCATGGTATGGGAAGACGTCGAGCCTTGGTTTTATGAACTGGTCTTCCAGTTCAGCTATTCGGAAGTTCTGATGTTGCATTGTGGTGGTAACAGCATTGGTACAATGTCCTTGCGTCGTCTTCAAAAGTTCATGAAACTTACAGTTTCCAATATTCTTGCCGTCCGACCCAATTGTAAAATAATTTGATCACAGATTTTACCAAGGACATATTACCGGCATATGTTTTCACATGTAGCAGCGGAAAACGGTCGAGTTAGGATAAATAGTTCCTTGTCAAACTTTATTATTGCTAGAAATGGGGGTAACATTAATTACCCGGACTTGCAAAGGTGCTCTCAAACTTTATACCGTGATGGTACCCATCTTACCGACTGTGTCCAAACAGTATTTTTGAATGCCATTCAGGGTGGCTTGTTCAAAATTTTACGTGAAAATATCAAGACTTTTCCCCCGTTAACTAGTTAGTGCAGTTGTTTTACCTTTTATCTATGTAGCGCAGTTTTGTTATGGCTTGGGCAAAATTTGCCCGCTTGAGGCTAATGTCTTTTGACAACAGGTAGTTTAACCTGTTGCCTTCAGACATATGGCCGAATTTTGCATGAAGCCTCGCCGCAGATTCTGTTACTTTCCAGTGTCTCTGGCCAATAATATGGGCTTCCGTCATTTTGTCTTTGTCATTGTTTTCTACGTCATATACTGTTGAAAAAGTCGACGTAGACCATTGTGTGCATGATCCATTGATTGACATTGAAGCTTTTATCATTTACACACGTTGAACATTTATTAGGTAACATAATTCAATGCTATATATCCATTTTATTGATCATCTTCAGTATACACATCAATTAATTATTTTGAGTTAAAATGAACAGTTGTCTCATTGTTCTTCATTCATCTTTGTGTATCATTGAATCATAGTATATTAATTTTGTATATTGTTCATTTTTAATATGATGATTAAATAAGTAAAGCCATGACAAAAAACTGCCTAAACACTCGTTTTTTCTGTTCTGTCGAGATAACTCTTTCATAACTCGATATGAGTTAAGTCCAGTTATTGAGACGAATAGATAAACCCGGCCGTTCAAAGAGAGACAACTCTCAATTGTTTACCAATTAATCATTTCGGTGGTCATCGGCTATTGTAACATCTTTATCGTGCGCAAGGGACCGTGCGCAATAGTCAGTGTCCTTTTCCAAATTTCGCTGCACCAGAGAAGACGTAAATCCCCTCCCACACTTTCCCCTATTTTTACGCTATTAAAATGTTTTTATATTGATTAACTTTCGTTTGTGTGCTGTTGTTTTTCTTTTGTAATTCCAGGTGATGGTTATTCATCGCAATTCCTGTCACATCCAACCTGTATCATGGCTTTACGTGATTTAAATGGGTTTGCAGTAGCCTACATATGTCCTGGTCTATGGTCTTGACACTCTCGGACGTTTGCCGAATTTTACATGAAGCCCCGCCGCAGATTCTGTTACTTTCCAGTGTCTCTGGCCAATAATTTGGGCTTCCGTCATTTTGTCATTGTCATTGTTTTCTACGTCATATACTGTTGAAAAAGTCGACGTAGACCATTGTATGCATGATCCATTGATTGACATTGAAACTTTTATCATTTACACACATTGAACATTTATTAGGTAACATAATTCAATGCTATATATCCATTTTATTGATCATCTTCAGTGAACACATCAATTAATTATTTTGAGTTAAAATTGACCATTGTCTCATTGTTCTTCATTCATCTTTGTGTATCATTGAACCATTGTATATTAATTTTGTATATTGTTTATTTTTAATATGATGATAAATAGGTAAAGCCATGACAAAAAACTGCCAAAACACTCGTTTGTTTTTCTGTTCTGTCGAGATAACTCTTTCATCGAGTGCTCTTACTACTTTGTCACGTTTAAAAGCTTAATATGGGTATATCATAAATAATTGATAAACAGTAATAAAGTATAACTTTTCTTATTTCAAACAACGAAATAACAGATGTGGTTTACATATTATTATACTTGTTAGCATTGTATTTAATTTTGTGATGAGTGTTTCATAAGATTATTTTAAGATAAACAGCAATTACATATCTTATGACAGCGTTGTGAAACTGGCTCCAGTTACATATTCTTAATTGCCACAGAGTATAAATACTAAATCTTAAAGAATTAACCCAACATGTTATTTGCTTTCATACTTGTTAATTTTATATCATACATAATGACACATCGTTGCGGCATTTGTAAATTTCAGTTGTATGATCGTCAATTAGTACCAAAAAAAAGTACTTTAATTAACAAGCGACCTTTGCTCCATTCCCACACGTGCAGCTCTATGAATTAAATATTCTCAAAACATTAGGAATAGTACCAAAATTAAGTACTGTAATTCACAAGCGACCGTTGTTCCATTTCCACACGTGCAGCTCTATAAGTTAAATATTCTCAAAACATTTGTAATAATAAGGATACGGTGGTGTCCTTTACAGAGATGTATTCGCATTTAAAGGCTTGTTCGTTACAAGGAAGAATGTATTCTAAATATAAGTAGATGAACGATGAGTAATTTCAATCAGAATTATCCAGCTGGGCTCATATGTGTACACATGTACTCTTAATTTATTCCACTCAAAAACTTATTAATTTATAAATACAATATTTAGTATGTATTGCTCTTTTTAATTAATGTACCAAGAGTAGCAGGATCTCATTTAACATATTCTACATCCAAAGAATTAAAGAATTTAGAAAAAAATATATTTACATAAATCTGCTTTTGTATATCAATTCTAAGTTTGTTTAACATATTTTATATAACAGCCAACGAAACTCGATCTTCACATATATAAATTGGATTGTTTGTAGTCATTTTTCACTAATTATCTTTTTTTTCGTTACTGTTTCATTGGTCCTTTGAATGTTGAAAATGTTATGGCGGGAGTGTCATTCACACTTATTCTACATAACGAAGATCGACGAAATACATTGTAGAAAATATTCCCTCTCGTATAATTTGATTCCCCATCCTCGGCGACGTTGAGATGTGAACGGCGTTTAAATGTTGTATCATATACACCTTCCGGGAATTCTTTATAAAGGCCCTCGTACTCTATCTTCCCAATCTCATCGATGGCAATATCGTCATATACAATTGTTTCCTGGTAATTATTTCCTGTAAGTTCCTGGTGATCGGTTCTCTCTTCTCTTTTCATTTTTCTAAACGTCAATAAATATGCATCTATTTAAAGAAAAATGAGGAACATTTATGATGATTCTATTTAAAAATTATTGAATAATATAGTGCTCGGGAAATTCCACAGCATCAAATTTAAATAATATTAATATGAGTGTTTGAAAGTTCTTAACTTCAAGTAGTCATGTACTGTTGCAACTGTCTATTTTTGTGCCGGAAATCTTATGGAAAAGACTGAATAATATTTCATTAGGAATTTAATATCACTGAATTAAGTATTTCTCGCAAACGATCAAAATATTAACACGAATATTTCTTGTCTCATATAATGCATTATAATAGTTGAAGAACAATAAAAGTTGCTAGCTACAAATATTACGCCCCTGTTAGAAATTGAATGATTGTCTAATTGATCAAAATTAGTCTTGGCATTAATCAAAACCTTAAATATAGAATGATTCGAAGTAAAAGAAATGGATGTAATATATAACTCAAAAGGACAGTAAAATATGTCTAACAGCAAGCAAGTACTTCAATTAATGATTTAGAATATTACATGACTGGGAGAGGAACATTTTGCACGTTTGACTAAAATTTCTAAATTGTTTTGTTGTTGTTTTCTCTTGTCGATAACATACTGTTAAGATCGCCAATATCGTATTCAGAGTGTTAAACATAGGCTCATACACGATATTGCTCACCTGAACAACTGTTCTTGTATCATTCTCTTTCGACAATAAGATACTCTTTAAAAATTTGTAAAATTCAAAAAATTCTCATATATTCATTAAACAATACATAAAAAGAAGGCTTCTTATTTGGACATCATATCCTAAGATCTAAGATGCATCAACCGACTAATCTCATTTTTCTAGGCCTCAACCTCCAACGTATCAAAGATAACAAGATTGTAAAATGAATTATAAATAATTATGAAAAGCGAAAGAAGGTCACTGTGACCATGATATGAGAATATGGGGATGCTTATATTACATCATAAAAAGACTAAACGTAGCACTGTATTTCATGAGAAGATTTTTAAACATTTTTCATATATTCTTCTTTGAATTGTTCAAAGTGGGATTCTCGGACCAATACTGGGCCTCTAAGATGGGTTTAGAATTTAAACTAATAAGGATGCTTGCATAGTAATCTCAAAAATTGTAGCAGTGTAGTTCTTCTTTAGAAAATTTTTAAACATTTTCACAATATACTTCTCTATTGAACTTTGAACCCCTATTGGGGCCCCAGTATTAGTCGGTCTGGGGGTCACAGTTTTATCAATTTAGAATCAACACTATTATGAATGTTTGCATTGTAATATCCCAAATTGTAGTATTGTACTTCTTGAGAAAAAGATTTTTAAACATATTTCCTTCATATCATAAACTTTGAACCCCTCTTGGATCCCCAGTATTGGTGAGTGGTACATGTTTTTAACAATTTATAAGTTACAGTATCTGAGGATGTTTGCAAGTTGTCACCTTGTAGTTCTTGAGAAGAAGAGTTTTAAACATTTCCCTATATATTTCTATGTTAAAATTTGAATCCGCTCTTTGGGCCCCAGTATGGATACGGGGTTACGATTTTAACAATTTAGAATTGTCACTAAATATATACAAGCTTTGATGTAAATATTGGCACTTCTGGTGCAGTGGTTCTTGAGAAGTTTTTAAGACATCTACTTTATTTCCACCGTTTCGTGATTATCTGCCTTTTAAGGTGGAATGTCTCTCTGATAAGAGAGATAAATTCTGTAGAAAATAATCTCACTCTTCGGTTCAGGTGAGCTTAAACAGGGCGAAAAAAAGTAAAAATAAAACTGATTATTTTTTGATCAGTGAGGTAAAATGATATAAACTGGACACGACTTATAATTTAAGTTTATATTCCTTCCAAACTACAATAAGTTAATAATGTATTCATTATTGAATGAATTTTAAAACAGCTGTACGATGTACATACCGTAACTCTGGAAAGTTTTACCGTAGATAAATTTTTAGCAAATTTGCGCGTGCTTTGCATTTGCAAAAAAAAAAAATTCCTAAAAGTTAATCAATAAAATCAATTAAATTTCGCCGAAGACAGTATTTTGAATTTCTCGCTAAATGCCGTCATTTTCTTCTCATTCTCGCTCGCTCGAGACAAGAAAACATCACAAGTGTTTGACATGTGACCTTCCAATACTTGTGTAATGTACACAAACCGTCGCGTGTGAAAGTGTGAACTGCTAATTGGGATAATTATCTCTCTATAAATCCGTATCAAGATACCCCTTTAGGTAGCTTTGTTGCATTTGCTGCTGTTATTTAGCATTGCTTATGTATATATCGGTAATTTGAACAAGATGCAATTGCAGACATCAACTCTAACGTGATTTTATATGAAGTTGGTAAACATAATACGATTCGTCGGCGGTAATTTACGATATCCGAAGGTTAGCTTACATTGTGCATGTCAATATCTGTGACATTTAATATTTGAGTGCTTTTTATTTTTAGCGCCGATGACAATTCGCAAAAATTTCAAACGTAAAAATTAATCTATAGCTTTATGACTCGGATTCGCAAAAATTAATCGACGTAAAAATTTCCAGATTTACGGTAGCTATCATTTTCAATTTTTACCTTCTTCGTCTGTGTCTCCGGACTGCTAGTGCTCCAATCACAATCAACGTCACTTCTAGAACCCCTAACCCCACCAGCAATATAACTACAAAATGATAGAGATAATGTTTAAAAGAATTTTGCTAAATTTCCGAGAAAAAGATTAATTTTTATTAAGAAAAGTTCTTTTTAGAATGTTTTCCCCTTTGTCATTTTTTTTTTGCTTGTTTTATTTTAGTTTTTTTAATGTTTGGTTAAAATTCTGATTTACTTTTGAATTGAAAAGAAATGAATGTATATGCTGAGTGTAATGACATATTTGTCTAATAAAAATTCCAATTACGAATATTCTTTATAAATAAACTAAATATTTAAATAAAAATAGACCCTTAATATTAAAATTAACTTACCTGTTGTCTTGTCCATTGAAGTAAACAAACTCAAAAAGGGCCATATAATGTCTTTTGACATTATTTCCGTTGTATTTGAAAGAGTTGAATATGTTGAATATTTCGGTGTTGGTTGGTGTGGTCTCGTTTTCGTTTTTATTTGTTCAGAAAAAAATGATTGAGAGATCGAAATTGTATTTGTAGCTGTTAATGTTGCCAGTCCAAGGCTTGACCTCTTTCTCTGTGAGACGGGTATCCCCATGGTCGATATAGAAGCTACATACCTGTACGTATTCTTTATTTATACATTCAAAATTAATATATTTTTATCGGTTTATCATTTTCTAATCAAGAATAATTTAAATATCAGAGAAATTTACACGCTATGAATATTCAACTATAAGGGACCTTATATATGTACCTTTATACAGTAATACATGTACGTACTTTTTCTATATGCTGCGTCTGTTGTTAATGCAACTGTCGTTGTTTTTGTTTTCAGATGCGTTGTTTTTGTTAAGAGTTTTATTAAGATCTTTGATGTTTGAATTATTTTCGATACTATTTGTTTCGTTGTTGTCGTCATCTCTTTTGTCTTCTGTAATGTTGTTGGTGATGATGATGATGATGTTGATGATGATGATGATGATGATGATGATGATATATCTTTTGCTGTGGGCGTGGTTATTGGTGCTGCTGAATTGATGATATGTTTTGTTGAAGATGCTGTATAAATTTTTGATGCTGAATTTTTTGTTGTCTCTGAAACATATATTTGTGACTTCGATTTGATTCTTGCTATCATCGTAAATAATGCTAATAATTTTGTTGATGATTCTGTAGATGTTTTGGATCTTGTTAATGTTCGTGATTTTGATTTCGTCGATGCTTTCGACGCTTTAGTTGTCATAGATGATATTGATGAAGGGATTGTTCTTGTTGTTAACATTGATGTTGTTGATCTTTCCTTCAGCACTTAAAACGAAAAAAATTGAAGGTTTTAAAACATGATCAAAGCACGTTATACACTGTTAATTTAAAATTATTAGAAAAAGAAACAGGATAACATATGTCTTAATCTTTTTTCATAGTTTGATCTCAACAAAATCTATCATACTTTACTCTTTCCAAGAAAACATTACATGTATTACCTCTCAATTGTACTTGAAATCCTTTTGAAGTCAACACATCAAAGTTTGAAACGAATTTGATAAGAAATTGATTACCCCTGGTAGTTGTGTTTGCTGTAAGCTTACCGCATTGGTTAAATACAGTAAAGTTTCCACTGGATTTTTTCATTTCGTGAATCTAATAATAGAGCATCAATATTCTTTTTCTTTATAAATTATTATATCATTCTACCGCTTTAAAATAAGATATAAACTATACAATTTCTAGTCACCTTTCTTTATTCCGAACTTTATATGATAACTGGAATTCTTAATTTTTCTTTCATTAATATGAGTGTGAATTGATTTTTGTAGATTTATCAAAATTTACAGTTCCAAATGTATGTGCTTACATTGGTTTTAGTAAATAAGTGAACTTCTACATTCAAGGAACATTTGACTGAAACAACGAAAGCTGTTCAACAAATATTGATAAAACAACAGTGTGGCAAAGCATGTACAAGAATATAAAAATATTTATTATGAAACAAATAACCTGTAAATAGTCTTCACATTTTCCACTATGGGGTTTAATATCCATGTCAATTTCAATGAAGATTTCTTCTGTGGTGGCAGGTGCTGTCACATTCCATGTTAAGACTTTGTCGTTTTTGTAGTTGACTTCTGGATACCCAGGGGACTTGATATTTAACACAGTAGATGGCGACAGTTCTACATTTTCGGTTATCAGAACACATGCTGACATTCCTTAATATGAGTATACAGAAAAAAGACACATGTATACTGATATGTTCTATATTGTCGAATATGTTAACAACTGTTCTGGTACTTATATGACAAAGATCTAACAGTGAAATGAATGACGCTGAGATAATGACATGCTATTGACTTTATCTGTTTTAAATAAGTTTTGTTACAAAAATTTCGTGATTTCGCATACGTGAATTTGTATAACACTGAAATAAGCAGCATTTATCCGATTAATCGTTGTTTCACTAAATAGCAATTATGTATGTTTCCAAGCTTTTGTTAATGTATGTGGGGTTTTAATAATATTCTTGATGGTAATATAAACGAAAAAGCATCAAAGAAAGCTCTATAAACAATTTTCTTCGGGTTTTCTTTTAGAATTTCCCAAAAGTGTATAATAAATATTCGACGTAAGCAAACAAAATAATGAATATAATGTATTTTAAATCTTTAAATTATTCTAATCAAATTCAACTTTATGCAATTTGAATGATAAAAAAAATATAATTAAAATAGACATGTAATAAATTACTCGTTTAAACTTAATTAGACATGAAAAACTATTAATAACACCCGACGTTTTCTGTAATGTTTTTCGGTATAATTAACAATTCATTGCGGGAGATATATTTGCCCTCAACAATCATTTTTACCTGGGGCGAAGCCATCGGCAATTTTAATTTTTGTTAAGCGAATAAAGCTCCATATTTCCTCAATACATTAAATGTTAAAGGTCTAGTCTGATTGTTGATTTTTTTTTATCGATAAATAGACCAGGTCCAAACGAAAAGAAAAGATAAGGTATGGATGTAGAATATTACTCTTTTGAGCCAATATCATCACGTACAGTTTCTTGCTTATTTCGTCTTGATAAAAAACAATAATACTCATCCGTAAAATATTTCACATTTTGTGTATATAATTTATTACAAAATAAAATTAGGGTTTTCAAATGTTAAAAAAGCAACGGACAAAGTGCTCTGCAGAAGATTTGGGGGGAGGGGTGTCTAAAATTTTGAACCCCAATTTCTGTAAACCAAGTTTACCAACCAATGTATCCTTATTTGATTATTTTCAAACTTAAAAGTTTGCTTCGGTGTATATATAGATAAAATACATGTAGCTAGGTGACTCCGAAAAAGACACCACAACGACGGTGGGCGACTACAGACGATGGCATAGGTTAAGAACTCACTTGAACCTTTAGTGTAGGAGAGCTTCAGTGTCAGGTTACCAACAAAAACAAACAACATATCCCTCTTGCAGCTGCAGTATTTATAGTATTGACAGTTTTCCTCATGGGAATGTCACTAGCACATGTGTTCAAATTAAATCTATTATTATACTTCTATAAGTATTTGTTATATTTTGGACAATATAGTACAAAGTGTTTCTCATCTTCAATAGCAGCACATTTTTTTCTTTAAGAATGGGGGGGGGGGTTAAAAATATATTATAGTATTATTATAAGTAAAGTAAATTTGCAGATTGTATTCATTTTAGATAACAATTTTGCAAGATAAAAAAATTGTCCAGAGTCTGATTTGCTTGTATTTTTTAATTGTTTACTTATCTTGTTTTGGTAATGCCTTTGACATTAGTGCATCAAAAGTGTTTAAGATATCCGAAAACTATCTAGATGTAAATTGTACAATGGGAAACGCACAACATAATATCAAACACGATAAAATTGATGTTCCTCTATAAACTAATACTAGTGTTGATTAGGTAAGACAATTTTTCGCTGCGGACGGGTTTTTCTCATGAACGTCAGGCGCTAAACAAAGCAAAGATTGCACCAATATTTGTCAAACGTGGGCAAAGAAGACAAAAGAAATCCTGATAAGAATAATTAGATGAAAAAAATAGGAGGTAATAAACAAGGGCCTTTCGCCTTAATTCCACTGATTAGATAATTTCCGGTGCAGACGGATGTTCTCTACGAACTTCCGGCGCTTAATGATGCTCTAGTAACATCAATTTCCGTCTAAATTGTGACAAGTAGACTAAATGAACCGTTATCAAAAACATAAAAAATATGTGATAGGTGTTTCATAAAATAAAATTAAGATAAACGCAATTGCACATCTCGATACAGCGCTGTGAAACTGGTTCAAGTTGCATATTTTTAATTGCCACAGAGTATAGATATCACCATAATCTAAAGGAATTAACCCAACTTGAACATGCTTGCTTTGTTTTATATCATACGTAATGATACATTAACGTCGGTGTGACATTTGCAAATTTCAGAGAGTTGTATAGAATAATCGTCAACAAGTACCAAAAGGTTAGTACTGTAATTCGCTAGCGAATTCTTCCATCCCAACACGTGCATCTTTATAAGTTTAACATTCTCAAATCATTTGTAATAGTACCAAATTTAAGCACTGTAATTCACAGGCGATCTTTGTTCCATTCCCACACGTGCAGCTTTTTGAGTTAACTATTCTCAAAACATTTGAAATAATAAGGATATGGTGGTGTACATCACAGAGAACTTATCTTAAATATAAGTTCATGCACGCTGAGTAATTTCAATCAAAATTATCCAGATGGGGTTATACTTAAACACCTGGCTTCGGGGCCACCAACGCTGAGATTTTCTCAAATCTGAGATTTCTCAAAAAATTTGAGTTTTTCTCACCAAACTGTGCCACCAAATAATTTTTTTCTTAAACTCAGACTTGTCTTTGAGTTTTTTCTTAAATCTGAGATTTTTCTCAAACGTGCGTGCCACCAATCTTTTTTCCGACTCAAATGAGAAAAAAAATTTGAGATTTCTCAGAAAATCTTGAGATTGGTAAATAGTAACATCAAATAAAATCTCACGTGAATTAACTCATCCAAAATGGCTGTCAGAAGACGTCTGCAACGTCGACGTCGACGAAATCTTTGCGTTCCAAGGCGGATCCAAGACAGATCCAATCCATTGGAAGGTCTAAATGACAACGAAATATTTGAGAGATATCGGGTTTTCCCTTCAACAATATTTTTTATTGTTGACTTACTCAAAGACAATCTTCAGTTTACTAGCAGAAGAAACAACCCCCTCACTCCCCTCCATTAAGTGTTGGTTTCATTAAGATTTTACGCAACAGGGTCATTCTATATAACAATTAGCGATATTTTGAGCATGTCAAAAAGCACAGCTGGCAGGGCAGTAAGACTGGTGACGGAATTGTTATGTAGAATGACCAAAAGATTTATCTGCCTTCCGTCCAGAGAGGAATTTGTGAACATCAAGGCCGCCTTCCACAAGATTGCCGGTAAGAAAGTTGTCTGCATATCTGACTATGACCTTAAACTTTCTATGCATCTTGAGCCCGACTCTTTAACATTTTTGCCAATTAATTTTTGCCAATTATGTATAAGATAAACACATTCACATTTTATTACAATTCTTTTTATCATGTATAAGAATAGAATTTTTTTTAAAATGTAAACAACATTTTTAACTATTTTAAAACATTGATGAATTGTAATGAAAACAGGAAAGAAGTCTATACATCATTTCCTGCTTTAAAATAGTGCAGGGGCGGATCAAAAGAAGTTTAATATAATAGAGAGAGAGAGAGAGAGAGAGAGAGAGAGAGAGAGAGAGCATGCATTTAAAGTTAATTCAATCTAGAATATTGCATGTATATGTTATTATGTTATTGTACAAGCTGTATCATCATGTTAAGGAACCATATTTTTCCCATGGTTATTAATTTATTCATATGAAACTTTGCAGGATTTCCAGGCGTTGTGGAGTGCGTTGATGGAACAAGGGTAAAAATAAAAGCTCAACGAAGCTGATTACATTTACCGCAAAGGATTTCATGCCCTCAACATCCAGGTGTGCATGATTTTCACTATGTGTGACATGATTTTCCTGTCACTTAAATAAACTGGGTGGTCAACAAAATAACCATCAGTTCATTCTTATTTTTTTAGAAATGATATCTTTAGCTATAAACTATTATTTAGTAACAAAAAAGTCCATATACTTTAATTACATTTTAAATTTGGGCATTTTCATATATCCTTGTATAGAGCTCTCCTTTAAAAGGAGATCAATACAGTCTAAAAATGGCCAGGACTATCGAGCCCTCTTAATAAGCTTCAAATCATTCTCAAAGATTTCATATCAATTTCATAGCATTATTGTGCAAATTTTTTTGTTACATGTTCAATTCTGAAAATTTGTCTTTCTTTTGTGTGCATATTTGGCCACCCCATCCATGAGACAAGGCGAGTGGTTCATATCCAAAGTAACATAAACCATGAAAGTTAGTCAGGACAATCAAACTTGCATTTAGCTACTAAACGTATTATATAATATGATATCATATAACATAATGTTGTATCATAACACATTAAATGAAACAAAATTATATGATACAATATTAAATACATATAATACAATATCATATCATACAATAAAAATTCATATCATACAATATCATATCATACATATCATATCATATTATAAAAATATTTTGATACAATATCATATTTTATCATATTATATTTTACAATATTATACAAATATTGACTAGAGTTGAGGACAACATTGATTATTTTAGCCCCTGAGGAACAAAATATTGCCTGAAACGAAATTCCTCTAGCATCCGAAACCTATGACTCAGATTCAGCATTTAAGCCTGTCAAGTGCATATACTCTTAATATATTCCACTCAAAAACTTAATAATTTATAAATACAATACATTGTATGCATTGCCCTTCTTAATTAATTTACCAAGAGTAATAGGCTTTGATTTAACATAATCTACATCCAAAGAATTAAAGAATTTAGAAAACGTATGATGACCAAAAGCTGTTTTAGTAAATTTTAAGTTTGTCAAACACATTTTACATATAAGTCAATGAAACTTATCTGTGTGTGTGTATAAATGGTCTAGTGTGTTATTTTATATATATCCGAAGCATGTAAACGAGGCGATAATCGATATTACTAAAGCAAACGCTGTGAAATATTCTTACGTGTTTGCAATTTGACTTTCGATTGATATCTGAGAAAGTTAAGCCTAATATGTTTAAACACATTTCATAAATAACATGAACAACGTTTAATGTTGAATTTTATAAACACGAGATGTTTCGTTATTTAATGTTTTCCGAAGTATGTTATCATAATAATGAATAAGAAAAAAAAATAATATAGAACAGATAACTATCTAAATAATCGAATTTCTTTGATCTGTCCATACGAGCTACACTTTTGAAAACATATGGGGTTTTTTTTTATTTGACACTTTCACTTTTTATTCAAACTGCATATTTGAAGGAGGTATTTTCTTTTGGTTTTATATCTGTAATACTATTTCAGGACTGTGTTATAGTTTATATAAATAGTTTTTTTTCCCACTGATTACTGTAGTATCTTTTTTCGTTACTGTTTCATTGGTCCTTTGAATGTTGAAAATGTTATGACAGGAGCTTCTTGCACGCTTCTTCTACATATCGAAGATCGACGAAATACATTGCAGAAAATATTCCCTGTCGTATAATTTGATTCCCCATCCTCGGCGACGTTGAGATGTGAACGGCGTTTAAATGTTGTATCGTATACACCTTCCGGGAGTTCTTTATAAGGGCCCTCATACTCTATCTTCCCAATCTCATCGATGGCAATTTCGTCATATACACTTGTTTCCTGGTAAGTATTTCTTGTACGTTCTTGGTGATCGGTTCTCTCTCCTGTTTTCCATTTTCTAAACGTCAACAAATATGCATGTATTTAAAGAAATGAACATTCATAATGGCTGTTTTTCAAAATTATTGAATAATATCGTACTCGGGAAATTCCACAGCATCAAATGTAAATAATATTATTACGAATGTTTGAAAGTTTTTAAAATGCAAGTAGTCTGTACTGTAGCAACTGTCTATTTTTATTGCTGAAATCTTATGGAAAAGACTGAATTATATTTCTTTAAGAATTTAATATCACTGAATTTCGTATTCCTCGCAAACGATCAAAATATTAACACGAACATTTCTTATAAAAATTGCTAGCTACAAACATTACGCCCCTTTTAGAAATTGAACGATTGTCTGATTGATCAAAAGCCCAGTAAAATATGTCTAAAAGCAAGTAAGTATTTCAATTAATGATTAAGAATATTACATGGCTGAAAGAATCACATTTTTCACATTTGACTAAAATTTCTAAAATTGTTTTGTTGTTGTTTTCTCTTGTCGATAACATACTGTTAAGATCGCCGATATCGTATTAAGGCTGTTAAACATCGGCTCATACACCATATCGCTCACCTGAACAACTGTTCTTGTATCATTCTCTTTCGACATTTTTAAATAAGATACTCTTTAAAAAAAATTGTAAAACTGACAAAATTCTCATATACATTGTATTCATTAAACAATACATAAAAAGAGGCCTTCTTGTTTAGACATCATATCCTAAGAACTAAAATGCATCAACTGACCAATCTCATTTTTCTAGGCATCATCCGCCAGCGTATCAAAGATAAAAAGATTGTAAAATGAACTATAAATAATTATAAAAAGTGGAAAAGGGTCACTGTGACCATGCTATCAGGATGCTTACATTATAAAATAACTAAACATAGCATTGTACTTCATGAGAAGATTTTTAAACATTTTTCATATGTACTTCTTTGTTGAACTTTGAACCCATCTTGGAGCCCCAGTATTGGTCTGGGGATTCCATTTTTAACTTAGAATCGACACTATTTAGGATGCTTGCAGAGTAGAAGATTTTTGAAATTTTTCTATATATTTGAATTGTGAACTTTGAACCCCTCTTAGGGCCCCGGTATTGGTTTTAAGGTCACGGTTTTAACAATTTAAAATCTACACTATCTGAGGATGCCTACATAGTGTATCAGTGTAGTTCGTCTCCACAATCTGAGAATGCTTGCATAGTTTTCTGACAAAGCGTCGCCTTTGAGTTCTTGAGAAGAAGATTGTTAAACATTTCCCTATATATTTCTATGTTAAAATTTGAATCCGCTCTTTGGGCCCCAGTATTGATAAGGTGGTCACGATTTTAACAATTTAGAATTTTCACTATATATACAAGCTTTGGTGTAAATATCGGCATTTCTGGTGCAGTGCGTCTTGAGATGATTTTTAAGACACACACTCTATTTTCACCGTTTCGTGATTATCTGCCTTTAAAAAAGGGTTTCGCCTTATATTTAATACTTTAGAATCCCTTTCCATAAGGATGTTTTGTACAAAGTTTTCTGAAATTTGGCCCAGTGGTTCTAAAGAAGAAGTCAAAACTGTGAAAAGTTTACAGACAGACGGACGCACGGACAGACAGACGGACAGACGACGGACAAGGGTAATCAGAAAAGCTCACTTGAACCTTAAAACAAGGCGAAAAAAAGTAAGAATAGAATTGATTATTTTTTGATCGGCGAGGTCAAATGATACCAAGTGGACACGACTTATCATTTCATATTCCTTCCAAACTACAATATGTATAATGTATTCAATATTGAATGAATTTAAGAACAACTGTACAATGTACATAGCTATCATTTTCAATGTTTACCCTCTTCGTCTGTGTCTCCGGATTGCTAGTGCTCCAATTACAATTAACGTCACTTCTAGAACCCCTAACCCCACAAGCAATATAGCTACAAAATGATAAAGAGATAAAATCTAAAAGATTTTTGCTAAATTTGCGAGACAAAGATTAAATTTCATTAACAAACGTTTTTAGGATGTTTTCCCTTAGTCAGTGGTTGTTTTTGTTGGTTTTATTTTAGTTTATTCATTCAGGTTTTTTTTTTTAATTTTTGGTGTAATTTCTGAATTACTTTTGATTTGAAAAAAATGTTTATATGCTGAGTGTAATGACTTATTTGTCTAATAAATTCCAATTACGAATATCCCCTATAAATAAACTAAATATTTGAATAAATATCTACCCTTACATGTAATATAAAAATTATCTTACCTGTTGTCTTGTCAATTGAAGTAAACAAACTCAAAAAGGGAGATGTAATGTCTTTTAACTTTGTTTCCGTTGTAATTGAAAGAGTTGAATATGTTGAATATTTTGGTGTTCCCTGAGTTGGTTGGTATGGTCTCGTTTTCGTTTTTATTTGTTCAGAAAAAAATGATTGAGAAATCGAAATTTTATTCGTAGCTGATAATGTTGTTGTCAGTCCATGGCTTGGCCTCTTTCTCTTTGAGACGGGTATCCCCATGGTCGATATAGAAACTACATACCTGTACGTATTCTTTGAAGATTGCAGTGATGAGTTTGGTATTGTAACCGCTGATAGTTTTGACGTTTTAGCTGGTTTCAAAACATTCTTTTTGATTAAACTACTATAATTTCATATCCATTAAAAAAAGTTTTTCATTCATAAATCGTATGATCCAAAACTTCGAATTACTTAAATAGATACATATATTATCTTTATTCATACATTCAAAATTAATATATTTTTATTGGCTTATCATTTTCTAATAAAGAATGCTTTTAATATCAGAGAAATTTGCACGCAATGGTTATTCAACTATAAGGGACATAATATTTATATATGTACTTCCTTATCGTTGTACCTACTTTTTCTACATGCTGTGTCGGTTGTTGATGCAATTGTCGTTGTTTTTGTTTTCAGATGTGTTGTTTTTGTTAAGATTTTTATTAAGATCTTTGATGTTGGAAATATTCTCGAAACTATTTGTTTCGTTGTTGTCTTCATCTCTGTTGTCTTCGATAATGTTGTTAGTGATGCTGCTGCTGCTGCTGCTGCTGCTGCTGATGATGATGATGATGATGATATACCTTTTGCTGTCGGGGTGGTTATTGGTGCTGCTGAATTGATGATATTTGTTGTTGAAGATGCTTTAGGAATTTCTGATGCTGAATTTTGTTTTGTCATTGAAACATGTATTTGTGACTTAGGTTTGATTTTTGTTATCATCGTAGATGATGCTAATAATTTTGTTGATGATTCTGTAGATGTTGTTTTAGATATTGTTGATGGTCGTGAATTTGATTTTGTCGATTCTATCGACGCTTTAGTTTTCATAGATAATATTGATGAAGAGATTGTTCTTGTTGTTAACGTTGATGTTGTTGATCTTTCCTTTAGCACTTGTTTCAAGAAAAATAATTAAGGTTTTAAAATTGATCACAGCACGTTATACAATGTTAACCATCACTTTAAATAATTAGAAAAAAGGTAACATATATTTATCTTTTTCATAATTTTTTTCTTAACAAAATTTATCATGCTTCACTGTTTTCCTATAAATATTTATATGTATTACCTCTCAATCGTACTTCAAATCCTTTTGAAGTCAACACATCAAAGTTTGAAACGAATTTGATAAGAAGCTGATTCCCCAAAGCGGTTCTGTTCGTCCTAAGATTGCCGCATTGGTCAAATACAACAAAGTTTTCACTGGATGGATTAATTTCCTGAATCTAATATAAGAAGCATTAACATTTCGGTTATTTTATACATAACTATATCATTAAATCGCTTTGAAATAAAATATAAACTTTAAAATTTCAAGTGACCTTTCTTTATCCTGAACCTAATACGATAACTGGAATTTTTTTTTTCATTGAATAGAGTGGAAATTGATTTTGTGGATTTATTAAAATTTACGGTTTCGAGAATATATAAATTTGTAAACATTGGCTATATATTAATAGGATTCTACAGTCGAGGAACATTTGAAATGTCAAAGAATATCAAAATATTTATTATGAAACAAATAACCTTCAAATAGTCTTCACATTTTACACTAGGTGGTTTTCTAATATTCATGTCAATTTCAATGAAGATTTCTTCAGTGGTGGCAGGTGCTGTCACATTCCATTTTAAGACGGTGTCGTTTTTGTTATTAACTTCTGGGTACCCAGGGGACTTGATAATTAACACATGAGATCGCGACAGTTCTACATTTTCGGTAATAGGAACACTTGCTGCCATATCTGAAATAAAAGTCTATGGTAATAATATTAATGTTTTTTAAAATTCGTAGAATTTAAAACCATCTATAAAAAAAATTGTACATATATAAATAGTTTTAAATTCCATTAATTTGAAAATTTCAACAATAATATACTAATTATATTTTATATTCTTGTAGAATACGTAAACAAGAGTTCTGGTACCTATAACACAAAGATCTTACAGTGAAATGATTGAAGATAAATTCATGACATAATATTGACTTTATCTAAGTTTAAATTAGTTTTGTTACAAAAAATTCGTGATTTCGCATACGGGAATTTGTATAACACTGAAATAAGCAGCAATCATCTAATTGTTGATCTACTAAATAGCAAAAATATATAATTATTACCCTCCCAGATACTGGCAAGTTTCTAAGCTTTTACTAATGGATGTGGGTTTATTTTATTCTTAATGGTAAAATAAACGAAAAAGAATCTTAAAATTCTCTATCAAGAATTTTTGTTTAAAGAAGTTCCCAAAACGTGAATAATAAACCATCTTCCCAAGTCACGGGTTTCTGATCTGCTCCGCTTCTCTCTAAAAGAACGTTCATCATGTGAAATGGTATGACGTAACTGGGTATATTATCGGTATTTGATTGATAACATTCTGATTTTTTGTTAACGGTGGGCAGCAGAATATTTTTCTATGCATATTGTTCAATAATTCACTCAGTATAAGTGATATTTTTTTCATATAGGCGAATAACATGCTCTGATACTAATTTGATAGTTTCTCTCCTCCAAACTATATATTTAACGTTTGAGTCAATAGTAAGGAAATTAATTTTTCAAAATATTTGAGAAAAGTATTTATAGAATAATAGGCTCAAACTGCTCACAAAAATTGAAACGGATATTGTATTTTTTTTGTTAGTTGGCAAACAAACAAGTCATATTGATCTAAGTGTGGTTAACAATTATCTTCAGAATCAGCCATATTGAAAGCCATACCGGTATTCCAGTGCAATTTAATAGTTCTCATTCATATAATATCTTTTAGAATAACTTCATTCTATTGATGAGAGGGTTTTATAATGGCTATGAAAATATTTTTAAACAATGGCAATTTTTTAGATCTAAAATTTTTTCAACATCACTTTCGCTAATACTCAATTCATACATTTTATCATCACCAAAACGTTCATCGATAATATCTAATATTGTCTTTGCAACACTGAAAGTCCATAAAGAACCATATTTAATGACATCATCTACAGAAAAAAATTATTTGTATTTTCAACAATCAAAGAAACATTGTCATCCCGTAACAGTGCTAAGGAAGAGACTGACACGAACTGCTCTTTGTAGGTTCTTATTTTTTATTTTTTTTTTGCAAGATGAGCTTGTCTTCAGCAGTAACTTCTCTTGTAAGTTGATCTTCGTCTGCAGGAACATCCTTCCACTCATATAATGGGTGTGTTGCATGTTCATCACCACAGTTACATTTTTTAGCACATACATCACAGCATAAATGGTTATCACCTGCATCAGATGTGATAAGATAGGCTGAAGATATTATTTGTCTACGACACTCATTTTCTGAAGAAACAAGTCTCACAATTTCGTGATCAATTTTTGTAAAAATACTTTTTTGTTTTTCTTTACCAAAAGAATCTCTTCAGAAAATGACCTATCTCTGCCAGCGCGCCCCATTTGTTGTACAAAAGTATCTAAATCATCAGGTACCCCATAATGGATAACATTGTTTAAATTCTTAAAACTGACACCCATACCAGCAGCATTCGTACAAATTAACACACGAATTTTCCCTGATTCACTTCCCATGTCAGTGCGATTTGTTTCTTTAACAAATGCTGGTGTTTTGCTATGATACATATTTACAAACTCTGTATTACCGAGAAGTCCAGAAAACATACGCGGGTATGATAAGGCAGCTCTCAGTGATCGATTGAGTAAAAATTCATCTAATCGATATGACGTCACGATAAGCAGCATGATGTCATATTTTACTCTGAAACATGTCAATTTTAACTTTATCTCTGGTCCAAATTATAAAAACTGCAGGCCTAAAATGTCACTAGAAACTCTTCTAACTGAATATATCTTCAATTTCTCTGTATTACGTATAACTAACATTGATGACGTCACAAGCATGTTTAATAGAGAAGATCAATGTCGGGAGACAAATCATCGGAATGTAGTGTAAACAATGCCGAGATAAGACTTATATAATACAGATACTCAAGATTTAGATGATTATTAGTTAGGATATAATCAGGATAATACAGGCATGGATATTTTGTTTTACCAGCGAGTGTTATAAGGTAAGCAGATATACATTTATATGACTTGACCGGCCTTTCCTCTGTCAGTGTGTACAAAAAAGGCAAAAGTGTAACACTACCATGACTATTATGAAAGATGAATTTGGCAAATATCAAAAGCATATGTCCTAAACTACTTGAAAAGTGCTGCTAGAATCCTTAGCTTCGTTGTTGTAATTGAAAAATACTTTGTATTTTCAATGAAATTGAAGAAGTTGAGGGGGTTTCCGATAAAGAATGACAAAATTTATTTTATGCGATTAACAATAGGATTCTAGCAGTAATACTAATAAACATGATTGAATTGCCAATCGAATTATTGTATTATACATACAAATGAACTTCGGGGTAGTGTTACACTTTTTGATTTTTTGTTGAGGTAAAAAATTGATCTATTTTAAACTGCCACCTGATACCATGGCAGGACAGCTTCAAAGATCGACGCGATTCCGAAGAAGAAATATAATATCTTGGTAAACAAATTCACTTGATATTTATATTTAGCACTGTTTTCATAAAAATAACAATATTCAAAATGACCAGAATATCGACGATCATTAAACTCAGAGTTGCCTTATCCTACCCGCGTACAATATAACTGAGAACATTCCTTAATTGAAGCATAAAAAATTAAATGTCTTTTAAAATCAAGTTTCTCCTGCATAATTTATTTGATCAGCCAGTGGAATAGCTTTTCGTCATATACATTGTTTGTTATTGGAATAACAGAATTGTTATATATTTTCACGATCAGGGTTGTCCAAAATCACAACATTGTTCGATTTAAAGCAAAGACTTTTCATGATCCTTTTCTGTTTGTTGGACTTGCTGTTGCTGTCAGGGCCAGCACTGGCATATTCAAACTTACTGATGTAAGTTCTCTAATACGAGTAAACCACTCTCTGAAAGAGTTTCCTTGTGCAGAGTCATATCCTCTGAAAAAAATGCAAATAGTGTAGTGTATAAATAACCATGTTTATGTTTATGCCTTTAATTTAGATCTTAAACGCAGTATTCTATCAAAAAAAAAAAACATGAAGAACATCTATGTAAAATGCCTTCGTTTGTAATGAATAAGATTAATATAATTACCATTGTACAACTGTGTGGGCTTCATCAACAACAGTTACATGTAATTGACGGCTGTTTTGGAAGGACTTGCTTTTGATGACGTCTCACCATTTCTCGTTCCCCACAAGAAGTTCGGGGCTATCAAAACCAAAGTGATATTGGCCACTTTTAATTCCTTGAATGTCATCTGCTTCAGTACCGATATATATTGCCTTGAATCTTAATTCTTTCAGGCTTGAAACTTGCTCCTTCCTTATTGAAGTTAACGAAACAATGATAAGTGTAGTGCTATTTTCAAATAATATTGGGGCACACTCGTAAGTCATCGATTTACCGCTGCCGGTTTTTGTCCCATGAACACACACTTTCCTTCAAATAATGCAGTTATGGTTTGTCTCTGCTTTTGCGTTAACGTTATGTTGAATTTCTCGCCGATCTCCTTGAACAACTTTTCAATGGGGGCAGCCTTATTGCTTAAAGTACATGTATGTTCTTTTTAAGACACGTATTCTGGTTGCTCAAAATAAGAGGTCAGTTGTAAACCCGCGTATGTTTTGACTGTTCGGTCAACGGTTTGTGAGAAACGGAGCGGATCAGAAACCCTTGATAATAAACATACAACGTAAACAAACAAAAAAATGAATTGAATGTATTTAAGTCATTCTAATCTATTTAACTCTATTTTAAAAATTCATATGATAAAGAAAAATAAAATAGATATCTAATACATTACTCGTTCTAACTTTATTAGAATAAGACCCGTTGTTTTCTGTAAAATCGTATTTTTTTTCGGTATAATTATCAATTTATTGCGGGAGATATATTCGCCCTGAACAAACATTTTAACCTCGGGTGAAGCCCTCAGCAATTTTGATTTTTGTTGGGGGAATTAAGCTCCATATTTTTGATACTCTGTTGAGCCAATATCATATTAAAAATAAAAACAACATATCGCTTTAAATTGTTTTTATTATAACTGCGCTCTTAACATTTTAGAAAAGAATCCAATTACGTTTTCTACAACACATTGGTTTGAACATATTTTATTGTAAAGTTGTTATATACAATATAATCGGGCACAAGTTCTATAAATTTAAAACGCCCTCTCCTGTGAAAGTTTAACAAAATTTACACTATTACGAAAAAATTACAGTATCAAAGGTCATAATGAAATACTATTATTGAAGTCATACTAAAGTAGATATACATCGACGAAAAAAAAATTGTAATAAGTTTATGTATCAAATTTTGGACAATGTTAAAACCGTCCGGATCTCTTTAAAAATAGTCGAACGTTAAAAAATAAATTTTCATTTTCTGCAATACTGATGGAGCTATCTCCCCATGAGTGTCAATAATGTGTCTCTATTCTAAAGATAACATTGAATAAATCATTTCGTGGAATATTGTATTTTACACAAGAAAAAAGTAATGATATGCATTTTCTACTTTTTCATATGAACATAAAGGACTATCAATAATTTTGCATCAATATAAATCATTTTTAATATACAATTGCGTCGAAGTCTAATGTGAATTACATTTCAGTAACGTTTTCCATATGAAAAATATGATGGAGGTTGAGATATAGCAGACAGAAAACTTTTCTTAAAAGATGTTAATGTTAGCAAGTTTCTAATTTCTAAAGTTATACCATTCCACAAATCTATGGCTGTTGGAACAAAAGATGATTTATAAATATTTAGTCTACATTTTGGAATACTGTAACTTTGCGATTGTCTTGTAGTATAAGTAGAGTCAAGCGAGCGAATGCTTGGAAAAATTTGAGTAAGATAGTCAGGCATTAATTATGATTTATTTTATACATAGTTGTTTTTAACTTTAATTTCTTTGATCAAGAAGTGATTCACACCCAGTTTCTTGATATAAAGAGTCTCGCGATGCTGTTGAAGTCAACCCTTTAACTGTTCTTGCTGCTTCTAACTGTAATTTTTCAAGCTTGTCCGAATCATAGTTTGAACAGCCACATAACACATTGACCACAGAGGATGGGAAAAATACCCTTATTATTCACAATTTCAAAATAAGGTTTGCCATGAGAATTTACTCACCAAAGAGGATCAGCAGGAAGAGTTTGATAAAGATATTCCTCATATTTCTCAAAAGGCCAGTACTTAAATGTAAGCGCAAACAAAAGTCGCCCGAACTACAATCCGGCGTATAGGATTTTTCAACTTTATAATCATTAATAAGGAAATGACAATCCTTAAAATAAACAAACTATTATCGCGTATGCATCAAACATGGTTTGAAACATGAATAACATTTTGATATAACAGCTGTCAAAGTTATCACACGTAAATTTGATAATGGATCCTTTTTATTTGAGTTCGTAAGTCCATAATAGACCTTTACATTGAAAACGTATATTTATCATTGAAATTGTTGCGTAATATTATGTTATACATTTTCATTATTATGTCAGCTGATTGAAATTGATTTCTGATTTTATACCTCAATGAATGCTATTTTTACGCGGGTAGGTTAATGCAACTTTGAGTTTAGTGATCGTCGATATAATGGTCATTTTACAAATTGTGTATTTTTATGAAAACACTGCTGAATATTAATCTTAAGTGAATGTGTTCACTAAGGAAATAATTGCATGTATTACCTTTCAATTGTACTTGAAATCCTTTTTAAGTCAACACATCAAAGTTTGAAACGAATTTGATAAGAAGTTGATTACCCCGGGCAGTTCTGTTTGCCGTAAGCTTACCGCATTGGTTAAATACAGTAAAGTTTCCACTGGATTTTTTCATTTCCTGAATTTAATATTAGAGCATCAATATTCTTTTTCTTTATATATTATTAAATAATTCCACCGCTTTAAAGGGGCATGGTCACGATTTTGGTCAAAAATTATTTTTCTAATTTTAATGTTTACAATGCTTCAGTAAGGCATTTTTAATACTTAATAGCCAACCAAAATTTGAGTGTCATTCGCTGAATTATAAGCGAGATATAGAGCTTACAGTTCTTTGCTATATAAACAAAGCCTTTGTTTACATTTTGAATGTTGAAGTGAAAATTCCAGTTGTAGACCTTAAATGAATGTGTTAAACGTAAGGAACTGTTTATTTATGCTTAAAATGAATAAGAAGATAGACAAATCAGCTTTTCACTTGTGTATTGAACCTATGTAAACAAAAACAGGGCACGAGCCTTGTTCAGATGACAAAGAATTGTGGGCTCTGTATATTGCTTATAACTTAACGCCTGGCTCTCAAATTTAATTTGATCATTAGAAATGAATTCATAAAGCATTGTAAATAATAAAAACAGGAAACACGAATTTGACCAAATTCGTGACCATGCCCCTTTAAAATAAGATATGAACTTTACAATTTCTAGTCACATTTCTTTATTCCGAACTTTATATGATAACTGGAATTCTTAATTTTTCTTTCATTAATATGAGTGTGAATTGATTTTTGTAGATTTATCAAAATTTACAGTTCCAAATGTATGTGCTTACATTGGTTTCAGTAAATAAGTGAACTTCTACATGCAAGGAACATTTGACTGGACAACGAAAGCTGTTCAACAAATACTGATAAAAAAGAATAGTATTGCAAAACACGTAAAGGTGCGGAAATCTGTTGTGCGTCCGATTTTCAATCGACTCTCTGAATCGTGACGTCACAATGACTTTTCCCTAACATCAAAGATATTGAATAGGTTTTATTAATGAAAAATCGATTGTAATCGAATGACCACCTTAACAATCGACTCCAATCGACTTATCTGAGCAAGTCGATTGAAAATCGGATGAAGAATTGTATCGTGTGACCGCACCTTAAAAGAATATCAAATATTTCTTTTAAGAAAAGTAACCTTTAAATAGTCTTCACATAGTCCACTAGGGGGTTTTATAATATCCATGTCAATGTAAATTAAGATTTCTTCTGTGGTGTCAGGTGCTGTCACATTCCATGTTAAAACTGTGTTGTTTTTGTAATTAACTTCTGGATACCCGGGGGACTTGATATTTAACACAGTAGATGGCGACAGTTCTACATCTTCGGTTATCAGAACACATGCTGCCATATCTGAACGTATGTATACGGGAAAAAGACACATGTATACTGATATGTTCTACATGTATATTGTCGAATATGTAAACAAGTGTTCTGAAACCTATATGACAAAGATCTAACAGTGAAATGAATGAAGCTAAAATAATGACATTATATTGGCTTTATCTAAGTTTTAAATAAGTTTCGTTAAAAAAATTTCGTGATTGCGCATACGTGAATTTGTATAACAATGAAATGAGCAGCATTTATCCAATTAATCGTTGTTTCACTAAATAGCAATTATGTATATGTTTCCAAGCGTTTTTATTAATGTATATGGTTTTTTTTTAAAGAAATAATGTATCATTTTTGAATGTATATCGGGATATCAATACGGGTTGGTCACGTGATCAAATCCCATAAAGCCCGAAGGGCTTTATGGAAGATTTGATCACGTACCAACCCGTATTTATATCCCGATATATATCCAAAAATGATACATTATTTCTTATACTTAAATTTGTTCCAAATTATGACAATAACAATGCTCCATACTTTCGTTTTTGTTATGACCTAGAAAGCCGCTTCGATTAAGATGACGTAACAAAAAATAGTACAACAATGTTGCAAGTATTTGATTATCATGATAAATAAATATGACACTAATTTTGACAAGACAACACTTTTGTATTATAATTAAGTGAAACAGAAAAGAAAATTCACTTGTACAATTGAAAAAAAAACGATTGAAGCTTGGCGGAATAGTACCAATTCTGTTGAAGTCGCAGAGCGGTTGGAAATTTGAAAACAAAGCGATTGAAAGTTGAGTTAGAGTCTACTTAGGCATTTTCAGGGGAAACTCTATCGCAGATTCAAATTAAAAAGCATCATGATATTCCTCCGACATTATAAAAGAAAGCAATTTTAACTTTTAAGTTTTTTACGGAACGAAACAGACAGAAAAGCACAAGGAGTTAAAATTGACCGTGATCCGTGAATGGACTAAACACGAAAAGTCTGTGATATTGCGTTTGCGATTTTGATCAGGCTTTTAATAAAGTCAGAAATGAATTTTAACTGAATTAACTCCTTTGACAAATTGCGATTGTAATTTTCAAGAACGCCTCATTACGATGTCGATCCATAAACATTATAATTCTGTTTACAGGCCTATCTTACATGGATCATTTATCCCCCGCAATTAATGTTATATTTTTTAAGAGAATGAATGAAAATCTTCGTATAACAAAATACAGATACGTTTATTTTTTAAAACCTAAATGATGTTTTCATTACGATATCTAATAGGTGTGTTTCAGCACAAGTCGGTTAGTTTGAGCCGAAGAAAAAGTAGTGACCTAGATTATTCATGCGCTACTTTGACCTCTTGACCCATAATGATGTTATGCAAGAATAACAGCGGATTGTACAAACAGTGTTATATAAGGGAAAACATTTGCAAGTGTAAATATATAATAATATTCTTAATGGTAAAATAAACGAAAAAGCATCTAAGAGTGCTCTATAAAGAATTTTCTTCTTTTTTACGAATTTCCCAAAAGTGTATGATAAATATATACGACGTAATTAACAAACAAATGAATGAACATAATGTATCTAAAATCTTTAAATCATTCTAATCTAATTCGACTTCACACATCTATATACATGTACCATAAACTGACCCACAGGCTCTTTATTATAGTGGATATAGACATTATTACTGGGTCCACGGAGACACAATTTTTCCAATAGAGACCCTTTTGTTACTACACTCCTGTGGAAATAAATAGACAGCCTGCACACCAATAGAGACAATGTAGAAAATTAAATCCGAATATAAATAAATACGTAATGAACATATAATTCTGGAATTGAAACTGTACCACGATATTGGTACATGTACCTTGTGGACGGTCAATAGTTGTGCCTCACTGTCATGCAGGGGAAAACAAATGATGAATCTAAAACAGTCTTTACTAAATTTCATACCGTGAAATATATTAATGCAGAAAAAAGATCTGTGTACAAGTTCACAAATATTTTTTTTAACTTTTATACGACCCCTTATTTATAAGCGTACATAACACGAGTCCGAGTTCAATGTTCCTCTACCCTGGAAATGTCTAGTACATTGTAAGTTTACCAAAAATATGCAATGACGGTGATGTTCGAAGTCTTACAATTAAGCATAACCTTTGACCTTTGATTCGTCTGTAAATTCGGAAGAAGTCGCGAAGAAATCAACTACATGTTCTACAAACTGATTTCCATCCTTTTTTAATCCATGTGTTATAAAGGTTAAGCTATATTGTTTCTAGAATCGTGTTTCGGGACTGTTGATTTTTTCACTTTTATCATTTTCGCACAGATAACAATTTTTATTGATTACTTTTTTCACCAATTTGACTTTGTATTGAACCTTTAAATGATGAGAATGTCATTACAGAAGTTTCATTCACCTTCTTTCTAAAAAAGGAAGAGGTACGAAACATATTGATAGTACTCCCTCTTGAATAGTTTGTTTTTTGTTCCCCGACGACTTTTAGATATGACCGACGCTTGAGGGTTGTATCGTATACACCTTCTGGAAGTTCCTTATACGGGTTCTCTTCTTTTTCTTCTTTGACATCATCGATGTCAATTTCGTCATAAATATTTGTTTCGCCACAGCTGTTTTGTCGCTTAAATGTATTTGTATGGTCATCGTTTATCTTTCTTGCCTGCCTTGAAGGGTTGGATTTTCTTGAAAATCTTGAAAATCTTGAAAAAAAAAAATATGCATGCTCAAAACTGATAAACACGTTAAGATATACACATATGCTGACATATAACGTGATTAGCAAGAAGTCATAAAGTACAGCGATGTGTAGATAATTGGGGTTCTCAAATGTTCTGTAACTATTAACTATTACCATACTTCAACATATCAGTAGTACTCTATCATCCAGCATCAAAGTTATCGCCGCATCTTTGACATTCTTTGTACTAATACATGTAGTTTAGTTTTCATACACGTACCTTTTTCGCCGATATCTCTGGACTGCAAGAACTCCAACAAAAATCAATGTGACTTCCAAAACCCCTAATCCTAACAGCAAAATAACTAAAAAATTATACAAAAATCCTAATGTTAAATAGCAAGAAAAGTAAATACTTATAAAACTACTTTCAAAATAGTTAATAATTAAAATTTGAAACATGTTGTAAAAACTTGAACATAGTTTTATTTTCAAAATAGGGTACGTGTCATTTTCCCCGAAAATTGGTTTAAACCAAAAAAGAAAATGCAAATACTTTTAAATTCTTAGCAAATGCCAATTAGGATAATGGACTTGGCATATCCAATGCAATTTATTTTATAATAAAAGGCATAAAAACTTTATTTGTACAATTTTGTCATTTGATGTTCTTTTCGTTATTTAATGTTGTATTTAGATTGTGGTCTAAACTGACAACGTCGTGTCTGCTATTATTTAAAAAAATAAAATAAATCATTTGAAGAGAAAAAACAAAACAAAACAAGTTCATTATTATAGTAAGTATAAACGAAAATCAAGTACATTGTAATTATAAAGTTTATCTGTTCTTTAGATACATTAGTTTTATTCCTGTTTCCTTTTCTAAAGATCCAAAAATGTTCAAAAAGGATGGTGTATCTTTATCAGTAACTGCATCCGTTGATGTCGTTCTGTTTCTAGTTTCTGAAGTCGAGGATTGTTTTTGCTGTGTGTGTGTTGTTGTTTGATATAATGTTGTTTTTTGCGTTTCCACTGATTGAGATGACGACAACCAAACTGTCGTGACTTCTTTTTTTGATCCTGTTGCAATTGCAGACGTATACACATTTAGAGATGATTGGGATAAATGTGAAGTTGGGTCCGTTGATACTGTTTTATTTAAAGTATTTACAGAGTTAAAGCAATATTTAATTAACAATAATATGACAACTTATTAATTTCCCAATGAAGTAAAAGATAATAAATATCAAACCATTTCTGGAATATAAAACATGTATTGACTTCGTGCTAAAGATATAAGCTGTTCTGCTTTAATCAACTGGTAACCGAATAACGTATCAAGTAAAACAGCAACGTAATTCTTTGCATGAACCTTCAACAATAAAGAGTGTAATCACCTGGCGGTATATCGATAACAAACGACGGAGCCATAATCAAAAATTAAATTTTGGAATTTTCTAGTATTCGTTTGACTACAACTATAGTAAATGTCTGACCGATAACGAACAATGTAGCAAGTCATAATACATTGTTTTAATTTTTTTTTTATCTATTTTTGATCTATCTCACCTGTCAGGTGCAAATTTAACTTTGAATAGTTTCCTATCGAATTTGAAAATTTGATAGGAAAATAAAATTTCTGATGGTTAAACAGCTTGTCAAATTAAATTTCTATAATATATTAAATTCAAAAGGAATTATTTTTTCCTTAGGAATATCATTTTTCTTTGAATTATTTGTTTTCAAAGGTAAAAGTTAGTGTTCACCTTTTAGATAACAGAGACTACAAAGCAAAAAGGTTATATACACTCACAAGGCAATGGTCTATCATATGACGTATATTGATTCTTATATAACTGCATCTTAAACAGGTGCAAAAATGTCATCTGGGCACTTGCATAATATCCGGCACGATGTTTAAGATTACCTTGATTCAATATAGTCTATAAAAAATGTATACCTATTGGGCTATAATTAATAGTATTTAACATTTTAAAGGTTACTGATTAAAATACCTACTATTTCCATCTCTTGTTCTGTATGTTGATGCAGCTTCAGTTGATGTTAGTGCGGTCCTTGATTTTGTCAGTAGTGTTGTTGCATTTGTTGTTGATGTCATATTCGCTGTCGTTGTTAACATGTTCCTTGTTGTTAGTGGTGTTGTTGTCGTCATCGATTGTGTCGTTATTTTCGTCATCAATGTCGTACTTGGTGATGTCAATAATTTAGCAGTGGAAGTTTTCAATGGTTCAGCTGTCGATGGCAATAGTGATGATGTTGATATCGTTCTTTTTGTTAACGTTGATTTTGTTGAATGCGCCTTGGAGACTATAGTTAAAATCAATATTTACAAAAAAGCACGTCATCCATTTTTCATTGTAATCTAAGGCTGATTAATACAGTTTTAACATAAGTTTATGTAGAAAAGCAACTATCAATTCATAATTAAAAAAAAAACAAAAACAAAATGAAGAAAAAAATTAAATCAACCAAGGGAAGTAGCAGAAACTTGTCCTTATTACTGAATGCAGGCTTCGGCGTTAATGTATTGAAAATAGTATCTAAGCGACAATTTATTAACAACAATATAAAAAAGTATTGTTCTTATAAATGATTTGCCACTTGTTTACCATTTAAGTTTCAACTGTCTCGGTAAACGATGGATATAATAATTAACGATAAACGTAAAATCTTATTGTATTCCACAACAATTACAAATTCAGGTTAGTGTCAGTTCTTGTTGTACATGAACATATTTATTCTTTGCGATATGAGCAACAGAATAGTGCTTATGATATATTAATTTCTTCATAATTTTATGAGGCAATTTTTGATATATTGTTCAAAATGTATCACTAGAAGGATCAGTTTTATTTTTTTTCCCCTGACGTATTTTTCTATTGCTTTAAGTAAAGGCATGCAGATCCAGAGATACATTGATTTACTTGAATTATCTTAAGAGCAAAGAAGGATACTAGGATTCTCGTGTTTTAGCATGCGACTGCTTTGTCAAATCTCGATACAACGAAGCATGATTAACTTCTGAAATCTTAATTAACGGGACAGCTGGTACAGGTCGACAACATGTACAGTATTCCGTCATCTGATACTGCACAACTTCCTTGTTGAAATACGTACTGTTTCCACCTGTTGTTTTAACTTTTGATGTAGTTGCCCTTGTTGTTGTAGGTACTGTTGTAGTCGATTGTGTTGATGTAGTTCTTGTTGTCAATGTTGTACCCACCTTTGACACTAATGAAAATTAATTATAAATACGTGAACAGCGCACAAAAACATCAATGGAAGGCATAAAATATCAAATTACTGTTTTCATTTAATATGTACACAAAATACAAAATCAGAAACAGGAAATTTATCGTAGCCATTGAGCGCTTGCAAAAATTAAGCTGTACTTGAGACTTCAATTTTCACATGAAAGTAAAACATGTTAATTGTCTAATGCATCATTAAAACAGTAAAAAAAAATTAAAGGCTAATTATATTTCGATCTTGAAATTTTCAAAATCAAAGAGATGTGTTTTATATTTCACCAATTGATTAATTAATAATGTCACGAAATGAAATTTATTTTTTTATTCATTTCATTCGAGTTCATATTTTACCTTTCAGTGCGAGTTGAAATCCTTTTGAAGTCAGCGCATCATCGTTTGATATGAGTGTTATAAGCAGTCGATTCCCTTTTGCTTTCCTGTTAGCCGTGATATTATCACATTGCTTGAAAAGAGTAAAATATCTCGCCGCAGAATCGATTTCTTGTATCTAATTGAAGAACAATTATCAGTATGTCTTAATGAAACGTTTTAGATTTGCTCATTGCATTTTTATTTCATTATCTTTTAGACCACTCATTGAGATCATGGGCAATATACATGTACATTGTACTACAGCATGCATAGCCCAGCATCGAGTGAAGTGAAAGGTTGATAGGCTTTTCTGTGAAGTTGATATGACTATAAATTAGCCGAATGAAATGGATGCATTTCTAAGATCATTTTTTTCCTTTGGGACACATTCATTCTAATAAAATTTGCATGTTTTTAAAGTACATTTACATTAATTTTCTATTTTAGTTAAATAACAGTATCGCAAGATAAACTTCAGAACGTGACAAATGTCTAAAACAAATCAATCACGCAGGCTTTTTGAATTGAATATTACAACAGCATTTTTAAAAGTTAATGTGAATATGTTTATCTCAAACTGTTATTTTTCTTTTTCAGAAAAAATATAATCCTTGAAAATTTTATGTACAAGCTTGTTTATAATCATCACACTAACAAGACGACTTTTTTAAAAATCTTATTTGAACATTGTCGGGAGTGATGTGATAGTTTAATTACCAAAGGTGTGATACAAAATTAACTTTAAAGGACACAAACCTGTAAATAGTCGTAACAAGGATAACCAGCCGTCCTATGGATGTACATCGTTATTTTTATGAATATTTCTTCTACAGCGTCATCTGCTACTACATACCATGTGTAGTTTGTGTTTCTTTCATAGTCTGTGTGTGGATACCCTGGCGACGTGATGACTTCATTATTTAGTGACATTGTAACATTTGTATAGTTGTAGGAAACACCCGATGCCGTATCTGAAATAACCAGAATAACTTCTTTTATTATATAGCGACAGACAATGTAACAACTGTATAGTGGTAACAAGCACCGAATGTTGTATCAGAAATTACCATATTACCCGGTACTTTATATTACAATTGTATATATTTACTATCAAATGACTTGTAAAGGCTCATTCAACAACATTTATAAATATTATTGTAGAGTATTCGTGGATTTTTACACTATATTTTACAATGTTCAGTTAATATTGGTGAGGTAAGGTTTAACTATTTCTAAGACAAAACAATTCGATCTTTCCACATGTGATTTGTAAATAAGGAAATAGGGATACAAAGAGTACACTTTCTTGCGCTTGCTTTTTTCATTGAAATTTAAAAAATGATCTTTAAACTTGAAAGTAATTTACTTTCTGAACAGGATTACAAGATGAGATCAAAATTTTTTAAATCATAAAATCACTATTGAGAAATTACACCTAAAAATTGACATGCGATTTCATATCTTTTAAGTGCCAAAAATAAAAAAACCCACATTGTTTTTTAACAAGAGCCACAATGGCCACAATTTTTGCCCGAACAACAGAGTTTAAATGTACATTGTATTTAAATTTTACTATTTCACGTAAATTACAATTCTAAAATGTTTGAAAGCAGACTAAAATCAGATTAAATTTGTTAGTATATATTTTTTTATCTCTCTGAAGGAAAATAAACAAACAAATAGCAAGATGTAATTATAATCGGCGCAGTCATTGGTGGTGGGGATGACCCACATAGGTGAAACTTTACAGACAAAAAGATTTAATACTTGATTATTTCTCTTTCTGAAATTCCATGTTGTTCCCCAGGGGTCATTTGCTGTATATCAATAAACTGGCAAGACCCAAGGAACAAAAATATATATGATTTGTGGGTGGGGGTCTCAACTGTTCTCAAGATATTAGGGCCTTCCTGTTCGAGGGGGGTCAGGACCGACCCCGGGACCCATAACCTACAAACCATTTGATGTCCCTTGACATAAGGAACAAGAATATATATATTGTTTAGGGGTGGGGGTCTCAACTGTTTTCAAGATATTTGGGCACTTCCTGTTCAAAGGAGGGTCAAGGCCCACCCCGGGACCCATGACGTACATACCATTTGATGCTCTTTGACATAGGGAACAAGAATATAAATGGTTATGGGGTAGGGATCTCAACCGTTTTCTAGATATTTGGTCACTTCCTGTTCGAGGGAGGTCAGGACCACCCCGGAGTAACAAGAACCGTACAAAAACAATAAGTCTCCAAACTTTATATGTGAGACTTAATTACACATTGCCTTTCCCCAACCGCCGGTGTTAAATTCTTACAGAGAAAATAATTATTCCTGTTCCTGTTTTTCCATTCGTTTATCAAGTGTTTATTTAAGCATTGAATCCTTATTTTTTTAAAGATATAGTCTCATAACTGCAACGGTGTGTGCATACAAATTGAATAACGCGCGTTAGCGTGTCATGAAAATTTGTATGCACACATCGGATTTAATGCTTATATTTACATTTTTTTTACCTTCTTGTCTTGTATGCAAATGTTAATTATACCTCAAAATTACTGTATTCTCCTATGGGTAAGTTCAAATTAATGGAAGAACAACTGCAACAGCCACAAGCGTGATCTTTGATTTTCGCTTGTGACGTTGCACTTAAAAGCGTCCAACGTTTGTGACATCGCAATTAAAACTCGTGATTTAACCTTTTAGTACCCTGCATGTGTTATTGTGCTATATCTGCAGTAGCTTTCCACACACTTTACACGCAATCAATATGTTGAAAGTAAATATAATAAATGTAAAAGGGCAAAAAAGCTGCATTAGAATGGCGTTTAGACAAGTTTAATACGGTTAATCAACCTAAGTGGACGTATGCAAGTTTGTCAGCTTACCATAACCTAGTCATTGACTAGTAATTGTTAAAATTTGAGAAAAAAATATTCTGGATAACTTTCTGGTGAATTTTGAAGAATTTATCTGTGTTAGTTAATGTGTCAATAATACTAGCCGTCGTACTTCACATAACCATCAATGATACCGTCAGTGTGATTCAGTGAGATCCCACACAAAAATTAATACATCTAAAGACTTTATGCACAATAATTTAAAATTTAGTATTAACATTTGTAAATAAAATGAGGCAATAACGAACAGTGTTCAAAAAACCAAAAGTCCAAAGGAAAAATACAAAACAGGAGCAGAGCAAACACGGACCTCTGAAAAATCAGAGGCAGGATCATGTGCCATGGAAGAGTGAGCATCCACTGCTGACCGGTCACACCTGCCGTGTGCTCTTTGTCGTAATCACTATTATTATGATAATAAAATTGACAATTCGGTGATTAATAATGGCCTAACAATAGGTATTAAAAAACGTCAGTCAGCATTCGACCTAGAGGAAGATTGTATACGTATTTGCTGAGTCGTTGTATCGACCTTAGAACTTACGAAATGATGACTTCAAACGAGACTGTTGATAATCTTGTTTTATCAATGCATCTCTCTACAAAAACTGTTTCAGGAAATCGTTTATATTTCTGTAAAGCAACACGCATAAATTGGTTCTTTGATAGTTATGTTAATATTCTTTTGACAACATGATGACTACGTAAACAAATAAGTTGACATATAAAAAAAGTATTTAAACAAAATTCGCCTTAAAGTTATGTTGAATGAAACAAGCTTTTCAAAGCAGATTGTATCTAGTTTAATAATATAATACATACTACTTAGTATGTTTATGTACAATAAAACCTAACGTTTAACCTTTTGTACAGTGTATCTACTAAGCATATCTACCCTATCAACTCCAGATATATCTACTTTCCTGTTCATTTTTCAACTGTTTTTCGGGCATATGAAAGCAATCATGTTCTGTTAATAATCTGTTATAAATCCACTACTTCATGCGTGGATCTAATGTAAATAAAAATATCATTATACTCAGCCTCAAAGGTGTAAAATAAGACACTGTATAAAGAATAGGAACATTATATAATACATGATGTATTTGATTACAAACTTTGTCACTTAATGGATTTCTTGATAAGGGGGAGAAAATAAAAAGTTGAAATAAACATTATCCTTTGATAAATTTCAAAGTAAAGCTTGTTTGTGCTTGTTTATTAATTTGATAAAAAAGCACATTTGAGCCTTTGGATAGGTGAGCTAAAACGCCCGATTGCTGTTATAGATTGGATGTGACTATAGCTTAAACGTAGCCTCGAGAGTCACATTGATTACGATACAGACGACGGGCTTAAAAGTTAATGCCTAAAGTCTTGGACAATGAGCAATTGGTTTTTTTTTGTATCGTGTCAGCTCCTACCAAGATATGTGACTACGGTTTTTTTCTTGGACTAAGGTCTACAAGGACTGGAAATCGAACACTCAACCATAAACAAATATATGTCAATGAATGCGTAATAGAAAACAACAATTAAAAGTTAATTAGAAGTCGTCGGTATTTCTAAAAATCTCAAGTCTAGTTTCAGATTTTTCCTGATATGACCACGTCACGAGATCGAAATTATCACTAAAATATTCAACTTTGTTGTAATACACGCAAATAAATGTTAACTGTTCTTTTGACAGGTAGGTATGTATATGGCAAACAGGTGGCTAAATGTCATAAATTATCTAAATGTAAATGTTAAAGGGTATTCCGAGGTTCTTTCAGGCCAAACATTATACTTGTTTGGTTTTTAAAATGTTGATATTCCTTATTCTTTTGAAGGACGTAATTATTACGCAGGAATTTATTTTTAAATTGAAATTGTTATTTTGTTGAAAACGTCAAAGTAAAGTTTGTTAATGAGCTCTATGCTCTTCATTAAGGAGAAAATTTAAAGATCTCTTTTATTAGAGCGAGCGCAGCGAGCTCTAACGACAACACCTTGGCGAAGAGAAAATTCGGACTATTGCTACCTTTGACATATTGAAATTTCTGTCGTCAGATTCGTACCCACAATTTCGTGTGAATTACAAATGGCTACCAATGTCATGATCTCACGAGAACAAGTAAAATGCCATGCATTTACAAGATTAAGAAACCATTCTACCGATTCTAAAAATGGTTTGCAACTAGTTGTTTTACACAATTTTCTTGGCAAATTGATCAGAGCATTGGTTTTTTTTGACGGAAATTGTCGAGCGATGTCTGCTCTAATGTGCCATCCCAATGTCTAGACTGAGCATGCGACCTTTATCGTAAATGAATTAAATAGATAGGCGGATCCAATTGTGCACGTTTCTAATGAATCTGATAGTGAAATTGTGATCGTTGTTACTGGCTTCGTCCTCCAGACCGCCACTCCGTAAAACATAAATGTTTAAACATGTATACTGGAGCGTAAAATATTATTATTTTTATTCAGGTTGTTGCATACATTTGGTAAACCACGCTTTAATTTAGGTAGTACGTATCCGTGCGAATTTACAATTTAATTTATGCTCCGCTCTCCTCAACGATCGCACCGTAAAACATATTATTTAGATTCCAAAGAAAAACCCTACAAGTAAATTAAGACAGTATAATCTAATAGATGCATATCTGGTAGTCAAGCATAGACGATCCAGCGTCCATAATTAAAGCTGCAATGTAGCACAATGTTACCATTCAAACTATGTATTATCGTGTCACATGAAGAGTTAACATGGAAGCTATCAATATGGAACCAGCACTGCTGTTAGAACAGGAAGAAGAGGCTATGGTGGCCTACTAAAAAGTAATGGCATCTTGGAAAGAAGTGACAACGTATCAATGGATTATTTCATAGATCTTGGTTTGAAAAACTAGACAACAAAACCCTTCACTCTGAAATTGTTTAAAAGATTTATGAAACGAAGTTCTCGTTTGTAGATTCTTAAGCGATGGGCCTGGGAGTAACAATATTCGAAGTCATCTATCTAAGCAGATATTGATATGATTTTGTTTAACTTTCAGCTAATAACAAAATACAATTATTTGACACATCACATTGACGAGGAAGGGAAATCTTTCAATCATTTGCCTCCTCGTGCGATATCCTGCCTAGCACTGGAAACAATTCAAACAGAAAAGTCCTCTACTATACTATATTTGGATGTAGAAGTAACCCTGATTTTACCATTCCGAATTATTTTGGTTTTCCTGGGATACGCATGAGGTCAGAGTTGATGAAATATGTGACACCGGAGAAGCTACTGATGTCGCAGTGGTTGGATGATCCAACCCTGTTATATTCCTACAGTATTTGTAGAGTCACTTTATAAAACAGATGAACATTTCTCGCATTTGTTAGATGGGCAGATGTATTGTTTCTGTTGCAACAGTTGAATAGACAATAAAACAAATTTTAGACATAAAGTAAAATAGTAAAATTTAGTTCCTTAACCCAAAGATGTTGATTTATTTGGTCGTCTCAAGAAAAGTAAAACAGTTGTAACGTCAACGGTGATTGTTAAATAGGATTTTGGTTTTCTGACATGTCAAACAACCAACAAAGCTTCATCAACACTTAACCTTCAATTTGCTCTCTGCAAAACTTGGCGGGAAATATATTCATTCAATGCTCATATTGTTACAGTAGAAGTAATGTCCTCTTCTTTCTTGACAGTTCCTCATATAAAAATGAATAAAGAAAATGACAGTCTGAGCAACTCTTCAATTGGATGAACACGAAAAAGTCGAGATTGTTTTCTTAAAATCTAAAGAATAAAAATATGTAAAACTACGCGACACTTTGAACAACACTCCGCCATAACTGATCCAGAGGTGTCAGTAGCAACCCTAAAACAGGAAAAATTTAGAGAAAAAATCAGAAGTTTCTTTACACATATCCTAAGATCTAGATTGGTACACAAGTCCAAAGTGTAGTACAAAGAAAATGGAATATTCTACTCTTATTCTCAGGAATCTACACATGACAATTTACATTCCAATGGTCTTTAAACCAATCCTTCTTGTCCAAAGTTTCTGAGTGCATATCCATTTCCGAGGAAAAACTACCGTATTTGCAAACTGCACTCCTCAAGAAAGCTGTTAAAAAGTACGTGTCTTATTTTTGTGAAGTGGTAACAATGCTATAAATGAAGACACTGGATTCGTTTAAACTACTGATTTGATATCAAAGTTGTCTGGTTTGTGATCATATGAAGGCTTTTACTGCAAATATAGTAAAACCGTTTGGCATTGAATTTGTTTATCAATGACTATTGATAAATGCACAAGATTCATTTAGTCTTTCAAAGTATGTGATAACTTACATGTATCAAAGATGTGAAATGAAGTTTTCATACTTATCATTTTCATTAAATTCATCATCACAATGAAATACGTAACCTATTAAGAAATTCAATGTGATGACGAAATGAAAAAAAACGCATGACACAAAATTTACTCTTTTTGGCCACAAACATATATGTACTTATCAACACGTCCGGATGCGCGACTACTGGTTATAAACAAATTTGGCTTATGTTGAACTTCATTTGGTTATGATCACAATTATGAGTTTAATAAAGCACTTTAATTTTTTTTAAAACAACAAAACATAAGAATAAAAAACGGTAATCAATTTGTGAGTGCATGGCTACTAGTCACACAAAGATACCAAGAATAATCGAAATCTATTACATGTATATCAAAAGCTCATTCCACTGAGTAAGAAAAAACGTGGTTCCACGAATTGAATTTGTTAAAATCAATTTGATTTAAATCAAATAATGAATTATTGATATTACTGGACATGATTTATTAGATATTAATATCATGCACAAAATTTTAAACCCTATAGTGGGTTACTTGCAACCAAAACAGATTTTCCACTTTTTCATAAAAATACAACAAAATCCCAAAAAATAATATAGAGTATCTATACTTTTTTTTAACAACGGTATCATGTTTCAGAAATGATACTTTAACGATCCATAAAACAAAATTTTGGTGTAGCATTCCATCTTTATTAAAATACATTTTTTTCCTTCTTGACGTAATATAAATTCTTTGTATTACTATATGTAATTTCAGGGATTTTAGAATCTTCATCAAAAGCACAAAATATAGCCAACATAATTTCCTTTACATTTAATATATTCAGTGATTTAAAAATGATCGAAAAAATAGCAAAACTAACTCTTTAAAATCTTTTGTTTTCAATTTCATACATTCTGCACACTCTGCTCACTCTTTAAAGATGCTTGATATACGCCATAAGAGATGGAAATTGGTTTGAAATATGAAGCCCTATTACTTAGACAAACACGTCTATATACAATGTCAAAACGGGGTTTTATTCTCTCATCGTAAGTACATGTACATGTATTCAGGAAACAGACCAAAATATCTTCTAAACAGAGTATACACTTTCTTCTGAACCTCAAATGTTCATACCATACATGCTTGTGCATGCAGAATGATTATTTCTTAATAAAATTTCACATGCATTGTAAATTATAATATAGATATTACATTTGCATTCGTCCTACACTTTGTATATTTAGATTTCTAGATGATTTTCAAGAGATCTTACTGAAATAAAGGTAATTTAACATAACAATTTTGACATATCGTGGCGAAATGTAATAAAGAACAATATCAACATATAAGCAATGACTGCCCTGCAGGCATGTTCATGAAGTTATCTTAGGACTATGGTGTGTCCTAAGTGCATCTTAGGATACGCCTTAGTCTTAAATCTGTTTCTCGAAGCTCTCCTAAATTTAGAAACAGCCATAACTTTGTTCTAACTTTAGGACACCACTTAACTTGTCCTAAGACCATCCTAAGGCTGTAAAATCACGTTTTTGGAGATATTGGGACTGTTGTGTAGCTTTTTTTTAAGACCGGTAAAATAAAGCAATATTTTCTACAGTTCCAGCATTTCTGACAAACCTCAAATTCCCAATCCGGGGGGAGGGATAGTCATTTATTCTATCAAGTATGTTCATTTTAACAAAATTATTTGGAAAGGAACCCCGAACTCTCACCACCTTCCCCGTTGCTACATGCCTGCCTGGAAACTGACAAATTAAGCAATTTTTCTTTCGCGAATACTGTTTGGCGAATGAAAATTATTCACTTATTTTTAATATCTACAATGTACACTGCGTTACATTTATTGTTTTGGTTATGTTTGGAAATTATTCAAATGTCATTGGCAAAAAAGGAAATTTACATCGGTTTATATAAACCATGCGTGATCATTCTTATTTCTTATCACTTCATTCTGAAAAAATAATCTTTAAAAAATTCGTAATGTTGTATAAACTGTATTTATTTTCGGGATATATTACAACTTATTTCTTATTTCACATGTTCGTGTATTCTATATTTTGCAGATTAAAGGGAAATTGGTTGTGTTTGTATGTTTTTACATGTAACGTTAAATTCTATGACAAGCGCGTGTTTATGTATTACATGTACTTGAATGACAAGATTATCAAATGTTAATTTACACTCAAAGAATGCACATGTGTTGTTTACATAATTATTTGCTTGTAAGCCATTTCTGTCCTGATACATACATGTATTTTCTTTTAAAAAAATAGCAGTTATTTGGATTTCCAGGGGGTGGGAATGTTTTCTTTTTTTCTTTTTTTTTTCTTTTTTTTTTTTTTTTTGGTTTTGGTTTTGGTTTTGGTTTTCTTTTTTTTTCTATTTGGATTTTTAAACTAAATTGTTGTTGGACACTGATATATATTTAAGTATTTGTAAATTTTAAAATTGTATACATTAAAATTGCTGCTTTTAGGCCTATTGAGTTAACTACCTACACGTACAATTTTCTCTGGCAAAATGTTGAATGATTTATCCCTACAAAAGTCTCTCAAATTCGATCTGTATGAATTAATGTGAAAAATAAGAATGGTTGTAGACGGTTAGGATATCCTAACTTAAGATGTTCCTAAGTTACCGTCGAGCTACATCTTAAGACGTGTCCTAAGTTGATCTTAGGATGTTCCTAGCTTTTTTCCTAAGTCATACCTTAGGAACACATTTAAGTCATATCTTAGGAAAGTTTCGTGAACATGCCTGCTGGTTTCTATAAAGTTGTTTTAGGCAAAAAGCTCCGGAAAAGAGTGTTCCCTTGTTAATTTGCCATCTATATTTCATATACATTTGAAATGTCACAGCATCAACAAATACTTATTCTACAGACTTCATCTCTAAATAGATTCCATCTATATTCTTTCTATACCTGATAAATTGACTCTCTTTTCGTATATAGCCTTTATTTGACCTGTAGGAGTCATTTAAAGGTTAAAACAAGCTGTAATATTATTTACACAAGTTCATTTTTCGTAAATTTTTATCGCCATAGTCTCCTTGATATTTACTATCAACAGGTTTTTCTATTCATTTCTTTGAAACTTTGAACCTCAATTTTTGTCAATTCCTCACCAAAAAGATCATGGTTTGAAAACAAAAATAAATTCACTATACAATTGGAAAATTAGTTAAAGTTTTGATGCTATTTCGATCCAGTGAAGGATGTTTTGAAAACATCTTAACTTATTTTTATTTTTTTATCCTAAACAAAGCATTAGACAGAATCCCTAGATCTTCATTTGTACAAATTTAAAAGTCCTCTCTCGAAAGTATACCGATACTTTGTGTTCAGTGAAGTGGAAATTGGCTAAGTAGCTCGATAAGATGAAAATGTGAAAAATCAACGCGAACATACATGACGAAAATTATGTAAAACGACTCGTGACTTCGAACTAATTTGAATAGAAAAGTTCATTTGGGCTTCCAATTCAGATGAGCTAACATTACTTACCAAGAGAAATCAACATGAAAAAAGCCCCTGTAAAAATCATCATCAATATGCGTGATAAGAACAATACCAGTGAATGTTGCATTAACGCCACTAACCAAACACACTACAGTAGATCGTCTAGGATACACGAGTTTTATACTCACAAACAAGGAAATACGTATATATTCTATAACTAGGTACATAGTTTAACAACTTCACCCAATCAAATGTCAAGATATAAATGTACTTATTCTAAAACTGTAAAAGAAATTGCAAATTCTCTTTGAATACATGCTTTTATAAAGTATTATATTCTTTGATATATTTCGTCAAACCACTTTAGGAAACTCTATACACGTAGAGATTTATATGGACCACATAATGTGTAAAAAGTCATCTATTTTGATAGATAGATTTTTTTTTTTATTTTTTAACAGTTGAATACTATATACTGTAGTTTTGTGATTTTCGTTTTAAGATTTATTTTTTATACACAGTATGTTTAAAATTTATATTTCCTTTTCACCTTGACTTTCTCTTTGTACATGAGTTAGATGTCAAAGATGACATGTTTGACTTTAATTAGTTTAGAACATCAAAAATATACTCTATCCTTAGAGATAAGCAACAACATTTGTGTTAATGTTAATAAATGTATGCATGGGTTAAAAGATTGTAGTTTGCTCTGCTCTGAACTTGTCTACAATCTTATTGATTATTAATATTATCAATAAAACTATTAGGGAATCGAATGATCCCTAAAAATCACCTCATCAAAAATCTTTTAAATAAAAATCCTATAGTTTCCTATAACATGTACAAACGTGTGGCCGATTTATTAAGTAACCATTTTTTTTACTATACCACACACAGAGCCTCTTTATCGGGGTCAAATATGCAAAAAAAGGCCAAATCAAAAAAATATCCTCTCTTATACCACACATGTTGGAAAAAAGACTGAATGCATGATTACATCTATGATGTCCAAGAAGCCCTGTACCAAAATTATGAAATTCATGCCCCCTGGGTCATGGGGGTTATGCCCTAAGGTGCGACCAGTATGTACATATAGTGAAAATGTATTAAATCTTTGATGCCCATGAAGCCTTCGACCAAAATTATGAAATTCATGGTCCCTAGACAGGGGCCCAGGCCCTAGGGCGGGGCAAATTTGGCCATATTGTGAAAATGTAATAAATCTTAGAAGCACTTATCTCTATCCACAGCGGGAGATAAACTGAATGCACGAATCAGATGTTCATGAAGCCTTCCACTAAACTTGTGACATGTGTCGGGTGTTCAGGCCTTAGGGCGGGGCTAATATGGCCATATAGTGAAAATGTATTTAATCTTACAAAATTTTCTTCTATCTATCCACAGCAGAGGGAGATTAACTGAATGCACAGTTATGATCTATATACATACATACATACATACATACATACATACATACATACATACATACATACATACATACATACATACATACATACATACATATATATATTATATATATTCATGAAACCCTCCACTTAAATTGTGAAATTCATGACCCCTGGATCAGGGGTTCAGGGCCCTTGGGTTGGGCCAATATGGTCACTAATTGAAAATATATTGAATTTCATTATATTTTCCTCTGAATTTTTATAATCGTTGGAGATGGACTAAATGCATTGTTATTATGTACATAGTGTACTGTTGTACTGAGAAATTCACTGCCCATAAGGCAGGGGTTAAGGCTTTTTATTTGGGGAAGGGGGTGACAAATGTAGCCGTATGGTGAACAAGTAATTTGTTTACGGTCACTTGAGTCACTCGGGTAAGCTATTGCCGCCATATTTTGCGAAAATTTCTTTAATTCATTCCATGTGCATTGTACGCTTGTAGAAATAAACTGGGTGCATTATAAATACTACTTAATAATTTAAAAGATCACCTTTAAAGGCCTGCAGGTTTTTACCTTAAAAATACAAGTGTTGGCACCTGGAGCTAGGGTATAAATAATCCGCGATTCTTCCAATTCTTGTCCCCCCCCCCCCTCCTCTTCATGTATAAATGTTTTTCAAACATAATATTCAGATAAGGGTTTATTATCTAAAATGAGGCTTAAAATGCAAAACTTAGACCCTCAGGCAGGTAAAATTAAGGGCTATGTTACTGTGATGACTGTCAAGGCCTGTAGGCATCTTGTATTTTACTTTTAGGGGAGGGGGTACATTGCCGTGTTTTCAATTTTCTTGAGACCTTACATCAGATGTCGGTAAAATCTTTTAAACTTGTTTTCTATTTCTATTTGGTCTAAAAAAAAAAAAGAGTCAAAATTTCACGAATTTCTCATTACAACAAATCAAGAAGTCTGTGGTCGTAAGAAGTTGTAATACATTATTTAATTTTCAATAAGGCATTAAGTAACAAAATTTTTAACAGGTAATTTAAAAAGTTATTTATAATATTAAGTTTGTGACCCAGATAAATATTGAGACGGAATCATTATATGACGATAAGCGTCGTACATTGGATAAATTGGTTTAATCCATGTAGCAAAGATCTGACAAGTCGACTTAAAAATCTGACAAGTCATTATAACTATATGACAAGTGGTTGCAAAACAATGCCACGATAGCTGCATGTGTACCAGAAACTTTATACATCATTGGTTTCATCCATCATGCTTCTTGAAATTACAAATAATGAATTGATGTTTGTCCTGAAAAAAAAAATACCATTTGAGCTCGCCTTTTATCGATATTCAAGATTTGACCTTATAGGTTCAAGTGCTTAGAGCAGCATCAAGGTACCCTGTTAAAAAAGTTAATACAAACAACTTAGTAACCCTAAAGCAACTTTCTCATGTTCTTGTCCATTGATTTATAAAAAAGGTATTTTTCCATACTGTTTAAATGATTTTATCCATGCCGACAAATGTGCCACAGACTTTTAAAAATGAATATAATTATGATTTTGAAATTATAAAGCATTTAGCAAACTTTAATGAACTTTTCAAGGATAATGATCTCTCTCAGGCTCGAGGGTCTTGAATAACCAGGTGGATCTACGGAACTTCCAGTAGTGACCCCCTGAACTGGGAGTGGATGTGGTTGTGGAGTTGGCCATTGTCGTTTGTTGAGTCTTAGGTTCAGTAACAACTGAAAATAAAGAAATGTCCTTTATTTTATAGTTTAAAAAGGGGTTGGGGTTAAAAGAGAGGGAGGAGGGGAGAAAATGAATGAAACTTACTTGCAATTATCTTTTTCACTGCCCACATGGTTATCTGGTACATATACAAACTTGTGATAATCATCTGTGCTCGCTTAAAAAATTGGAATTATGAAATGATGCCAAAATCTACGATGAATCGGTTCTGAGAAATCTTTGACAAAAACTGGTTTGAAAATTTAGGTTGAAAATAAACAAAGTCGTCACGTAATACAAAGTTGACGTCAGATTGGTACAAAATAGATTCCAGCGTATGGCATGACTAAAAAAAGTATCTTAAAATTTCAAGCATCTGCAGTGAAACGTTTCTGAGAAATCTTCGACGAAATTTTTTTTGAAATTTAGGCTAAAAATAAACAAAGTCGTGGAATTTGACGTCCGACTGGAACAAAAATAGATCCCAACATACGACATGCCTAAACAAAGAGTGTGTTAAAAATTTAAGCACTTGCAATGAATAGTTGCTGAGAAATGCGAGATAATTTTTGTTACAAACTGACAGACAGAAAGACGGACAGACAGACAGACAAGGTGAAACAGTATACCCCCTCTCCTTCGGAGCGGGGTTATAATAATTCGGAAAAAATCTGATTTTCTGTCTATATCAACACTGGATGAAGTTGTTCTATGTTATTGAATTATTATACCCCCTCTCCTTCGGAGCGGGGGTATAATAATTTGGAAAATAAAAAACTTATTCTGATTTACTGTCGATATATATCAAAATTGGATAAAGTTGTTCTATATTAGTTGTGGTTTTATATGCTGGGATCGTTATCGTGATAATATTGACAGTTTTCTCATGTTGCGACCCGTTGCATACTTCACTTCTTAACTACATTTTCTGCAAAATTTTGACAAACTAAGACCAGAGCAAACATCTTATCGGATTAAAAATGGAACATCAGAACAAATATACATATTTAGATATATTCTGGAATAGTCTATTCGGCTCTGGGTTCTTTGTTCTTGATGTACTTCAATGTAAGGGTAAGGTACGAACCTACCTTCGACGTCTCTGTTATATATCGGTATTTTGTAAGTTCGACAGTCTTCTTCGCCTGATGCATTTGCTAGAATGAGTGGCTAGTAATCTTCAATATTGGAAAACGGAGAAAATTCCATGGACAATTCGGTATTCAATCAATAGTCCAAAGCAGAGCAAACACGGACCTCTTGAAAACCTCAGAGGCAGGATCAGGTGCCATGGAGGAGTGAGCATCCTCTGCTGACCGCTCACACCCGCCGTGTGCTCTTGGTTGTAATAAGGAAAACCGGAAAAATCCGTAGATATATTCTCTCAAAGATAATGAATACATACTACTAGCCAAAGGACTTAAATTCATTCCGTCACCACAAAATAGCAATGTCAAAAGGTTTCTTCTTACAGACTTTGGCGTGTTTGCGAGAAAACTCGGATGCAAATTGTTTTTTATACCGGAGAAAATAATAAACTTTATCCCTTTAGAACATCAACTGGTTTTAAACGTGAACCGGCCTGTGGCATACTTGAAAATAATATTGATAAATCCAAACTAGAAATATCATATATGTTAATAAAACAATATCAGGATAATATAACCAGCCAGGAAAGAGCAACATTGTCATAATTAAAAAACCGCCTTATCCTCATTAAAAAAGTTCACAAAAGTAGCACCGTAGTTATCATGGATAGAGAAAAAATTATCTCTGAAGCACTACGTCAACTTAAGTCAAAGCAATATACTGAAGTTGACAAACCCGATTTGTCACATTTACATAATATCATACATGAAACATAGGTAATCACAGATTACAAAGCTCACCAAGACGAGGCATCACCTTTATTAGACCACGTTGATTATAATACATGTATATGAAAATCATTGTTACTGATATCTTATATCTCAGATATTGTAGCGTTGTTCGACACAATATAATATAATATAATATAATTTGGTGATATAATATCATACAATACAACATATATGATAAGGTACCATATTCAAATTTTGTTTTTTATCATATCATGATAAATTATCATTTCATATATTACAATATTGTATCGTATGATTCATTTTCATATTATATAATATCACTTCAAAATATAAAATATCATATGAAATGATATTGTATAATATGAAATGATAATGCATAATATGATACAACACTGTATCGTATAACGTGATAAAGTATCATAAGACACAATATTATATAATACAATATCATTTCACATCATACAAGATCAAATGATACCATATAATATAGTATGATACAATATCATATGAAAGAATAATATGATATAATACATTATCATATCATATACTACAATATTATCATCTTTTCATATAGAAAATGATTCAATATCATATTGTATCATATAATATTTTATTATATCATATCATATTATACAATATCATATCATATGATAAACTATCATATCATATGATATGTTATTATATCATATGATTCAATACAATAACAAATAGGAATCATGATAATATATATCATATATAAACAATCACATCTATCAAGCAAGTTTGAGTGAGGTAGGACAGGGTTTTCTTAACATCCTTGATGATGGAGATCAGGCTCTCTGTCTGGGGCTAGCCTTATTTTTCAAAACGGAAGTCAAATGTACCATGAAAGCTAGTTAGGACAAATCTTTTTCCAACAATCAAACCGGCATTTAACTACTCAATAAACACCTGCTCCTGCATCAAGATAATCGAGATCAAGCTCTTTATATGAATCTGTCTATATTTACACACTCATACAATGTAGTTATAATAAATGTTTAAGTCTGACTAGGTATGAACAAAATTTCTAACTAACTCAAAGACCCTAACACACTCTTAGTATCTGAAGCTACGTCTGTGATTCATTTTCATAGTTAAATCAACCATGCAAGTTTGAATAAGTACTATTATTTACTTAGACAGGTGACCAGCTCCAAAAACCTTAACCTCCTCCAGCATCCGAAACCTATGACTCCGATTCAACATCCAAGTCCGTGGAGTGCATCAGTATCACCAGATCCAAAAACTTAAACTAGCTCCAAAAACCTTAACCTCATCAAGCATCCGAAACCTATGGCTCAGATTCGGCATTCAAGCCTGCCAAGTGCATAATTCTTATCACTGTCCCAAATAAGAATTTCAGATTAAAGATGTTTTCTAAAGAAATGGGGAGAGGGGTCACCCCCCCCCCCCCTTTATTCAACTTCCCCATTTTATGCATAACACAATCTGTTCATTGTTTGCCAAGGTTTACTACCAATCTGTCGTAGTATAAAAATGTATGAAATTAATTTTAAAAAAAACGATAGTGTATGCATATTTATTTGCATATTTATTTGCATATTTTAAACTAAAGTTGTCAGATCCAAAGTATATACCCGATGGTTAACCTGCCCTATACTGGGGCACCCCGTTCTGAAAAGTTTTTTTTTCCATCAAAACTAATATCGCTTTGAATTATTCCATTTTATCTATTAACTTTTTTTTGTATTTTTTGTATTAACCAGAGATGTGTCCGATCCAAGGTATTTGCCCGCGATGCATGATGAACTCGTCTTACACTTTTCGCCATGACGTTAATTAGTCAACCCGCGTTATTGGTTATCCCGTTCTGGAAAGTTCTATCTCATTCTCTCACCAGAGGTCGTGATTCGCAAGCGTTCAATCCATCGAAACTAAAATCGCGCATTCAAGAAACGAATTGGCTTATTTTATTCTTTCAACATGAATTTTGTCAAATCTTAACTTCTATGTATACTCTAAATAAGTTACCAGTAAATATATTCGTTCTTTACGTAGTCATTAAATATTATTTCATTGCAAGCATATATTTTGATGCAAAGTACCCTGACTTGGATCCGCCAAAGCGTGTCCACCACCTTACTCTCAGCTTTGCTATTTCGTATATTTTTTATATCGAAAATGAAAGCAGGTTTTTTATTAATTTCACAATAATTATTTATCAGTTAAAATTCAATTATAGCTTACGGACATCATATCACGCGTGTTGAAATATCAAAAGTGTAAGCAGTTACTCTGATGCAGGCATTTTGTAGTTTATTTGCAATATGTCTTAATTTATGAGTATAGATAACTAGCATACGATTTAATTGTTCAGTTAAGCAAACATACCCAACGAGGCTGATGTGATGTCTTTTAACTTTGTTTCCATCATCATTGCAAGTGATGAATACAACATGTCTGTGGAATGTGTTGGTTGTTCTTGTTTTGTTAAGTATTGTTTCTTTTGTGTTGTAATTGGCACCGGTGTACTCGATTTAGATGTCCAAATATCATTTGTAGCTGTCGTTGTTATTCTCTTTCTAATACTGGAACGCATATCTATTTTGCATACAAGAAAAGTAATAACTAGATTTATTCTGAAACAATTTCTGGCAAATTCTGGCAATTAAAATATCGATAAATAACAATCCAATTACATGCCATTGTATTACTTTACACATATGTTTGTTAAATTTCAAACCAACCTCTTGCTGCTATTTATCTGTTACAGTATAGCTCAATATTCTTATATCTTTTTAAAGTACATGTTTATGCATTTTCCGTTATAAACATTATATAGTAAAATAATGAATGATATATACACTACCTGCTGTAGAAGTTAATATTGATGGAGAAATTGTTCTCGTTGTTAATGTTGATGTTGTTATTCGTTCATTTAGCACTTGTTTCAAAATAAGAGTTAAAGGCTAGGATGTTTTATTCAAATAATATTTCTAAGCACGTTTTTTTCAATTTGGCATTTTATTCACAAAAAGAATATTTCAAAATTTCATTGTTTTCCTAGAAATAGTAAAAGATTGTTACCTCTTAGATTTAATTCAAATCCTTTGGAAGTCAAGTCGTCAAAGTTCGATACAAGTTTGATCAGAAGTCGATTCCCAAGAGCGTTTCTCTTCATAGTTAGTTTACCACACTCGTTAAATACCGTAAAGCTTCCACCGGAGGGATCAATTTCCTGAATCTGATATTTGAACAAGAGAAAATTAACCATATACAGGGTGTTTCAGCAAACATGTCCCTACTTTACAGTTTTAGAATAAAATTTATGCTTCATGAATGAACTGAAAATTTGCAAAAATGTTTAGAGCAATTTCATACAGTTTTATCAAATCAAATGTTTAAATAAAGCTGAATCATTTATTTTTCAGACAGGCATTTTAATACTAAGTCAACTTATAGACTGTACTCGATTTTAACGTCATTTTAAGACGTGTTCCAAATGTCCGCCTTGTTTCTCGGTCACTAGTCTCATTCTATCTCTGAAGTTCCTGATAACATTTTTAAAAGAGTATTAATAACAATATGAAAAATCTGCTTCTTTGAAAGATGTTTCATATCTGGGCTTTTCTTTTTCTAAACCTTTTTCACTAGGGTCGGCGATTTTCCATTCTCAAAGTATAGTTTTACAATATTAATATAGAGATCATTTTTATCATCCATTTTCAAATACCTGAATACTTGACTTCTGATGATGTCATCAAAAATTAATCATGACATTATAGTATAATATTGTATTTACACTGTAATACATTTTGCCGGAACAAACGCTTTCAGATGCAGTTATTGTAAAGCTAATATGTCTTGTTTGTGCAAAGATATAGACACCCAAAGTTGGGACATGTTTATTGAAACACCCTGTATATATAGATAATTCTCTTTCTAGATATATTTTGATATAGTTGAATTTGTTTAAACCAACATGACTTTTTTAATTTCGGGTGATATTTCTAATCGTGAACATTAGATAATAGCTTGAATAATTATATTCTTTCATCATCGGTATCCCTACAAACCCTATATACGCCGCAGACCTCTTAACAGTTTTAACAGTTGTCGCTGTAGAGGTCTCACCTGTGTAGAATAATATCAAAGGGGCCTAAACACGATTAATTTGAGATGAAAAAAGTTATGAGCGCGATACAGAGGAAAATAAATTTTGGCAAACAAAACAAACTGATTCATTATGTTCATAAATAATTGTATCAACAACAAAACACCACTTTAAATTAAAACTTATTTCATTACAAAACATATGTAAACAACTACAGAACTCTAGCTTTGTTTATAACACAAAGAATTTTAACCTCTGCAACGCGCTTGTAGCTCGATATTTGATCTTCAAATTTTGACAAAGTATGAAAAACATCTATATTGACTATTGAAGACATAAAAAATGAAAAAATAAATTTTGAAAAAATTTTGCTCAAATCTATCTAAGTCTCTTTAATGATGAAAACTCAATATGTATGGCATCACCGATTGAAAAAATACCTTTAAATAATCTTCACATAAGCCGCTAGAAGGTCTTATAATGTCCATGTCAATATCAATTAAAATTTCTTTCGTATCGGCAGGTGCTGTCACATTCCATGTGTATATTATATTGCTTTTATAGTTGACCTCTGGGTAACCAGGGGAGTTTATATGTAAAACATTAGGTGGCAATAGTTCTACATCTTCAGTAATCAAAACACTTGCTGTCTTATCTGAAAATGAGATAACGAGATTGATATTACTCTCCAATATCAAAAAAGTAATTCCAGGGCCGACAACGGTCGTCGGGTTTTTTTATAATTAATATTGTCACACTATCTGTGTTTTTAACGTACTACTTGTAAATAAATATCCGACTTTGGCAATCAGGTTAACATAAAAGTCATTGGTCAAGGTCATTTCAATATCAGAGTATAATGGTAGGTTTTACAGATGTCCCCAGTTCACTATGAAGCTAGTCAAATCTCTATCCATACCGAAGATATTCAATGCTCTTTTTTTAACAGTTATTGACTTGGAACTGTACAAACTTTGTTGAAATACTTGTAACTTTCGAATTGCAATTCATAAAACATCGGTCCACAGAAGGTCTATGCGTCAGCAATTACACATAAATTAATAAAAAGAACTAAGGTCAAGGTCACAAAGTGTTAAACAAGATTGTGGGTTTTTTAGTTTTACTAACCGGGTTTTTTTTAAAAGAAAAATCCGGTTATTGAAATGGGGAAAATGGCGGGAGGACGTGCGGCTGTCAAAAGGACACCCCTGATGTACGGATAACTCCTTCGACAGTTTTCAAGATAGGAAGTTTTTATTTTGCAGACCAATTTTTCATATAGTTACCAGAAATGCGTATATTACTTGGATTTTGATTTTTGATAATTTATGTAAACAAATTACCAGCCGTTGACCTTAGCTACTAATTTTTTTTTTTACATAATATTGCATATAGGATACCCCTATTGTAACTTATGATGTTTTGGTGGTATCGAACCCAATAACCTAAAAAGCCTGGGTCTATAAGATTACCTAATATTTGGTGCTCTAACCACTGACCCATTTCAGTCACAACAAAGTGCTCTGTTTAAATGCTATATGTGACTTTACGGACTTGTTTTATTTTTCTAAAACGTTCAATTGTTGGGATACAAAATGACATTTTTAAAATACAGTGGGTCATTTCTCCACGTTTTTGTTGATTGTAATCAGTTTGACTTCTATAAAACTTTGTTTTAGACTATAACAAAAATATCGAGCTCAGACCTACTCTATAAAAAAGAACGCATTGAAGTTCTGGAAATATACATTATTTGAATGTCTTGATACGCATACGCCAGTTCAAATCAACATATTCAAAGTATTTAACATATTTAAGGGTTACAAGTCGACGTAATGTTAAATATACATTGTTTTGAATGACTTTTAAAAATTTTATCATATTTGTTGGTGTTTTAATTTTACAGTATCTCATCTGTCCTTATATAGGCATTTTACACGCCTTATCCACCTTGTATCATTTTATTTTAAAATGTTTAATTAATTGAAACTAAGATATACTATATTTTTTAAATATTCCAAAATTTGACAATACATTATATAACACATAAAAAGAAGCCTACTCTTTTTATATCATATTTTAAGATGCATCAACTGACAAATCTTAATATCATAGGACTCAACAATAACAATTATATTAAAGATAACAAAATTCTAAAATAAACTAATCAATATTGAACATTGTTTAAAATTAGTTAACTTCGATCCCAAATAAGTGTAGTTCGTCGGTAATTAATTGATAAAATCATCACCAGACTATTTAAGTAACCAAAAACTTATCACCAAACTTTCTTGTTTTATTTAGAGGCTTCTTTTAATAAAAAATACACTTTTCTAGTCGGGCATGTGCCCAGCAAAACTACTTCTAGACAAGCTGTACTGTGAAAAGAATATTTTTAAACATTTTCCCTACATATTTCTATATTTAACTTTGAACCCCTCTGGGGGCCCCAGTATTGGTCCTGGGGCCACTGTCTCAACAATTTAGAATCTACACTATCTTAGCATGCTTACATAGAAATATCATAAATTGTTGCATTGTACTTCTTTGGAAAAATAGTTTTAAATATGTTCTACATATATTTCTATGTTAAAATTTGAATCCCTCTTGGGGCTCTAGTATTTGTCTAGGGGTCACTATTTTTACAATAGAATCTTCACTATATATGCAAGAAATATACGATTTATATGTTATAACTATTGGCATTTCTGGTGCAGTTGTTCTTAAGAAGAATATTTTTAAGACACACACCCTATTTTCACTGTTTCGGAATTATCTACCTTTTAAAAAGGGTTTTGCCCTTTATTTTAATAATTTAGAACCCCTTTCCCATAAGGATGCTCTGTACTAAGTTTGGCTAAATTTGGCTCAATGGTTTAGAATTGATGTCAAAGATAATAGACATATAGACAGACGGACGACGGACAACAAGTGATCAGAAAAACTCACTTGAACCTTCAGTTCAGGTGAGCTAAAGATACCAGCTATTGAACTTAGTCATCACCTTCATGTACAATGTAATGACCAACATAACATTTGAGACTAAGTCTTGATGTTACTCAACAAATTTTTAATTTGAACATTAACAAAAAAAAACAACTGGATTTTTTAGCGGAACATAAAAAAATACATGACTATAGATGCACTGGTGTTTTCGAATATACATATATTATTGTCAGTTAACTTTAGTTGGAGAAAAATGTACATGTTACATCACTGATTATTATGTTTTACCACTGACATAAAAGCTACACTACTGACCCAGCGACAATAAATAAGAGATAAGTCTGTTAAATTTTGTAAAATAATGCAATTTCTATTTTGAATTGCATTTAAAACATGATCAATTTGCTCTTAAATAAAAGTTTCCAATCCTCATTCTTTCATAATCTGAAGATAGACACACTGTTACACCACTTATAATCAATGTTACACCACTGACAGAAAAAAAAAATCCATATAGATCTTTGTCACATGAATTCACTCATTCTTTGATGTTATATTTTTTAATATTGGCAACCACACTCTATCATCCACCTTGTACCGAGTTCAAACTTTCTTTGGCTCATTAATCTCACAATTAACATAAAAATACTATATCAGCACACATCAATCATACATTTTGAACAATAAATTGAGATTTCTCTAATTTTCTCCCAAATTTATGCATACAACGCACATACACTTCCTCTTTGTCCATATGTTCGTTGAAGCTCAGCTAGCATTTGTTACCTTTAAACATTTGAAAGAATTTAGTATAATATAAAAGTGAATATGAAATATCAGTGGAATAACATATCTTATAATACAATATAAGTCATTAAATATTTTTTTTGTTGGTAAAAATAAAATGTAAATAGTTTTTTTTCTTTATTCAAATAAATTTGTTTTTACTTTTATCTTTTAATCAAGTATTGAAATGGGTAAAAAAAATAACTACAGAATACAAAATGTCGATGGTGTAACAAATAATTTCAATGGTGTAACACTTCTCCTCTTCCAGATTTAAGGAAACACAATAATTGTAATCAAACAGCCAAGCTTTCTTTATCATGAAAGTGTCTTACTGGTAAAATTGATAAATAACAATTTCTCAAAATGTTCGAAATATAAATGAAATGGAAGAAAAAGTAGAATGATTAAATAAGTCATGTGGTGTACAATTTTGTCAGTGGTGTAACATCAATTTTTGGTTACACCACTGACCGTTATACCACTGATGTATCCACACTAAATGTACCAGTATGACCCAATAGAACAGAAACTACACAAAGCCGCATAATGTATGTTATAATGTGATAAACATCCATCATTTATGTGAAGAACCATTTTGTTCTTTCATAATAGAAAATCTTAAATAGCATGTTATCCCACTGACACAGTTTGCATTGTATTTTTCTGAGAATGCTAACATTTTCTGTAATATTTTCTCTCACAATGGTGTCTTCACTGATATCTTTATATTTTAGCAGCAGTGAATGATGTCCCTTTGGTCTTGGATAATCCAACTTTAGTATAACATCATTTAATTGATGTATTTTAAGATATTTTTAGATATATTGCTTTGTTTCACCAATGACAATTCTATTTCATACGAACATATCATCTCAACTAATGTATTGTTTATGAAAGAGAACTGGTTAAGTAGCATGGCAGAAATTTAAATATGAATGTTGATTTTGAATATTAGCGGTGATTTATTTTAGTAAAACATCAATATTATTAAAGATATCGTAGGTTAAAGATGTTGGCAAAATTTATTGACAACATAAATTCACTGAAATCTCATAACAAATAATATTTTGTTTATACTTTAAGCCATAAAATTGTCAATTTATTTGTTCAACAATAGAGTTTTAGTTTTCTAAACTCCAATGGTACTGTATAAATTACCCAAAACATTAGTACTAGGAATAGAAGAATTTCCAACAAATGTCAAGTACGACATGTATGCTATATTAGTAAATAATATAAAATAAACAATATAAAATGAAAGGAAAGTTAATATCATGAATTTGATATAAAGATACTTCATTCACTTACAAAAGTTCATTATTTTATTCATAGTTTGTAATTAGTTATAATTATGATGTAGCATGTAAAAACTGGTCATAACTTAAAGTTTATTTAACCTAACTTTTACACGTTTTCAAATATGATGCTATTGAAAACCATTAGAACCACAGTTATTTTCAAATCCTGTTATGGTGCTGTGTTTCCTATCTTTAAAGATGTGACTTTTAAGCCAATTAAAACTACCCTGTTCTGTTAAACTTTGTATGACTTAAATATTATTGAGAGATTCAAAGTCTATAGAGGGATGAAGTACTTTCGATTTAGTCGCCACTTTGTTTTTTTTTAAGCCTTACTCCTTATTTCCCGTCTGACTTATACACTTATATGTGTACATTATAAGTTTGTAAAAAATATTGCATGATCGTATCGCTGAGGTTCTAAGTCTGTTAAGTATAACCTATGAAGTTTGAGCTTATGATTCGTCTGTAAAATCTAAAAAAAAGTCGCAAAGAAATCAATTACATATACTACAAACTGATTTCCATCGTTTTTCAATTCACGTGTTAAAAGAGTAAAGCTATATGGTTTCTGGAACCATATCTCGGAACTGTTGATTTTTCAACTTTTTTATTTTTTACACAAATGACATCGTCCTTCGTCGATTACTTTTTCTCACCAATTTGACTTTGTATTGGTCCTTTAAATGATGAGAATGTCAATACGGAAGTTTCATTCACTTTCCTTCTAAAAAAGGAAGAGGTACGAAACATATTGATAATACTCCCTCTTGAATAGTTTGATTTTCGTTCCCCGACGACTTTCAGATGGGATCGACGCTTGAGGGTTGTATCGTATACACCTTCTGGTAGTTCCTTATACGGATTCTCCTCTTTTTCTTCCTTGACATCATCGATGTCAATTTCGTCATAGACATTTGTCTCTCCACAGCTGTTTTGAAGCTTAAGTGAATTTGTATGGCCATCGTTTCTCTTCCTTGCCTGTCTTGAAGGGTTGGATTTTCTTGAAAAACCAAATGAAAATAAACATGCCTGTTCTAAACTTTGACTTTTTTTAGTTAAGTTTCACGTATTGAATCTTACAAGCATTCAATTGTTAAAAATTTGAAAATGGAAAAATATATTCAATCTGAATGTCAACTCTCATTTGATATGTGTCCGAGTTTCTAAAAGTTTATGACTGCTGGTTAAACAGATTGTTGATTTTTAGCCGGGCTTTGCTGACAGTAGAGACCTGGCTAAATGCTTGCAAAAGTAAACAAAAAAAACGAATAGCGTTTAAGTAGAAGCTTCCGCTATACCAAATAGTTTCACGGAGACCTATCTTTTGACAAATCTGCTGGGTGTTTTTTTTTTGTTTTGCGAATAAATTTTGCGATGAGTTTTTTTCTTATCAATTATGTGTTTTAAAAACAAGATTATGCATTTTTGGCACATATACAATGTGCTTGGAATTCCATGAACTACTTTAAAAGCATTGGTATTTTGCTACACATCGGGGGAGTTGATTTTATAACGCTCATTTCAAAATGCAATGCACTGATTTTTTTTCTACTAGACTGGCATACTTTTGTTAACTTTAGCCGCTTACAAAACTTAACAATCGCTCTCTGAGGCTTTGCCGACAGAGATTGGCAGTTTTTACTACACAATATGCATAATTACACATCAAAAGAACCTGGCTTTCAGTACTTTGATGAAACAAGGCATGGTTGTGTGGAAAACATGGAGTTTGAAAATGAATAAAAAAGTTTCAAGTTTGTTTTTAATATTAAAAACAAATATTAATCGTGGAACTATTTGGATTTTGTGATTCGTTTTCACTTACCCGGATATTGATAACTCACTAAACGTTAACGTATGACATGGTACACACGAATATTGTCATTTGTGAAAACAAACACGAGAGTACAAATAATATTTAGATCATTCATAATAAATAAAAATTCTCTTTTGGCATAACATAAAAAATACTTGGTTCTGCTAGCCGACACGCCTCAAAAGTAAATAATAATAATAAAAAAATATTTTTTTGTATGTATTTAATAGTATTTAAATGTATTTAATAGTATTTCTTTGTTTTTTTTAAATATTGGATGCAATGAAGATAAGTGATCAGCACCATTAAGTAAATGATCCTATAGCTAATAAGGGTTCTTGAGTGTTCCAAAGATATTAACTAAATGAATATCATAATTCAACATATGAACACCGAATTTAACAAATAACATCAAACATAAAACATGAATATCATGTCCACGTGTACAAGCATATCTATATTAAATTTATACACGTACTTTTTTCGCCTATATCTCTTGACTGCAAGAACTCCAACGAAAATCAATGTCACTTCAAAAATCCCTAATCCTATCAGCAAAATAACTACAAAAAAGAAAAAAAAACAAATGTTTAAAAGTATATACTTGTAACTAATTTCAAAATAGTTAATATTTGAGTTTTGAACAATTTGTATAAACGTGAACATGGTTTATTTTCAAAATAGGGAAAAATGTCATTGTCCTCAAAACAGGCACCTAGCATCGATTTTGAAAGTAGAAGGGGGCAGACTCATCCAAATAATCATCTTGACTAGAACAAGAAAAACAAATACCTTCCAAAAATATGAAAATCCTAATCCGAGGGGGGTGGGGGTGGTAATATACATACAGCGTAATATACATGTACCTATAACTTTTTCACTTCTCCATGATAATTCCCTTTTTCTTATGAAAATTTTAGAAAATATTTGGTGCAAGAAAAAGATGCTGCTCCCCACCCCCGATGCTACGTACCTGCAAGAAATTGTTAAAACCAACATAGTGCCACTTAGGATACTTGATATACTCAGTGCAGTTTATTTTATATAAAAAGGCTCTTTAAAGCTGACTAGAGAAAAGATTTATTTAACAAGAACTCTGCACCATTAAGTGATCTGATGTTCTTTTCGTTATTGTGGTAGTTGGATTGTGGTCTAAAAATTGCTTGTATTTTTTTTATCAAAGTAATTAAAAAAATAATTAATTACTGTAGTACCTATTATCTTAGGTCAAGTAAATTCATTTAAATATAAATACTTCATTATCAGTGTTAAAACGGTCTTCATTCAATACTATGAAAAAATCCAACATTTCTCCTTTGAAACGCCCCCTCTAGCGTGTCAAATTCCAATACAAGCTAAAAATATAAAGTCTATGACATGAAGGTACACGGTTGATAACTCCCGAGTGACTCCTCAATGATAAAGATGTCAACATTTCCCAATTTAAATCTCCCTAAGAAATTTGTTTTCTTTCGTGTTTATTTACAGAGTGAAAAAAGATTAGGTGTAAATGAAGAAGTCTTGGATTTTATCCCTTTTATCGTATTCATTTGTGCTTCTTTGACAGGTACGTGCATTTTCATTAAAAATCGGGGAAAATGACAGAAACAATAATTTGGGACACACTGTAGTTACATGTAATATACCTGTGTTCTTCTCCAAAGTTGCAAACATCTTCCAAAAGGATGTATCCACTGATGTCGTTGTGTTTTTAGTTTCTGATGGCGGGGATTGTTTTGGCTGTGTTTCTGTTGTTGTTTGATATGGTGTTTTTCGCCTTTCCATCGATCGAAATGAAAATGACCTTAGTGTTGTGATTTCTTTATGTGATGCTGTTGCTGATTAGGACATGAAGAAATTCGAAATGATAATACTAAAAGTAGAGTTGAGTATGTTGATAATGTTTTAACTGAAACATTTACAGACAGTTTTGTAAATAAACAATGTTAAGACAACTTATTAATATAAAATTAAAATGTGAAAATAAATGCTGATATATATTAGCAATTGGTAACCTGGCGACGTTTTGATAATAAGGGAACGAACCTTGTTAATTTTTTTTATGGCAATTGTAAAGGAGAAATTCATGAGTTCTTCAGCTGTAGCTGCGAACTGTAGCTATGCAGGGAATTAGGGTAGACGGACCGTAGAGCTACAGTGCCATTCATACAAACAACTGACTGTATATTTATTGCACACAAAAAGTTGCGCACGGCTTTAGACTTTTAACCTTATTTAGGAATATATTCTGTGAAAATCTGAAAACAAAAATATTCCTGAGACATTTTACTTCATATGTCATTACTTTACTTGCCTCTGAATATCTTTTTAACACCATCACCAGCCCCATGTTAACATACTTCACTTTCCGAGACCGACATGATAGGGTGTTTAGTAAAACGTTCGAGGCAAGTAAAGTGGTGCCTGCAAGAAATGGTTTAAACTAACACAGTCCCTCTTAGGATACTTGATATACTCAGTGCAGTTTATTTTATATAAAAAGGATCTTTAAAGCTTACTAGAGAAAAGTTTTATTCGACAAGAACTCTGCACCATTAAGTGATTTGATGTTCTTTTCGTTATTGTGGTAGTTGGATTGTGGTCTGAAAATTGCTTGTATTTTTTGTATTTTGTACTCTGTCCAAATATATTTATGCAGCACATTTTCTTAATTCATTTAAATATAAATACTTCATGACCAGTGTAAAAACGGTGTTAATTCAATACTATGAAAAGTTTCAAGATTTCTCCTTTGAAACGCCCCCTCTAGCCTGTCAAATTTCAATACAAACTAAACATATAAAGTCTACGACATGAATGTATCCGGTCGATACCGTTGAAAAATTTCTAGAGGTGTTCCGAGTAACTCCCGAATGAAAAAAATATGTCAACATTTCCCATTATAAATCTCCGTAAGAAATTTGTTTTCTTTCATGTGAATTTATGTGAAAAAAGATGAGGTGTAAATGAAGAAGTATTGGATTTTATCCCTTTTATCGTATTCATTTGTGCTTCTTTGACAGGTACATTATTTTCATTAACAATCGGGAAAAATGACAGAAACAATAATTTGGGACACACTGTAGTTAAAATACCTGTTTTCTTCTCCAAAGTTGCAAACATGTTCCTAAAGGATGTTGTATCCACTGATGTCGTTATGTTTCTAGTTTCTGATGGCGGGGATTGTTTTGGCTGTGTTTCTGTTGTTGTTTGATATGGTGTTTTTCGCCTTTCCGTCGATTGAAATGAAGATGACCTTAGTGTTGTGATTTCTTTATTTGGTGCTGTTGCTGAGGACATGAACAAAATTCGAAATGATAATATAAAAGTACAGTTTGGTATGTTGATAATGTTTAACTGAAATAATTACAGATAGTTTTGTTAATAAACAATGTTAAGACAACTCATCAATATAAAATTAACATGTGAAAATAATTGGTGATATATTAGTGATTGGTAACCTGGCGACGTTTTGATAATAAGGGAACGAACCTTGTTAATTTTGTTTAATGGCAAATATAGAATATCTTTTTAACACCATCACCAGCTCCATATTAACATACTTCATTTTTCGAGACCGACATGATAGGGTGTTTAGTAAAACGTTCAGGAAAGTAAAGTGGTGAATTACATGTGGTAGTTGAATCTCTCAGAATATTTTTGGTATGAAAATATTTACAGAATCTATACATATATTATTTTAATAAGTCCAAAACCGTGCGCAACTTTTTGTGGGCTATAAATAACTATACAAGGTTTTTTGTATCGATGGAACTGTAGCTCTACTGTCCGACCCGAATTTCCCGTAGAGCTACAGTTTTGCAGCTACCTCAGCTGATGCTTTATAAACCAATCTAACGAAGATCCCAAATTTGTTTTCGATGAATCTTTTTACATGCGATTTTAACTTTTCTAAAAAATTTCCAACGAAAATTTTGAATTTTAAAGTCTCTATTGACATTGAATACCGGTAATTGTCTTATAAATATATACAAATTAGACAGAAACTTTTTATTTCTAATAGAAAAACAACTTGTCGTAATAAAATTTTGAATGTAAAAACTTTTCTTCTATGGTAAACCAAACCTCAAAAAGAGGTATAGAAAGTCCGGCAAGATTTTAAAAATATTCAGTAGTAAATTAAAATTGATTCTTTCTAAGAAATTTTAACTTTTCTTTGGAATATTTGTTTTAAAGGATAGGAAGTAAATTCAATTAATACTAAAAAGTGGTTTTATACTCTTTATGCAGTTGTCTATCATATGTAATATATTGAACTTAGGAAGCTGCATCTCAGACGGAAGCAAAAATACTGGCACTCTGATATAGAATATACAATAAACGTGAGAAAACCTTAAAGAAGTTGGGGGAATAAGATAGCGCAAATGCCCATTTGGTTGAGTCATAATATATAATTTCAAATTTATTATTTTCCACATATATATTTGATAATGTTATAATACAAGTTTACAAAAGGGCAATTTGAATATTTTAACAAATTATAAGAAAAAAATAAACCCTGAAGTTTTAGTAGTATCGAACCCACAATCTAAAAACCCTAGCTCTATAAGGTTACCTTATGTCTGGTTTGATTGGTGATTGATTTCCATTAATTTATTAACACGATGACAAAAATTTTGAGCTCAGACCCACTCTATAAAAAACGCGCATTGAAGTTCTAAAAAATGACACTATTTGGAGGTTTTGACACGCATACCCTAGTTTAAATCAACATATTCCACGTATTTAACATATTTAAGGGTTACAAATCGATTTTATGTTAAATATGAATTGTTTTTAATAATTTTAAAAATTATCAGATTTGTTGATATTAAAAATTTACGGTATCTTATCTTTTCTCATAAAGGCAATTTACACGCCTTATTCCCCCATCTTTTTTTTTAATTTTTAAACGTTTAGATAATATTTAATTAATATACATACATTTTCCTTCTGACATTATTAGTGCTGCTGTGGTTATCATTGATGTTACTGGTGACTTTGATTTTATTGATGTTGTTGCATTTGTTATAAATGCCACACTCGGTGTCGTTCTTGGTGGTGTTAAGGACGTCACTTGTGTCGTTACTTTCGGCGATGTTGTTGTCGTAGTTTGCGATGTCTGTACTTTAGCTGCCGTGATAGTTTTTAGTGGCACTGCTGTCAATGAGTTGTCACTAATTGTAATGTTGACATTTTTGGTGTTGATTAAATTGATTTAAAATTTAATAAACAAGCCTTTGACACAATCGTTCAATCTATATTATAAAACTGCATGTCATCTACTGTTAAAGGTAATTTGATGCGGATTACCAGCCATCAAAAGGTGGTTGGTTATATTTTAAAAAAGATCTCGAAGTACTCAAAGTACAGATATCCAGGCTCATTTGGTGTGTATTGAAAACGTCTTCATGAAATGTCATTATACACACTACTAAATATATACATTAAGTTATTATTAATGGATTAACTGAGTTTATAATTTTTCTATTTTTAGAACCATGTACTACTTTCTTTGTTGTCTACTTTTCAGTGTCGACTGACCTAACCATGATCTGCCTGAGCCCTGTGCACATTAAAGGTCGCAGTGACTTGTTTCGTCTGAACGATGCCTAGGATGATGCCGCTATCGTAGTACCCCAACTCCAATGGAAGAGAGCAACAGCTCAAATCATTATATCATCCACTTTTGAGCTGTTTATTATATACTTGTTATCTCATTCAAATACTGTGTTACAATGTGTCATGCATGTGCATTCGCGCAAACCAACTGCACAAGAAGTTTTAGGAATATGACATGTTGCTTTTATGTGCATTCGCGCTTACCCATTGCACACAATTTTATATTCATTTATCACCTTGTGCATATGTGCATACATTTGTACAAACGAATTCATATATATGATGTTGTTTTGCATCTCTGAGCATTCGTGCTTACCCAATGTACAGAAGTTTATGTTTATGATGCTTGTTATATTGTGATATGATATTGTCAATTTGTTTGTATTGTTATGAGGCAGCCCATTGGTAAACTCAAGTCACTGCGGCCAGTAAAGGCAAACCGAAATAAACCATCTCAAATTTATAGGTCTGTTTCATTTACTTATCAGGTATCTTGGATATTGTATTCCGTCGCTCAGCAATTTTTCTGTGCAAACTCGTTAAATGTTAGAAGAACAAGATTACGATGAGATGTTTAAATTTATCAGCTGTAAACTTACACTGACATGCTATAAATTCTACGTTCTCTTTAAGTTGGAACTGCAATATAATTCGAAGAACGACTTCAACTGTTGTATGATCAGTCAACATCCAGTAAATCATGCCCCTTATATGTAGCTATAATAGCTTGGCCATCGTTACATGTGTTTATAGTGTAATTCCGTTTCTTTAAATTATGTTTGAAGATATAGCTTGAAAAAGGTTATAAACATAAAAATAATGGAAATTGAAACAACACAGGCTATCTTATTTTTGTGGTAAAAATTACTGTTAATATGCAAATACTCTTGTGGTATTATGAAATTTTCATGTAATGAAGCAATCACCTGATGGTAATTTCTCCTTAAAAATCGTTTTGCAATATGGTGTGAAATAACCTTTCAATTCTTTTTAAAGTACTGCATTGTATTGCTGTACTCTTTCTAAAGGTGTAAAATCAAGGGGCCAATTCCAGTTGAACAGGATACTAGTAGCAAGCTTTTGATTTACGATCAATGTTGCTGTGGACCTATTATGCACGTCTAGTTCAACCAAATGCTTCGTCTACGTAACACAGCTTTGTTTACAGAGAGAGAGAGAGAGAGAGAGAGAGAGAGAGAGAGAGAGAGAGAGAGAGAGAGAGAGAGAGAGCGTGTGGTTGAACGAGACATATTATGACAAGAAATGTTTGTGAAACACTTATGCCCCCTCCCTTGGACATACATTATAGGGTGCACAAGCCTTTATTAAGGGCAGTGTACATGTACATGGAAATGAAATTGACCTTTTGAACTTAAAATCAAAAGGGGTCATCAATGGTGTTGTATAGCAGTTTTCCCCCCATAGTAGCTTTTCCCCCCGGAAAACCTACTATATATTACATATATATTAGCCATTCCCCCCGTGGGGAAAAGCCACTATATAGTAGTTTTCCCCCATAGTAGGGTTTCTCCCTCACGTTTTTGATTCAAATTTTATTAAAAAAATATTTATGGAAACCCAGTAAGGATTTAAAATCAATGTTTTTACCCTCGGTTTATACCTGCATTCATCTATACAAGTTAAATTTCGTTTTGCAGATTTATTATTTTTTATTGACAATGCTGAAAATTGAAGATATGTATCATGGCATACATAGAATTTATTTAGGTAATTATCTGATAAATTACATGATTTGACAAGATATACACTCATAAGCTTCCGATGACTTGATTAATTGTTTCTCATTAGGTAACCCGGGTTCAATCTTCGAAATAACTAAAGGTTCTTTCTCTTTACATTTTGACGAATTTTTTACGTTTTAATTTTGTAATATATGAAATAAGTAAACAAATATAATGCATATGTTCAAATGTTTCTCGTAGATGGTTCAATAAAATTTAAGGAAACTTTATACTCTATTCAAAACATTATTTAAAATTTATCTCTAAAGGAAAGAATTGATTTAAACCACGGTTGGACATTCTGTGTTTTCCACGAACCTTAAAACTAAAAATTCCACTTATAAAGGACCTTTTATAGTAAATGTTTCTTAGGGAATTTTCTTGTAGGTATTCTTGTCTTTATATACATTGTAATACATATACATATAGTTTCAAGTGATGGTATATATCTGAGAATTTTATTTGTTGAAAAAAAATTAGAATAAAATACCTTTCTAAGTATATGAAATGTAATGAGTTGTCTAGTTTGAAATACATTTCACAATCTGAAATTTCATTTGATTTAGAACCCCATCAAGCGAAGTAAAAAAAAAAAATCAGTTTCTCAACAAATCATTGCACACAGTCTCCCGTTAGATAATTATTTAGAAGTAAAGATACTAGTACATATGTATATGATTACATTTAAGATCGTCAATTCTAAAGGTATTAACTTAAAATCAGTAGCCTTTGGGGACAAATGGGGTAATAAATTTCCACTCTTTAATCCCTCTGCAAAATTTAGTCATATTTATCAGTTATTTTTTTTTAAAGGAGCTTATTACATAGAAAATAATACATGGCACAATCTGTATCACACCCTATATCAACCCGAGACTCAATATCAGCCGGAGGAACGAAGGCCATGGGGCTGATATTGGTTGAGAGTTGATTCGAGTGTGATCCAGATTTTGCCAAGTATTGTTGTTTTTATCATATTTTTGATAAACAACTCGTTTATATTTTCATATGAAAAACTTTCTCCAGCTTTATCCTAGTTCTCATATCTCAAAACCGGCGCAAACCCTCAAACGCATTGTGACGTCCTCTAAAAAAAAATATGCCCATGTTATAACGTCATAGTTCACACCGTAAATATGCATCGATTAAAACAAAAGTATCCGCGGTATTTCGAAATCTGAATAAAAGGAGCAAAATTGTTCCAAAAAATCGTAACGAAAGTGAAATAAATGGTGATGATTCAGGAATGTGATAAACCCGTGCCTTCGTTCATATCAGGGATGAAATAAACCCTGTATTTTAAACTAAGTATTCATAAATGCATTTATTACCCTAAATTATGAGTAATCAATATCATCTCAGATATTGCAAACTATTCCCACGAATGGTCCGCCGTAAACATGACTGGAATGTAAAACAGGGGGAAATCTACTATATAGTAATTTTGGGGGTAATTTGGCTATAAAAAGGGGGGAAACCACTAAATAGCTTAGACACGTTATGGGGGAAAATCAACTATATAGTCATTTTTCCGGGTGGGGGGGTGGGGGGCTGCTATATAGCCATCTTTCCGGGGGGGGGGGGGATGGCTAGGGGGAAAAGGCACTACATAACACCGGTACTACATGTATCGAAGATGCATCAACCAATCAAGTATAACGTGTCTAAGCTAAACAGTTTTGGAATCATAGATTCCTAGATATTCTTATGATCAATCTACATACCAAATTTCATTTCAAAATGTGCAACCTCTGCAAAGAAAATAAAGAGAAACTGCAAATTGGAATTTTTCTAAGACCAAGAAGCATAACTATGTCAAAAATTGCTCGATCGTACCCAAAACTGAACTTAACATAGATATCCTTATGATAAATCTGAATACCAAATATAATTTTAGTATGTGCAACCTCTACGAAGAAAATGGACATAAACTGCAAATAATTAGAATTAGTATGTTCCAAGGGGTATAACTCTGTCAAAAATTGCTCGATGGTATCAAAAACAAACATTTATATATTGTCACACGTGCATACGAAACAAGATTTCAAACAAGAGAAAAGAGAAAAGACAATGTGACAGCAAATCGGTTTTTCTTTTGTGTGAACAGTATTCATAATCAATTTGACAACCCTAAATTGATAAACACTACCTATTTAAAACAATGACTAAGTTCAACAGCTGGTATTTTTGGAAAAAATATCAAAAATCCAAGTAATATGTACATCTATGATATATGTACATTTGATGTGCAAAACAAACATTTCATATCTTGAAAACTTTCGAGGCGTTATCAGTACAATAGGGGTACCCTATATGCAAACACTATGCAAAAATGATTAAGTTATACATCTTGTATTTTTCGCATAAATTATCAGAAATCCAAGTAATATGCACATCTATGATACGTTGTATATTTACATTTGATCTGCAAAACAAAAATTTCCTGTCTTGAAAACTGTCAGAGGAGTTATCCGTACAATGTTATGCAAAACACAGGAGTAAATTCAACAGCTGGTATTTTTTGCATAAATGATCAAAAATCAACTTAGAGCTTTCGAGGTTCTTACCTTTTCCCAAAGAGGGGACTACATAAAGCTAAACATGTTTACACCTCACGTATTTAGATAGAATGTGCAGCTTGTAAAGATCGACAACTTGTACTCTACATTTAAATACAACATACCTGTTGTTTTAAGTGTTGATTCACTTGTCCTTGCCTTCGTTGATGCAATTGTCCTTGCTGCTATTGTTGCTGTCGATGGTGTTGATGTTGTTCTTGTTGTAGATGTTGTACCCACCTTTAAGACTGTATATAAATTCATAGTTTAATTAAGATATGAAATTTGTGTTTTCGTTCATTTCATTCGACATCATATTTTACCTTCCATTATGATCTCAAATCCTCTAGAAGTCAGCTGATCATGGTTTGATACGAGTGTTACAAGCAGTCGATTTCCCTTCGGTGTTATATAAGCCGTAAGCAGACCACATTGATTGAATACAGCAAAGTTGCCTGTGGAAAGGTTGATTTCCTGAATCTAACCAATAAACAATCATTTAAATATTGTAGTTGTAGTTCTTGACTTTATTCATTGATTTGTTTCAGATTAAGAGATATACATGTAACGACGTCAAAGAAAAAAATATAACCTGGGCAAAAGTACGAGATTGATATGCTCTTTTCAAATAATGAATTAGTGGAATGAAATTTCTGGAGGCAAATCAGAATTTTCATTTTTACAATTACATTCACCCTAAACTTACTTAAGAAACATGAAATATTTGAGTATTTTGAGGTGATTATTATGGTCGGGGCGTGATCCAATAAATCCAATAAAGCCTGAAGGGCTTTATGATCAATTTGATCACGTCACGACCGTTATTATCATCCCTTGAATTAAAGAATGTTCATTCTTTATTACTTATATTTATATAATTTTCAGCAATTGTGTGATTAAATATCACGTTATTGAAATTTTTACGCTATTTTTTATTTCGTATAATTATGCAATCCCCGTTTCCGCCCAAACAATACGATAAAATTATTGAGCTATACGTTAAATATTCTCAAAATAAAATTCAAAACAGGATAATAAAGCAAATAAGATTTTGTTTAAGTAAACAGATAAAAATATTACATTGTCGATATATCAAATATATGTACTTGTGTACATGTATATTCCGTAGTGAGAGTGTTTATTTTCGCTTCATGTACTATTCTACTAATTATATGAAAAAATTTAAATTCTGTGATGATAAAGAGAATATAAATCATTCAATAGTCATGACATAAGCAGGTGGCTTTTAATTTTAATACATGTATAATGTTGTTGGGAAAATCTATATTCTGATAGCTACATAACCACAAAGTTGATATAAAATTTAACTTTTAAGGACACCAACCAGTAAAAAGTCTTCACATCGAAAACCAGGGGTCCTGTGGATGTCCATCGTTATATTCATGGAAATTTTTTCAGTAGTGTAATCTGCTCTAACATCCCATGTGTAGTTGGTATTTATTTTGTAGTGTGTGTGTGGATATCCCGGAGACGTGATGACTTCTTCTTTATGATGTGACAATGTAACATTTATATACTGGTCAGAAACACTCGATGACATATCTGTAATTATTAGACGTTCGTTACCTATTGCTTTAAAATGAAATGTTAGAGTTGTCAATAAATAATTATATAAACTTAAGGCACAACTGAAAAAAAACCTCCATATATGTTTTTAAATTGCATATCATAAATAAAAAGTGTACTTCGGTGACATGAATATGGGTAAGTTTTTGCATCTGACTATGCTCTCAAAATTCCACAAAACTTTTCACCACGTTGAATACATGGTGGTGATTTTATTCTGTAAAAGCAATTTATATATATAAGACCTACATAGATGACTTGCTGATAAGGCAGTAATGATAATATGTTACCTTTTATATACTAGTACTAAATAAGTGATTGATATGTAACAGTAATATTCAATATTTACAACATCAATAAATAAGATCGACAAAATATGTTAAAAGAAATCGTTTGTTCTCTTATTTAAAGAGCAAACTTCTTAAAATTGACTTGCGTTAGCTTTTATGTACAATAATTAACAAACACGTCGTTTTTATTATTTTGTTACAAGTTTACTATATCAAATAAAATACCATCCAAAACATTTAAAGGTGAGGTTTGTGGATACAGGGAAATATTTACATTTTCCCCTTAAGGGTGAAGTTTACTCAGAATGAAAAACAAATCCACTGATGATAATGAAAGACTATCTATTTGATGTTATAGACCTTTGATTAAAATGTTATTTTTCACTTTCAAAAAGTAAGTTAATGACATTGGATATGTTTTAAAAATTAAGAAAAAATCTCTCAGCTTTAAACTATGATTGAGATTTTCTTAATTAAAAAAATATTATCAATATAAAACTCTTTAAAAAATGAAATACAGTTTATGAATGGCAGTGAAGCCAAAAAGATACAAGGCATTATGTTTTCAGTAACAATTTTAAAAATATTCCAGACCGAATTTCCTCTAACAGTTTTAGAAAAGCCCAAAACCTGAATGATGATAACAATAAAATATTTATAGTATTAAACTACTTATATTTAACTTGTTGTGTTGGCATAAGGAATATATGAGGTCAATGATCGAAATTTTGAGATATGTTGTTTTTTGTGGGTTTTTAAGCAGTTTTTAATATTTTTGTATTGCGTGTCATACGATTATTTTAAAGAATAAGTGATATAAAACTAACAACAAATGTGCAAAATTATATTGACTAAAATACAAAACTTTGACTTTTATTATTATAATACTGCCAAAAATGTTTCAATAGAAAACAAAATCAAAAATATTTTGCACAAATTTTCTCTATTTCTGTTCGAGCCCAATTCCATCATATTTTATTATCATATTACTGCCAAAAATATTATAAATAGAAAACAAAATCAGGAAAATTGTGCACAAATGTCCTCTATTTTTGTGAGCCCAAGTCCATAATATATTAAATACATCGAATATTATGTAAAAAAAAAAATTCCAATTTATTTTAAAAATACTTTTGAAAAAAATGACATTGAACTTTATAACAAACGTTTTTCATACTGATTGTTAGACTATGATTAATCACCTAATTGTCTACAAACTTCCGTGTTTGCTCTGCTCCTGTTTTGTAATTTCCCTTTGGACTTCTGAATTTGAACACCGGTTGTTATCACCACATGTCATACATGGAATTGAATATTTTAGGAGCCAGGCATGGTGTTTCGAATGAGGAAACCGATTTCAATCATCAATACGGACTTTTTCTCTTCTACAATGCTTTATGAAATATGTCTCCTTTTCTAGATATATTGCGTCAAAGTTTAAGGACTAAAGCCCCTAAAAATCCCTAATTACGTATCAAATGGGTTTGACAACATTTTTGAGATAGTCATTTTACAAAAAAAAACAAATTTGCTTCTATACTGCTTTACAAAATATTGATTGTTTTACAGTAATTTGTAATTGTGTTAACGAGTCTCTTGGCTCCTAATTAAAGGTACCAGCCCATTTTTCTTGCTATAGGAAAGGTCTCGAAAATACAAACATTTTTTTGTTCTTATGCCTATCTAAAATTGTTGTACATTTTTGAGATACATAGGATTGAATATTTTAGGGGCCAGTCCTGTACATCCTTAATGGGGACAGAAATCGGTGTTTCGAATGAGGAAACCTGTTAGAATTATCAATACGGATATTTTCTCTTCTACATGCCTAATAAAATATGTCTCCTTCTTTAGATATATTGCGTCAAAGTTTGAGGACTTTGGCCCCTACAAACCTCTAATTACGTAACAAATGGACGTGGCAACATTTTTGTGAGATAGTTATTGTTACTATAAACAACTTTGCTTCTATAATGCATTACAAAATATTGATCGTTTTTTTAGTACATATTTAAACAATTGACACAACTTCAAACTATGGACTACCTATTCTGAAATTTCATATTCATATCTGATAGTTTTCGAGACCAATTGTTCAGAAAATCAGTGATAAATCGATACCGGAAGTGACGACGTCAAAAATTTTCGAAACCAAATAAATGCAGATCACTTGCAATCATATGTGAAAAAATGGTTAAAATCAGTTCAACAGTTTTCAAGAAATCGCATGCAAAAATTTTGGAAAAAAATAAGAAGAAACAGTAAGAAAACTATAAGAAAACTTTGGAAACGGAAGACCTTAAGTTTACACTTCTAAGATATACAATGGTAAGAGTCCAAACTGTAGTAAAAAGAAAATGGAAACTTCTGCTCTGATTCGCAGAAATATAAACATTCCAATGACCTTCAAACCAATGCTGCCTGTCCAAAGATTCTAAGCACATACATGTATATATTTTCTATCAAGAACCACAGGCACTTGGGGCATGGACCCCCTCCCCCCCCCCCCCCCCTCCCGTCCGTTTATCTATTAATAGAGAATTAAAACAAGAGGCCAACAAGCCTTAACGGTCACCTGAGTACCAAAGTATTTCTATCGTCATTTAAATGTTATTTGTCCTCCAAACTTTATAAATGAAATGAAATAAAATGAAATTTTTAGGTGGTATCCATGCATTTTACAAAGAGGTCTTACAACAAGGACATTGATAAGAAATAATTGTCCCATATTTATATGTTTATATGTTTTCATAGATAAACTAAAAAAAAATGTTTTATAAAAAACAAACCCCCTTCCCATCCCCAGGGGCCAAACAGATACTTTCCCCCTTAGGACATTTATTGAAAAACAAAACCCACTGATAAGTTAATTTTTATATCAATTCTCATGTTTCCCTGTTCCGTTATCAACCATTCGTTCAATGACACCATCTGACATTTATTAAAAAAATATTGTACACTTACCACACTTCAGTATTTTTGGCTAGCCAATTTTTACTTTACTATTAACAAGTCTTCTGTTCATTTAAAAACTTATCATATATTTTACAATGATTAATCATGAACAAGCAAGGGAAGATAATTTCATCAACTGTTACACGCCCCTTCCCAAACTCTTGCCGAAAAACTTTCATGATATCTTTCATTTTGATAGACAGCTTCATTCAGTCTCTTTTCTAAATATGTGCTCATTTATTTCATCAAAATTCAAGAACTGATTAAAATAATTAAAATGTTTGACATAATGTACAGCCCACCCACACCCATTATATGGATTAATTTAACACTATATGACTATTTTGGCCTACCCTTGAGTCTAAACCCCTTCCCAAGGGGACATGAAATTTACAATTTTGGTAGAGGGATTCTGGTCTACATAATTATGAAATTAAGTTTTTCTTACGGATGTATGGGAGCAGAGAAGTAGATTTTTGAAAATGTAAAGTAGATGTCCTAAAATAGAACACATAGAAATTAAATATTGCCAAGTGACAATTTACCATCCTTCAAGATGAAGTCAAAATTGTTAATGGATGACAAACAGTAACAAGAGCACTGCAAAGCGGAGCATCCCCTTGCGAAATGAAATATTGTGCGTAGAAAAGCCTTTTTTAGGAATATACAAGTAGTTGAAGACACCAAATATCTTTCACCTTAAAACCACTTTGAATTAAAATATTTTGTTTATTCCTATCCCCATGGACGCTCCTGGGATGTATCCATGGGGGGGGGGGGGGACACCATTTACATGGTTGTACAATTCCTCCCACTTCTAGCGAACACACCAGAAAGGTTTTTTTATTAACTTTAGTAATATATAGTTTTATTCTCTTTATTCAGTAACATACATTACGCATATAGACAGTTGGTGTAGTCAAAATTTTTCAGATTACAGTCTGCTCTATGGGAAAATTCGAGTTTACATAATACGTGATTTCCACCCCATTTTTTAAAAGAGTAACGGATCTACAGCGATTCAATGAAACGAATTCCCGGTTAATAATGTTGACGATATTCATCAATTCATCAAAGTCTCTTCTGAATTATAACTGAACCTGTTCTTCTTTTAGTAATTCGGGAATTTAAATGTTTACTTTTACGAACCGGAAATGTCTATTTTCCAGTCCTACATAAAAAAATTCTTTCTTAAATTTAACGATATTTTAATAAATATTTAACAGAATTCCTTAAAGAAGAATAGGGTTTGTCCATTAACATACTTATGAAGTGTACGAAGTTTGATAAACATACATGCGAGGGTTTTCTTTAAATCTTCCTCACAAGGCTGACATGGACATACACATACACATCTGTACACACACGCACAGCAACGATGCTACAGTACCGATCAGACCCTACCTAACACCAGAGTAAACCCCAACTAGACTCCGGGTTTACTTTTGGGGTTTACTGGTGTCTTCCCACTTAGCCAACATTTTGAAAAAATACAGGTAAAATACAGGTAAATTTGTGTTGGCTAAGTGGGAATGGGGTGCAGGTAGAGAACAAAAGAATTTAATTACAGGTAAGCTATAGTTTGTTTTCAGATAAAAGTTGGAGAAATAAAATATTTGTTAGCCTTAAGAAGAATAAATATGAATTGAGCTTCTGTCCCAGTAAATTATTTCATTTAATTAATACAGATGAAAATGTAATTTTAAAATTATGAGTTTTAAAGAATTAACTGTTAAATATTCCCCCTTAATTTATGCCTTTAATTGAGCTATAAATTCCATGTTTGTCTTTTTTCATCATATTTTGAGTAATTATATAAGTTGACTTAACTTAAACTTAGCCTTAAAATATAATGTAATCATAAGAATCCCGTTTGAAATTATAACTATGAATCTGAATCATATGGGTCATATGTCAATTCGTTTCTTCCACTTTCTATGGTTTTGATAGGTATATCGAATATTTCCAATCTACATAAAATATGAAAATAACAAAACACAAACACGCTTGAGTAAAGTGCCTATATATCTTAATGTTTTATATTTCACATTTATTTTAATAAGATTGTTATAGTTAAGAAGATAAAATCCTCTTCTGCCGTTTTCTAAAGTTGACTTGCACCCGAATATTGGCCAAATTGATTTAATTTAGTTTTTGATGATATCTCTCAACTAACAGTATCATAAAACAGTAACATAAAACAATCAAGATCTCATAATTTTCAGGCTTTGATTCTGTAAACTAATGACCATAAATATGCTTATCTATCTAGTCTATATTCTTTAAAAACAGTCGATCGATTTCATTTATGCAATTATACATCCAATTTAAACATTTTATAATTATTTAATTCAATTGTTGAATCATGCATGTACCGGCATTGGTTTATACATATGAAAGATTATGTAATTATAGTGCAGAAAATTGCTAATTTATATTTTTGTAAAAATATTCTATGGTTATTTTGATTACCAGTATAGGCAAAATTACGGTTTTTAAAAATAAAATAACACAACATTTTTAAAGATCTATGTATAAATTGGTATTAAAAGTATAAATATATTTTTTTAGTATTACCTGTATTTCTCTAAATATTTTTATGCATTATATTTTATCATTTTTAAAAATGCTATCGTTTATTTGTTTTCATCAAACTATTCTCAGGTAATTGATAACAAATACATTTACAAGTGAAAACAGACTATAGCCTCCTGATCACTCAGGTGTGAAAATCAAAATCTTGGCCAGGTGGGAAATGAGAATTTCAGAATGTTGGAAAAGTGGGAATAAACCGGTTTACTTGGGGTTTACTTTTTAACATTTGTGTCCGGGTTTGGTTTACTTTGGGTCCACTCGGGGTTTACTTTGATTTTACTCGAGGTTTACTTTTGGGGTGCTCTTTAAGCATTGAAATGTGAAGCAGATCCGTCTTTTATCTAATCATCTTACTGTCTGTACTTCCCACCCCTTGTATATTCCAAATACACATGTAAGGGTCTACTTCTGATCAGGGTTTACTCTCTGGGTTTACTTTCGCTGTACTTGGGGTTTACTCTGCGTCTGCTCTAGTAAACCCAGAATAAACCCCGGAAGTAAACCCAGGGTTTAGTTAGGTTGGGTCTGATCGGTACTGTATGTCCCCTTCGCAACAAGTTGCGCGAGGGTATAATAACCTTAAATAAAAATACTTGTTCAGTATATGGTCATATTTAACAAACCCCCATCACCTCAACTTCTACCCAATGGCATGGGGACCACGAATCTCACCATTTAACAGCAGGACATTATGAAGATATTAACAATGCCTGACTTTATCTCCCACAACTGTGATAGCACAGAACAAAATATTAAATCAATACAATTCCACTTTATGACCAAATTTGCCCCGCCCTATGGCCTAAACCCCTGACACAGGAACCATAAATTTCACAATTTAGGTAAAGGGCTTCATGGCCATCAATGTCATGCATTTAGTTTTTCTTAAATATATATGGGAGTAAAGAAGAAGATTTTATAAGATTTAATATTTCTTTTACTATATGGCCATATTGGTCCCACCCAAGGGCCCGAACCCCTGTCTCAGGGGTTATGAATTTCATAAGTTAGGTATAGGCTAGGGCTTCATGGACATCATAATAATGCATTAAGTTTTTCTCAATTGAATATGGGAGTAGAGAAGAATTTTCAAGATTTTCTAAGATTGAATATTATAATTTTACTATATGGCCATATTACCTCACCCTAGGGCACATAATTCTTATTTATGTTTTTATATGCATGATACTTTATTGGACGATAATGTAACTTATTCATCTTTTTAAGCTTGTTTTAAAAATAGCGTTTTTCGACTGACACTTAAAGAGACATGGTGACGCACAAAGCCATGATTTAGCAAACTTCGAATTTTTACACGATTTCCACATTTTTTATATATCATATGAAAATGTGAACTTTTGAAAAATTACAGTGTTCAAAAGTAAATAAATCAAATTAAAAAGAGAAAAATAGAATTAAGTGTTGGGCCAACACAAAAATATTGAGTTTCCCTTCCGCTTCATACCCACGCAAGCGCAGGGGAATGTAAATACATGTAATGCAGCGGTACATATATCATGTGTTTTTGGACTCTCACTGAAACCTGATGTCTTCAAGAACTATAAATTTATTAAGAGACGGTTTGTTATTGTCATTTTTTCATGCAATCTCTATGAATGCATATTTCTTACCACAGATATCGAATAGCTTCACATTCAAATTCTTTTCTCAACGTGTCAATCCCACTGTTACTAATTTTAGACAGCAATTGCAATCACGTGGCACTAAAATCAATGTCCAAAACAACTCGGTTTGTTTACATGTGCATTTTCCGGATGAGTTTTATTGTCTTGTACCCTGATAGATGATGACTTATGATACGTGAAACCTTTCGCATGATGAAATTTGATATATTTCTTCTGATTTCAGTTGTCATTATCAAGAAGTAAAACATGTATTTTGAGTCACCGTGTCACTTTGAAAAAGACCTCGTCCCGACTCGTAAACATTAGCCGGACCCGTTGATAAACAAAAAATGTTCCGAATTACATAACGGACACGATGACGTCCGAAAATTCCGAAAATGCTTTCAGCTCTGATATTCATACACGGAAGTATCAAAAATTTACTAGAAAAAAATACTTTTCAGGCTACCCAAACATCCAGTTAATTACTTAATAATTTAACAATCTGTTAAAAATAATGCTTTCTTTATTTTTATGAAGTGAGGACATTTGGTTCATTTTAAATGCACTAATATCGAAGTGGTCGTGGATTGCTGATCAATATGAATGCCTTAACCTGTGGCCTAGGATTTGTTTTTCATTTGATTTTGATAAGTAAACAGGATCTGTTTGATTTGTTCAAAGTATTTCATATCTTTAATGTATTACATGTACCATAGGATGTAAAATGAATTGTATTTTATCATTTTCTTTGAAATTTATCATTACAATTAAATGCGTAGCCTATTGGATGTTTCAATTCGTTTTATTTGAAATTTACCGATGTGTATGCATCTTTTTGATGTGATATTGTGATAACGAATTAAAAGTTACATAACACAAAATTTGCTTTATAGCTTCATACTTTCAAATACATCCGTGGGCACGACTACTAGTTCAAAATAAATTTGGCCGAAGATGAGCCTCGTTTGCTAATTATAACAATTATGAGTAGAATAAAGTGCTTTAATTTATATCGACAGAACATAAGAATAAAAATGGTAAGATGATGGAATAAGTGAGATAATCATAGATTTTGATTAACCGCTCAGTAAATCAGATAGGTTAACCATTGTCTGTTAAACGCATGGCTACTAGTCATACGAATTCCTATAATCGATATCTTTAACAGAAACTCGTTCTACCGAGTTAAAAAAACGTGATTTTACGAATTGAAATAATTTCAATAAATTCAAAAAATTTTGAAAATTGAATTACATTTTTGATGTCTTCTTAATATATGATCTTCCGTACTCGTGTAGGTTAAGATTAAGTTTTAAGAACTTCATAAAGTTGGATACCAATCTGAGAGCAACGAAATAATTATTCAAATAAAAAACTTAATTTCCAACTAATTAGATCGTATAGAGGAAGTGAAATGTTCAGTCTCTTCCCGATGAAAAAGAGGGCTTTGACAACTTTTTTTCCCCGAAAGTTTACTCAAATACTAAATTTTTACCATTACTGACTTGCATTCCTATTCAGTCTGTCTGACCGATGCATGTCAAATCGAAGTCATGCAGTTTTAAAATACAAAAAATTTCCCCTTAGTGTTAATACTTATTTTGTTATCAAAAATTGCAGAAACACAGAGATATCAAGAAACCATCGAATATATATTATATATACTATGACATAACATATTATATTTAATATCACATTTTCGTAAACATTGCTATAGTATCTATTTTTTGTCTTGTACATGAATAAATAGGTTTCAAATAACACTAAATTTAGCAGAGGTGTATTTATTTTCGAATATATTTTCCAGATACTAGTCTTCGTTTGGTTCTCAGAAATTTAAAATTTTAATAAAATTAGAGTATTTTTCCTTTTGGACTTAATATTAATTCTTTTTATTACCATATGTCATTTTTAGAGATTTAAAAATTTACATCAAAGCACACAATGTACCCAACATGATATTCTTTACGTTATATTCTGTTTTATATAAATGAAAGTAAAAAAGCGAAACTTACTCTTTAAAATATGTTGGAGCTACGGCATAATAGATGGAAACAGAGTTGAAATAATATGAATCCCTATTGCTTAGACACACATGTCTATATACATAGTTGACAATGGGACTTGGTCTTCTCGCCTCATAAATACATGTCTTCAGGAAACATACCAAGAAAATATTTTATAAGACACAGTGTATACTTTCATTTAAACTGAGCCTCAGAAGTTCATACCATACATGCTTGTACTTGCAGAATCAGGGGACGATTTCTCTTAATATAGTCACACATGAATTAAACTTATAATATTATTATCCAAATTAAGATTTATATATGATTTTAAAAAATATCTTGCCGAAAAAAAAGATCATTTTGACATAGCGTGTGCAAAATTTGACAAAGAACATTCACAGGATGAATCTCTGCCATTCAGTCAACTGAAATGTGACTGAATAGTTAGAGAAAGCTGACTGAATGGCATAACTATGCACTGCGATTATTATACGATTGATTCATTCCTAGCTCTTTAATTGACTGATATCCAATTGTCTAGTAAAATAAAACCCTGTATTATATAATTGATTAATTCCCAGCTCTCTAATAAGCAGATATCGAACAGTCTGGAAAAATAAAACACTATAGTCACCTGCACATAGAAACAAGTAGGAGGTCAAAATAACATTTGATTTTTTTCTACATTGGAATACAAATAAATCTAGAATTTCCAAAATGTTTCGATTGATTATTATTATTATTTATGTTGTCTAATGAAATATTGCATTTCTCAATTTGTTCTGATGTGGTTTCAAACTAAAAGGTGATGATGATCATAACGTATTGACCAAACAAAAAACCACCAATAATTGTAAAATGTAAACATATAATATTTTTAGTAATAATTGCTCGATCTGCTTTCCTTCAAGATATTTCATGCAAAAAGTTTTGGACAAGGGTGCTCACTAGTTGGTTTACTATCCATTTTTACACCCCCACGCAACGAGGGGTATAATGTGTTTATAAGCGTAACTCCTATTAAACCGGCTGCATTGAATTTAGCCAAACTTTGTAGATATTTAGGACGCAATTGTGCATATTACCAGGAAATTCTGATTCCATTATTTTTCTGGTAATTTAGGCCTTTTTGAAGTTAGAATATGGCTCTATGTTGAATAAAAATGTAAAGAACAGCGTAAGCGCAATTCCTCTTAAACCGCTTCATGGAATTTAGTTAAACTTTGTAGGCATTTAGGACACAATGTGTAGATGTTCATATTACCAGGAAATACCGTGGGGTATATGAGCTTGCTAAATTTTTATTTCATTCATATATATTTAAAATGCCACAGTATTTACACATATTTATTCTATAGACTTTATCTCTCAGAAGATTTACTCTACTTCTTTCTATATCTAATTAATTGACTACCTCTTTTCAAATGTAGCGTACTTTTGACCTGTAGGAGTCAGTTGAAGGTAAAAACAAACTGTAATTTTGTCTTCATAAGTTTGATTTCTCATTAATTTCTACTACCATGGTCTCCTTGATATCAAATATCAATCGGTTTATTTTCTAGTTATTTCTTTTTTACTTTGAACCTCAACTTTGGTAAATTCCTCACATGGGATCATGGTTTGTAAAAAAAAAAATTGAATCATTATACATGTGGAAATTTCAGTTAAAGTTTTGACGCTACTTGCTATTTGGTTCTTGTGAAGGAGATTGTATAAAACATATGACCCTTATTTAATCTTTTATTTATCCAAATGATAGCGCTTGAAAGAAGTCCCAGATCTTCATTTGTACAAAAGTTAACGTCCTCCCTCGAAAGTTATTTTATACCATGTAAAGTTAAACTTGACTAAGTAGTTTAATAAGATGATGTAAAAAGTCAATACGAGGACAATAATGTAAAACGACTTGTGATTTCGGACTCATTTGATTAGAAAAGCTAACCTGCGCTTTCAACTCAGTTTAGCTAAAATTACATTTGTACTTACCAATATATATCAAAACGAAAAAAGCACCGGTAAAAATCATCACAAATTTGCGGGAAAAGATAAATACCAATGAATGTTGCATTCAACACCACTACTCAAATAGGCTACAGTAAATCGTCAAGAATACAACAGTTTTATACTCACAAACGAGGAAATAATGATAAAATTTACGCACATTCCTTTACAACTATATCCGATAGCACATCATACTCATTATCATCTAAAACAATGACAGATTACATAGTCTGACTTTAATTTAAAAAAATCCCAGTACACTCATAGCATGCTATTCTTTAAGTCCAGCCATACCACAGTGAGAAGCTCAATTATAATATACTATCACATGGATATTTATCAACTTTAATACATATATGTTTTTTTTTTATTAACAATTAAATACTATCTAGTATTGTTTATCTAAAAAATAAACAGCAAGTTAAAAAGCTCATCGGGATATGAGCTTGGTTGATCACGTGATCTAATCATCTGAAGCCCGAAGGGCTTCTCAGAAGATTTGATCACGTACTTACCAAGTTCATTGCTGTTTATTACTTAAATTTACGGTGAAAAGGACAAATGGTTTAGAATTATTAAAATAACCCTGTTTTTAATGTTTTCAATATTGCAATCGTCAAGCGATAAGTGCATGTGGTAATCATTGTGATATATAAGGAAACATTTTTGCAAATGCAAATATTTTGTTTTAATTTTGATTTAATTTATATTTGTTCTACATTTATATTTCCTTTTCACTTTGCCTATATTTTTTTAATTGAGTTAGATATTGTAGATTACATGTTTGACTTTAAATACTCTAGGACACTAAAATCTTTATAGACAACAACATTTGTTTTGATGATAATAAGTGTATATACATGTATGATTCCCGTGCGTGCGTTCAAAGGCTGTAGCTATGTAGTTTCGGTATATATGATGTATGTAATAAAATACATGAAAGTGTTATATTCAATTAAGGTAGGAGCAATTAAGTTGTCTGAACTTGTCTCTAATCATAATAATTATTCATCAGTAAAACAAAATCGAACAATTCCTTAAAAACACCTCTTTAAAAATGAAAATCATAGGCATTTGATTTGTATTTCTATTATAGGGGAAGGGTTATATACGAGTTATCGGATGGAAAAAGGATCATCAGAACAAATATACATCTTTAGACATATTCTGGTATAGTCTATTCGGCTCTGGGTTATTCATTCCATGAAAGTGTAGGTGACGAAACTACCTTCGACGTCTCTGTTATATATCGGTATTTTGTAAGTTCGACAGTCTTCTTCGTCTGGTGCATTTGCTAGGGTGAGTGGTCAGTAATCCTTAACTTAGGCATGCCGGAGGTAGAAGTGGTAGAGAGTCTGTACAAAAAACAAATGTGTTATCATCTGAAAGGTCTTTGTAGTTTCTCTGCAGGCCAAACTCTTGGATATCCTCCATTTATTTACTGTAGAAAGTTTACAGTAGAAGAACTGGCAATATGCAGCAATATGCAAGTTCTGCTTTAGGGAAAGTTTTTACTACAGCATTAAGTGAAGCAAACTCGAAGTACAGGCTTACTGATGTTGCCTGGTAAGAAAATCTGATTGTGACGGCGGCATATATCTACCTGAAGCGTGAAGAGTCTGGTGTAAGTGTGTTGTCTCTCTTTGGTAGAAGTGTGAAGACTGTTTGGAGCAATGCTGACCCGTCCCGGGCATGTATGATAAAGATTTTGTTAAAGTTGTGTGGTTTAGCGTTAATTATCAATCTCAGTAGATTCTGTCTGCATTGCAAATAAATGGTGTGTATTATCTGAGGTAAAGAATATGAGCATTTTGTTGACGGATACATCTTCACCTGGTAGGATTTTCTGGCGTATTTTTCGAGCTGAATGTCGGGTCTGAAAGCTGGAACTAGTGGCAATACTTTAATTTGTAGTTGATGCAATAGCTCTACTTTGACCAACCTATAGTGTCTATGAGTTTACATTTAATTAAAGGTATCTCTTCGTCACAAATTATAGCAAGTAAAGTGAGTGGTGTGAATTTTCACTTAAATAAACGCATACATAGTAGAATTAAATCTGCAGACTCCAAAGAAAACCTTAAAGCAACGAGCAAAAAATATAAAAATGTCATGGATTAATCGATGAAATACTACAGCAAAGAGCTTTCTAATAAGTTAAAAAACTTGCGTACGAATAATACTAAAGAATACTGGAAAATATTAAATAGCCACAACAAAAACAACGACTGTGCGGCTGATATTAGTGATTTATATAACTTTTTAAAAAATTTTAACGATGTCGATACAGAGGATACTCTTACACCCGACGAAACCGAGACGCAACATTCCGGATATAATGAAATCCTTGATTGTCCAATTATGCAAAACGAAATTTTATTGTCAGTTAAAGAACTTAAAAATAACAAATCACCCGGAAGTGATTGCATTGTTAATGAACACATTAGTAATACAATTTCTATTTTCCTACCTATATATGAGAAACTGTTTAATCTTATATACGACTCTGGAATAGTACCGGAAGAATGGTTAATAGGTATTGTAAAACCAATTTATAAAAACAAAGGGGACCCGTTACAACCTGAGAATTATCGCCCGATTACCCTTTTAAGCTGCCTGGGGAAACTTTTTACTAGCATTCTAAGAAACCGTTTAGAGACATTTGCAGAAAACAATACTTTAATCAGTGAAAGCCAAACAGGGTTAAGAAAAGGATACTCTACATTAGATAATTTACTGATTTTACATTTTTTGACTCAAACACTTATTAATTGTAAATAAAAGTTATACTGTGCTTTTATTGATTTCAAACAGGCCTTTGATACTGTTTGGAGAAGACCTCTGGTACAAACTTCTTACAAGTGGCATCACCGGGAAATGTTTTATCTTTATTAAAAATATGTATGCTGGTATTATATCAAAAATTACTGTGAAGGCATGTCATCTGATTTTTTTAATTGTAATGCCGGGGTCCGTCAAGGGGAAAATTTATCACCTTTTTTATTTATTATTTATTTTTTATTTATTTAGAGTCAAGTTCAATACCAGGAAGAATACTTGACAAGTACGCGGAAGAAAATTAATTAAGTTTTGGTATACTTCAGACATATACTTCCTGAACACTTATTTTTTTTAATTAATAACTTTATTAATTATGATCATCATTAAATATTCTGTATTTATGGCTTTTTAGATTAAAATAAGCTAATAAAACCTATTCTGTATTATAATATATGGTCTGACATATTTTAATTGATATTTATAGTCTCTCAACGAGACCATTTTCGATATAGAATCCACATAGGCAGTGAAACCTGCTTTGTGATTACATGTACAATGCACTCCGCTATTTGTATCTAGGAAAATAACGCTCAACAAGTCATAAACCATTGGACAACGTTCAGTGTACAACTACTATAGAAGAACCACGAGCTATTTGATTATCAATAAATTTTGTAGTATGTTACCTTTGGTTTGTAAAATCTGACAATCATCAGAAAGTGGAGTAGATGCGTGTATTTGATTAAACGGGTGCGAATATTTCCTATATACAGTGTGTCGGATACATAATTTATATTTATATCATGCAGTTGATCTGTTACAAAGTGTTTAAACTTCACAGCTTTGAAAACCGAACTTGTCCAAACATCCATCAAATATTCATGCTCTGTCCTGATAAAACATTTGACATAATGAAAGATATTTTGAATCTCTAATGGAAAAACGGATTATATGCAAATTTATGGCCTGCTGGTTTATTTTCATACGAATATTAGGATACGTTCGCAAATTACTTTGAGTGTTTGATATTCTTTCTTTCATTGAGTGTCATTTCTGATATTTTTTCAATACAGAAAAAGATGATTTATATGCTACTTTTTTTTTTCATTTAAATGTCGTCACAAATAAACAACAGACCAAATACATGAATATTAAAAATTAATATGTTTTCTATATGGAATTTGTACCATACCTCTTTGTATTCCAGCAAACATACATAAGTGAGCTAATGCAATGTCTTGGTACCGTTGTGATTTCAAGTGTTGAATACATAGACTGTTTAGGTAGTCCCAACGTTGTGACATAGTATGAATGTTCTGTGTTGTAAATACGCTTGGTATGTTCGTATCTGAACTGCTGTATTCTTCACTCGATCTTGAGTTCGACGACTGATTTAGTTTTTATAAGACGCATATCAACATGGTTGATATTTGCGTATACGTTTTGTATTGTGACAATTATCTGTGACAATTATTCTGTCAAAAACATGTTTGGTGGCTTTTGTTTTTACGTCTTTCGAGTTTTTTCTTCTGATGTTCGTTTTTTGGTTTTTGGTTTTTTGGTTTTTTTTTAATTATCGATATTGAATGTCAATCTTAATTTTCATGTACTTTTAAATATTTGAAAGGAATCTCTTCGTTCTATGAAATAACTAGCATACGTTTTAATTGTTCAGTTAAGCAAACATACCCAAAGAGGCTGATGTGATGTCTTTGAACTTTGTTTCCATCGTCATTGCAAGTGCTGAATACCTGGAATTTGTAGGTTGTTTCTGTGTCCTGTGTTTCTTTTGTGTTGTAATTGGTATAGGTAAACTCGATTTAGATGTCGAAATAATATTTGTAGCTGCCGTTGTTATTCTCCTTCTAAGACTGGGCTGCATTTCTATTTTGCATACAAAAAGTAATAACAAGGTTTATTCTGAAGACATGTACATGTACGTATTTCTGTATAATGACAATAATAAATGTACATGTAGTTTTGAAACCGTCAATAGCATTGCCCGTTTTATATTTGAATCAGATGATTGCTCAAATATTGTGCTGAACCCACTTGGAAAAAAATTCTGAATCCGCGCATGAGTATAAATCAAACTATGTTTTCGGATTTTATCGGAAGACTTAAGCATAATTATTCATATAATATCGGCGAGATTTTTTTTTTTTTTTGATAGAGGTATTTTATACACGACACAATCCAAGCTTTTATATAGATATTTTGTGGATAAGAGTATTGTGATATATGTACTCTTCTTGCTTATTTTGTCTTGGAAAAGATAAAGACTGAATGAAAAAATAATTAACATCGGTGTTCTATGTAATCCTGAGGGGGCGGAGGAAGCAAAGCGACCGAGCCCCTTCTTAATTTTACTTACTATGATGTAACTTAATTAGAAAAGAGCCCACTTTTTTACTGATCAAAAGTTCTGCACCAATCAAATGTTTACAGCCCTCTTAGATGTCTATCGAAAATGTGACGTCGCCGTGAATTAGAGAAATTCTTAGCGATGAAAAACATTACTTAGTAGAATATTTAGCGCATGCTGATTTAATGAAGAAGTGGGTTATATTCTAAATTAAAAAAAAAAACAATTTCCAAAAAAAGACTTCCCTTTCTTAAGTTTATATGCACGATAATAAACATGCACATTGTTTAATCTACAAGAGCCCTATCGTCATTCACCATTGTCAAACTGGGCTTACTTTATTACAATACAACACAAACAATTCTAAATGCACATTAAATTCATATTTATAACGTAGCATGATTTCTTTCTCAGACTATGAATATACATATTAATACTAGTTTGAATATATTTCAGATATAACAAAATCGTCATATTCTGTTAAAGATTTGTTTCCTTCTATTTCAAATTTTTGAACCCTAATTATGTTCTTTTAGCTTTTAAAATCCCTAATGAATTATTAATTTGAAAATCCTTACATTCTTATACAGTTCTTTCTTTATTATAATTCATTTACAGTCCCAAAAAGAGGAGCTGGATGTTTTAACAACTTAAATGATTTGATAAAATGTTGCTTCCACTAAAATTCCACAATGTGAAACATACATGTACATGTAGTTCATCCATACCAAATATCAGGTTTAACGTGAAAAAGATAATACATTTATTCTTTGTAATCACAGACGGTCGATGGTACATGTATGAAAAAAATAATATTGTAGATTCCTTATTATGTACATGTATTATATATATATATATATATATATATATATATATATATATATATATATATATATATATATATATATATATATATTGCGGAATTTGTAAATTTTAGAGAATTGTCTAGTCTGATCGCCAATTAGTACCAAAATTAAGTACTGTAATTCACAAGCGACCGTTGTTCCATTTCCACACCTGCAGCTCTATGCGTTAACCATTTCAATATATTTGCAATAATAAGGATATGATAGTGTGCATCACAGAGATGTATTCACTTTTAAAGTCTTGTTCGTTACAAGGAAGAATGTATTCTAAATATAAGTACATGCACGCTGAGTAATTTAAATCAAAATTATCCAGCTGGGGTTATAGTTGTACACCTGTTCTCTTCATGCATTCCACTCAAAAACTTATTAATTTATCAATACAATATTTAGTATCCATTGCCCTTTTTAATTAATGTCCCAAGAATAACAGGCTCTCATTTAACATAATCTACATCCAAAGAATTAAAGAATTCAAAAAAGTATATTGACCTAAAGCTACTTTAATTAATCAATTCTAAGTTTGTTTAGCATTTTTATATAAAAGCCAACGAAACTAAACTTTTATGTATATAAATTGTCTTGTTTGGTGTTTTGTATACATCCGAAGCATGTCACTGTGGCGATAATCGATATTAATACAGCATAAGCAGTGAAATCTGCTTCTGTGTTTGCAATTTCACTTTCGATTGATATCTAAAAAAGTTAAGCCTAATATGTTTACACACATTTCATGAATAAATGGACAACGTTTTTTGTTGAATTTTAGAACCATGAGATATTTTTTTCAATTTGTCATGTTTACTTTTTATTCAAACTGCACAGAACTTGAAGGGGATATTTTCATTTAGTTTATTAATATCTGTAATATTATTTCAGGACTATGAAATAGTTATTTTTCACTGATTAACATTTTTTCGTTACTGTTTCATCGGTCCTTTGAATGTTGAAAATGTTATGGCGGGAGTGTCATTTACACTTCTTCTACATAACGAAGATCGACGAAATACATTGTAGAAAATATTCCCTCTCGTATAATTTGATTCCCCATCCTCAACGACGTTGAGATGTGAACGGCGTTTAAATGTTGTATCGTATACACCTTCCGGGAGTTCTTTATAAGGGCCCTCATACTCTATCTTCCCAATCTCATCAATGGCAATTTCGTCATATACACTTGTTTCCTGGTAATTATATCTTGTACGTTCGGTTCTCTCTCCTGTTTTCCATTTTCTAAACGTCAACAAATATGCATACATTTAAAGAAAATGATGAACATTCATAATGATTGTATTTCAAAATTATTGAATAATATCGTTCTCGGGAAATTCCACAGCATCAAATGTAAATAATATTAATACGAATGTTTGACAGTTTTTAACTTCAAGTAGTCTGTACTGTCGATACTGTCTATTTTTGTTGCTGGAAATCTTATGGAAAAGACTGAATTATATTTCTTTAAGAATTTAATATCACTGAATTTCATATTCCTCGAAAACGATCAAAATATTAACACGAATATTTCTTGTTGCATATAATGTATAATATTTGAAGAGCAATAAAAGTTGCTAGCTACAAACAATACGCCCCTATTAGAAATTGAATGTTTGTCGGATTAATCAAAATTAGTCTTGGCATTAATCAAAACCTTAAATATAGAAGGATTCGAAGTTAAAGAAATGGATGTAATATATAACTCAAAAGCCCAGTAAAATATGTCTAAAAGCAAGTAAGTATTCAATAAGTGATTTAGAATTTTACATGATTGGCAGAAGCACATTTTGCACGTTTGACTAAAATTTCTAAAATTGTTTTGTTGTTGTTTTCTCTTGTCGATAACTTACTGTTAAGATCGCCGATATCGTATTAAGAGTGTTAAACATCGGCTCATACACCATATCGCTCACCTGAACAACTGTTCTTGTATCATTCTCTTTCACATTTTTAAATAAGATACTCTATAAAAATTTGTAAAACTCAACAAAAAATCTCATATATTCATTAAACAATACATGAAAAGGAGGCTTCTTGTTGGACATCATATCCTAAGATCTAAGATGCATCAACTGACTAATCTCATTTTTCTTGGCCTCAACGGCCAACATATCAAAGATAACAAGATTGTAAAATTAACTATAAATAATTATGGAAAGTGGAAGAAGGTCACTGTGACCATGATATGAGAATATGGGGATGTTTATATTTACATTATAAAAAGACTAAACTAGCATTGTATTTCATGAGAAGATTTTTAAACATTTTTCAGATATAATCTTAGAGGCCCAGTATTGGTCCGGGAATCCCACTTTGAACAATTTAGAATCTAAACTAATAAGGAAGCTTGCATAGTAATCTCAAAAATTGTAGCAGTGTAGTTCTTCTTTAGAAAATTGTTTAAACATTTTCACAATATACTTCTCTATTGAACTTTGAACCCCTATTGGGGCCCCAGTATTAGTCGGTCTGGGGGTCACAATTTTATCAATTTAGAATCAACACTATTATGAATGTTTGCATTGTAATATCACAAATAGTAGTTTTGTACTTCTTTAGAAAAAGATTTTTAAACATATTTCCTTTATATTTCTAAACTTTGAACCCCTCTTACACTATCTGAGGATGTTTGCAAGTTGTCACCTTGTAGTTCCTGAGAAGAAGATTATTAAACATTTCCCTATATATTTTTATGTTAAAATTTGAATCCGCTCTTTGGGCCTCAGTATGAATACGGGGGTCACGATTTTAACAATTTAGAATTGTCACTATATAATATACAAGCTTTGGTGTAAATATTAGCACTTCTGGTGCAGTGGTTCTTGAGGAGTTTTTAAGACATTCACTTTATTTCCACCGTTTCGTGATTATCTGCCTTTTAAGGTGGAATGTCCCTCTGATAAGAGAGAGAACTTCTGTAGAAAATAATCTCACTCTTCAGTTCAGGTGAGCTTAAACAGGGCGAAAAAAAGTAAAAATAAAATTGATTATTTTTTGATCGGCGAGGTAAAATGATATGAAGTGGACAAGACTTATAATTTAAGTTCATATTCCTTCCAAACTACAATAAGTTAATAATGTATTCATTATTGAATATTTACATTCAGTGTATATTTCCCCTTATCTTTGCATTGGAAATCTGCGACGTTCAATTTTCTATGAATACACTTTGATAATTCATGCGTCATGTGCACAAATATAAACGTCTCGACGTGTTTTGAGTATATTTATTTTTGCAAGATTAAATGAAACGTTTAATCTTACAAAACCAATTTGATATGTACTTTTGAAAAATAATCATTAAATTATATCTATTCCTTAAACAATGGGATTTTTCTCTACAGAGTTTCTGGCACTATATTTTTTGTCGCAAAACCGAACTAAATAAGATGTTAATATGGCTGTTCCATGTATGTTTCGTATCCCTGACTGAGAGCATATATATTTACTTGATAGCAACGATACACATATATTTCATACAAATATATATCAGTATGAATATAAATATAAGCATTGAATGCTTATTTTTGGATGTCGTCGGTCCTATGACACACCAAGCGGTGCAGACAAATTATTCAATTTCTTCTTTATGAAGTTGGTAAACATAATACGATTCGTGAGAAAATTATAGGCGGTGGTAATTTACGATATCCCAAGGTTAGCTAACATTGTGCATGTCAATATGTGTGACATTTAATATTTGAGTGCTTTTTATTTTTAGCGCCGATGACAATTCGCAAAAATTTCAAACGTAAAAATTAATCTATAGCTTTATGACTCGGATTCGCAAAAATTAATCGACGTAAAAATTTCCAGATTTACGGTAGCTATCATTTTCAATTTTTACATTCTTCGTCTTTGTCTCCGGACTGCTAGTGCTCCAATCACAATCAACATCACTTCTAAAACCCCTAACCCCACCAGCAATATAACTACAAAATGATAGAGATAATTTTTAAAAGAATTTTGCTAAATTTGTGAGAAAAAGATTAAGTTTTATTAATTTTTAGGATTAAGTTTTATTTGTTTTTAGGATGTTTTCCCCTTTGTCAGTTATTATACCCGCACTTTCTAAAGAAAGTTCGGGTATATTGTTGTTACCCTGTTCCGTCTGTCCATCCGTCCGTCCGTCCGTCCGTCTGTCTGTCACGTTTTACTTTCTCAAACTGCTCTTACATCTTATAAACCAGCAAACTGAACTCTTGGAGTATGATTTGGGGTGTCATGTTGTTTTGTAAAAAAGTTTCAAAATTTCTCTGGTAGTCCTGGGGGTCAAATAATTGGTAAAAAATGACGGTTTTTGACAAAAAACCTTCTTTCTCGAACTCCTTTTACATTTTCAACAGTAGACAAATCATCTCTTGGAATATTTTGGAGTGTCTTATAGATGCGCAATAAGGTTTCGGAAATTTCAATTTTGTCCTGGGGGTCATTAAATGGCTGAAAAATGAGGGGTTTTTTTTTACAAAAAGTCTGGTTTCAAAAAACGTCAATTTCTTTTTGCAGGTAGCCAAATGATCTTCTAGAATATGATTCGGGGTGTCATGTTGATGTGTAATCATGTTTCAGAATTTTTGTTTGTATCACTGGGGTCTGTGGTCATAAAAAAATGACGTTTTTTTGCCAAAAAAATATGGTTCCCATAACTCTCCTTACAATTTATGCAGTAGCTTTTTCATCTCTTCAGATATGATAGGGGCTGTCCTATAGGTGTGCAATAAGGTTTTAAAAATTTAAATTTCATCCAGGGAGTCAAATAGTAGCAGAAAACTGACGTTTATCACTCCTAAAAAAAACCTACTTCCCAGAACTCCTCTCATGATTTAATGAATAGCCATATCATATCTTGGGGTATGATAGGGGCTGTCCTTTAGTTGTGCAATAAGGTTTTAAAAATTTAAATTTCATCCAGAAGCCAAATAGTAGCTGAAAATTGACGTTTATCACTCCTTAAAAAAACCTACTTCCCAGAACTCCTCTCATGATTTAATGAATAGCCACATCATCTATAGGGATATAGCAGGGGCTGAGCCATAGATATGCAATAAGGTTTTAGAAATATAAATATGATTCTGAGGGTCAATACTATCTGCAAAATGATGTTCCGTCCCATAAAAAAAAAACTTATTCCTGGACCTCCTCTTATATCTTGTGATTGAAATAACGTACCAGAAGATGCATAAGGAGGAAGAATATATAAATCATGCTTGAGGGATGGGGATCACAAGCATTTTTTTTCAAGTTATTCGATCAGTTCTGATTTTGGAAGGGTGGGGTGGGGTTAACGTAACCCCCAAAGGCCATGACCTACTAATACCACAAAAAGATTTGCCTTGACATGGTCATGGTTCAAGAAACAAATATATATATGGTTTAGGAGTAGGGATTTCGATGTTTTCGGGGAGGGGGGGAGATTCAGAGTATCTTCTCACATTTTTACAGTAGCAAACTCATTTCTTGATTGGTATTTTTCTGTATGATGTCAGATGTACTTAAAGAGATTTTGGAAATTGCTTATTAATCTTAAAGATAAACAAAATGTTATATGTAATTGTAGAAATTGTAACATCAGTCAACAAAAACCTAGAGCTTGCTGTAAAAAACAAAGCGGGGTCAACATTGGGCTAGGGCTTAGGAAAGAAGGTCACATGACGGTAATGGAGTGACACGGAGATTTATCGGCTCCGCTGAATTATACTGTTACATAGGTATATTTATGACTTTCTAAGTACCCGGAAAAGGAGAATAGTTATAAAGAATATAAGGATTTCAATTTCTACAGCAGTGAGTAGAAGAATTTGAAGTTTGTGCGTATAGCGGCCTAAGAAAGTGTTCTGTTAGTTTTTTTGTTACAACTGAGTAGTCGCTCACAATGGCAGATCGAGCGGACAAGACTGGGGCAGCAAACAAAGGTGAGAGAAAATCTGTTAATAAAACCCCAGAGACTGACCAAGTAAAGCAAAAAAAATGGTTCAGCTGAATTTAAAGTCGGCGCCGTCATCGGTTAGAAATTTAGTGGTCTCGGACAAAAATCCCCAAAAAAAACCTAGAACAAGCAGTAGCGATCATACCCCAGACGGTGATTCAGACTTTATTACGACACTACAGGATAGTTTAGTGGAAGTAAAGGAAACAATGGTAAAAAAAAGTCTGACATTAAAGATATAGTGACAGAAATAATAACTGGACTCAAAAATGAGTTAAAAAAGGAAATAATTTCAGAAATAAAAAAAGATCTCACAGAATCAGTCACTGATCATATCAAAACAGAGTTTGAGTCCAAAATAGAGAAACAATATAAAGATTTCAACTCCAAAGCAAAAGAAATTGAAGAGGGATTTAATATGGATTTCGAAAGCCTTAAAGAAAAGCTACACTCACAAGCGCGAGACATCAGAATCTTACAAAACACTATTAAAGATTGTCAAATAAATTCTCAATCTGCTATTGTTCTTGCAAATCAGAATCAGCAATATTCGCAAAAAAACAACATAAAATTTGTAAACTGGGCCGAAAAACCTAATGAAAATCTGCGCCAGGATCTATGCCACATTTTGAAGAATGCGATTAACCTTGATCTGGACCCTACTGATATTCTCGAAATCCACCGTCTTCCGAACGGAAACCAAAGAGGACCCAGACCAGTTATTGCCAAATTTCGAAATTCCGAAAGCAAATTGAAGATTATTCGTAACAGGTCCAACAGCGAAATCAAGAAAGTGTTTACAATGCATGACCATTTGACCCCATCAAATGCCAAACTCATACGCGATTTAAACAACGATGAACGCATCAAGACCGCATGGTACTACAACGGAAAGGTATTTGCGCATGACGAAGAGGGACACCGGTACAAATTTGACATCATGGACACAGTAAGCGAAAAGTTGAAGAAACGGTAATTAGCGGAGTCAATGTGACATTGATTTACGTCGGGATCAGTTTGACAAACTGAAAGTAGATCGGGATCGGCCTATACCGGAAGTGATACTAACTGTTTACCTGAGTGTGTGGCCCGAGTGTGTGAATGTGAGATGCCAGTGTGTGAAAGGAAATTAAAGCTATGTTCGAGAAATTACTGTGTAGATCTTTTTCAATCAGGTAGGGAGTTGCTTGTTTTGTTTATAATTACAGTAAACAATAGGTGATACCATAAAAATAGCTACAATTAACTGTCAGGGTTTATCTACAATATCAAAGCGGATGGATGTTTTTGAATTCTATAGAAAAAAGGGTTATTCAATTTTATGTTTACAGGACACACATTTTACAACGGAAAGTGAACCTATTGTTGAATCGCAGTGGGGGTATCAGTGTATTTTTAACTCGTTTAGGTCTAATGCTCGTGGGGTATGCATAATGTTCAATAACAATTTTGAGTTCCAAGTCCACAATATAAAAAAGGATGGGGAAGGTAATCTCCTTGCTATTGATCTTACCATAGAAGAAACCAGGGTTACTCTTGTCAATATATATGGTCCAAACTCTGACCAGCCAGGTTTTTATGAAAAAATTAGAAATACATTTTTAGAATTGGATAATGAGTATTTCATTTTATGTGGAGATTTCAATCTTGTCCTCAATCCAGATATAGATACCTACAACTATAATAGCATAAATAATCCAAAGGCTAGAGAAAAACTTTTAGAAATTATGGATGATTTGCAGTTAGTTGATTATTACAGGGTCTTGAACCCAGGTAAAAAAATATTTACATGGAGAAAAAAAACGCCTTTAAAGCAAAGTCGCCTTGACTATATTTTGATTTCAAATAGTCTGTCTAATATAGTAGAAAACTTTGAAATTAAATCGGGTTACAGATCTGACCATTCTATTGTCATTTTAGAACTAAAGTTTAATCATTTCAAAAGAGGTAGGGGGCTTTGGAAATTTAATAATAGTTTATTGACAGACATGGGTTTCATTGATAAGGTTAAGGAAACTATAGACAGAGTAAGGAGTCAGTATGCATACAATGATATTCATACACGTTTCAGTAAGGATATAGATGACAGTATATTCCTAGAGGTACTTCTTATGGAAATAAGGGGTCTTTCCATTTCATACTCATCTTATAAGAAAAAGGAAAGAGAGAAGATTGAAATCTCCCTAATCAGGGAAATAACATCCTTAGAATCTCAAGAACACATTAATTTTGAACTAATAGAACAGAAAAAATCAAATCTAGAAAACTTAAGAAAACATAAACTTCAAGGCCATTTTATAAGATCTCGAGCAAGATGGATTGAACAGGGAGAGAAACCAACAAAATATTTTCTAAATTTAGAGTCTCGGAATTTTTTGAACAAAACTATTAAAAAAGTTGAACTTGAAGAAGGGGATACCATACACAAGCAATCGAACATATTGAATCATGTCAAAAAATTTTATGAAAAACTATATACATGTGCTGATTCAGATCTAATAGATATTAACTTTGAAGAAATTATCAATGTAGATATTCCTAAATTAGAACCAGATATATCTAGCTCGTTAGAAGCTGAAATCTCTGAAAAAGAAGTTCTTGAGGTTCTAAAAAATATGAAAAATAACAAATCACCAGGTAGTGATGGTTTTACAGTTGAATTTTTTAAATTCTTTTGGAATTATCTAAAACTCTTCATCTTAAATGCAATTAATTTAATTTTTTTGAAAAAGCAGCTTCCTATTTCCCAGAGATTGGGAATTATTTCATGTTTACCAAAAGGTGACAAACCAAGACAGTATTTGAAAAACTGGAGACCCATCACCCTTCTTAATGTTCTCTATAAGTTAATATCAGGATGTATTAGTTATCGAATTAAGTCTACACTAGATTACATTATATCTGATACACAAACAGGCTTTCTCAAAGGAAGATATATTGGAGAAAATACTAGAATTATTTATGATTTAATGTCGATCACCGAAAATGAAAATATACCAGGTCTTTTAGTTCTCATTGACTTTGAGAAAGCCTTTGATTCTGTTTCATGGTCCTTTATATACAAAGCTTTAGAATACTTTGGATTTGGAAATAATATTATAAATTGGATAAAGATTCTCAACAAAGATTTTAAGGCTTCTGTTTTACAATGTGGCTTCCTGTCAGAACAGTTCAAAATCCAAAGAGGATGTAGACAGGGGGACCCAGTAGTTCCATACTTATTCTTGATATGTGCAGAAATTCTAGCTATTCTCATAAAACAAAACATTGATATTAGAGGTATAATTGCCAACGGCAATGAACATAAGATTTCCCAGTATGCAGATGATACTTCACTCATCTTAGATGGTTCACCAAAATCACTTTTTGCAGCTCTTGATACTTTAGACTTTTTTCCGCATATTTCAGGTTTGAAGATAAACAGCTCTAAAACTAAAATTATATGGATAGGTTCCAAAAAATTTTCCAATGAAGTTTTTCATCATTCACGTTGGAAACTTTATTGGGGCTCCACCTCATTTAATTTACTTGGAATAGAATTTTCTGTTGATTTAGATAAAATGACATCATTGAATTACAGCAAACAATTGCCAAAAGTACTTTCTCTAATTCAGCAATGGAGGAGGAGAATTTTAACTCCTATTGGTCGCATCACTGTTTTAAAAAGTCTGATTATCCCGAAACTTAATCATTTATTCATTTCACTTCCAAATTCAAAACAAGATGTCATTTCATCTCTTATTAAGAGTCTGTTTGAATTTATTTGGAAATCAAAGTGTGACAAAGTTAAGAGAGAAATTGTTACTCTCGATTTTCTAAAAGGTGGTTTAAAAATGGTTAACATTACTAACTTTATGGCTTCTCTTAAATGCTCATGGATGAAAAAATTAACTCAAGGCTACAAACCATGGATGGACTTTTTCTTATCAATAAATGGTAATGACTTTGCAAAAAAACTTATTGATTTTGGTGATGATTTCCTATCAGGCATGGTTCTTCAAAGAAATAATATTTTTTGGCAAGATGTTTTTAATTCTTGGCTCTGCTATACTAAGAAAATGATTAAAAGCTCATTAAATACCAAGAATATTTTCAATATTCCAGTGTGGTACAACTCAAACATAAAAATTGCATGTAAATATGTATTTATCAAAGATTGGTATATGAAAGGGGTTAAAATTATTGGAGATTTTTTGAATGAAAATGGAAACATATTATCAAGAGTAGATTTTACTGAAAGATTCCATTTTCCATACATACCTCCAATGTTATATAATAGCGTAATATGTGCAATATCAAAATACTTGACATCTTTGTCTATTGATAGGTCCACTTTGAAGAGAGATTGCACTACATTTATGCCGTTTTATTATGAGTCTATTTTTTTGAAAGAAAAAGTTACAAAAGCTATATACATTTGTTTAACCTCCAATGAATATGTACCTACAGCTATCAACAAATGGAATGCAGAGCTATGTGATACTTTGCCAAATGATCTTTGTGTGCAGGATGTTTTTAAAATCTGTTTTAGAACTACCAATGATTCAACTGTTAACTGGTTACAATATAGAATTCTCCATAGAATTCTTCCTGTTAAATATTATCTTAAGAAAATTAAAATTACTACCTCTGATTGCTGTACTTTTTGCAACAAAATGTCTGAAACTATGCAACATGTTTTTGCAACATGCAAGAAAATACAACCTCTATGGAATGCACTTAGTATACTTATTTACGAGAAATGCTACAAAAATGTTAGTTTTGATGTTTGTAATATTCTATTTGGTGTCTACCCACTTAACGGGGAGAACAGAATTTTAAATTTTGTAATCTTATATACAAAGCAATATATATTTTCATGTTTGAAACAAAATAGGATGCCAATATTTTTAGGCCTCTTACACTATTTATATCAAAGATACAAGATTGAAAAGTCTATTTATATTCAGAGATTAGAAATTGAAGAATTTGAAAAAGCATGGTATCCATGGAATGATTTTATTAATCATCTGGCAGTTTTTTAAATTTGACTAGCAATAATACATCTCTTTAGTATTTCTTATGTTTTTCCTTTGTTTTTTGGTTTTTTTTTTTTTGTTTTTGTTTTTTGTTTTTTGCTTTTTTTTTCATGAATTGTATCTGTACTGCTTAGGCATTCAGTTTCAAAATTATCTCAAGCAACTACCCTATTCTTTATTACTATGAGTATTACAATATGGGATGAAAAAGTGTGTATGCGAGAAGTGAGAGAGTGAATGAGTAATATAACTGATATACTGTGTACATACAACCTTTGTTTACAATAAAAAAAAAAAAAAAAAAAAAAAAAAAAAAAAATTGGGCTAGGGCTAGGAATTACACTATATATGAATAAGATAGGTTACTTGATTAGTTCCAACTCTGGAAAGTCACTGAGCATCTCAAAGGGGGCATAACCTATATACATGTACCAATTGATGTGCAATTACACAAGGAGGAAGAATAAATATGGTCTAGGGGTGGGGATCTCAATAGTTATTAAAATGTATTATCATTTCCTATTTCAGAGGAGGGGGGGTTGTTTAAAAACAACACCAGGGGGTGGGGGGATGACCCAAGGGGCAGGGGCCAATTTGTGTTAAATGTATCTTGACATGATCAGCAGAATTGGACAGAATGATCACTATAAGGCATATGCAGAGTGGGGCCCTAAATAGTTACAAAATCAATCTACAAAAAATATTGATAATATGTTATACATGTATTTAGAAATGTCTTTATTTTCAAAATGATTAACAAATTAATCAGTCAAAATGAGTTATAAATAACCGATTGGCAATTCTGCAATGGATTGCATGATCCCTAGTATAATATCACATGTATTTTTTTTATATATATAATTATACATGTATGTTAACAATCAGGATTGAAATGTACAAATTTTCATGAGTCATAAATCTTGGCATACCACATATCTCTTGACAAAAAAGAATAAACAATTTAAAATAAAAGAAAATTAGTCATTCACTCTTTTTCTATTACTGGTGTATGATGATGGGGTAGGGGATATAATGGGGGAAAAAGCTGCAGCACGCCTTAATTCTCACTAAAAATATATATCTAATCCACACATCCTGGGGATGGGGAACGGTTAAGGCCCCTTCCCTTCCTCTCTATTATAACTCATATAATGAAAAAATAAAAACTTTCTGCAATTAAAATGACAGAAACTGTAGATAAGCTTATCTAAATAAAGATGATGATACAGTATGCTGGCAAAGGGAGATCACATTTTAGAAAGTGAAAGTAAAACTTAACTGTTTTGTATACCGGTGTCTCATAATATTGCGCTTCTACATGTATTATACTTACCTATATTGGTCAAAATCATAATGATAATCCAATTAGCACAATACGAATTCCTTAAGCTGATCACCACAAAAGAAACGTTTATTCATGTTAATTAATCCTTTTCTGCATATCAAGAAAACATATGCATGTACACCACGTGAAACCCATCTAACCAAAGAGCTGGGTAAAACTAGTACCTGATGCAACCTGTACACCTCTGTTGTGTACCTTACTTCAGACAAAGATCATTTAATTGTAACATATTGCATGTCGCCTTCTTTTTGACTAAAACTAGCACAAGAGAGTGTTATTTAGAGGCAAACATTTGGTGCGGGTATTACTGTCTAATGACAGCATCTAGTTTTTGGGGGGGTTTTTTGCTTGTTTTATTTTAGTTTTTTTAATGTTTGGTGTAAATTCTGATTTACTGTTGAATTGAAAAGAAATGTTTGTATATGCTGAGTGTAATGACATATTTGTCTAATAAAAATTCCAATTACGAATATTCTATATAAATAAACTAAATATTTAAATAAAAATAGAACCTTAATAGCGAGCGCAGCGAGGCGGCGCGAAGCGCCGCTCGCGTAGCGAGCTCCATAGACAACGTGTACGAAAGGAGGTAATTCGAGTTGAGATCTGCACATTGTTCAAAGAAATTTTTATCAGGCCACGTGAAAAAGTTATACATATCCCAATAATCCTTTGCGGTGCATAGCAACATGGTGGAACAGGAAGCGTTTCTATGGAATATACTTACCTGTAAATCGCATTCATCTTTTTCATTAAACAATAAAAAATCCTTTAAAAACACTCAACACATATGCCGACGTAAAAAAAACTGTACCTATCTGAACTTTTGTTGACATATGACGTCATTTCCTTCCCCGAATTCATCCGACAATTTACGAGAACTGTCGAGAGTAAAAGAAAGTTAAGTATGACGTCCCAATTATCTCGCGCTATTTTTCCCTGATTTTAGAGGTGGATCAAGCATTGTACTGGGTGTAACGTGTAAAGTCTGTCCCAAGATATTTATGCAGCACACTTGGCCGGTTTTGGATAAAAATACACATACCTGTGAAAGAAGTGCCATTGTCAAAATCGATGAAAGGGAAAATTTACATGTAATTAATGCTCAGTGGTATAATTGGTTTATGCATTGGTGTGGTCTCGCTTTCGTTGTTATTTGTTCAGAAAAAGATGATTGAGAGGTCGAAATTGTATTTGTAACTGTTGATGTTGTCAGTCCAAGGCTTGACCTCTTTCTCTGTGAGACGGGTATCACCATGGTCGATATAGAAGTTACATACTTGTACGTATTCTTTGAAGATGGTGGTAATGAGTTTGATATTGTAACCGCTGATGGTTTTGGCGTTTTAGCTGGTTTCAAAACATTGTTCTTGTATGATAAAACTACTATAATTTCATATTCATTTTAAAAACAAAAGTTTTTCATTAATATATCGTATGATCCAAAACTTTGAATTGCTTAAATAAATACATATATCATCTTTATTTATACATTCAAAATTAATATATTTTTATTGGTTTATCATTTTCTAATCAAGAATAATTTAAATATCAGAGACATTTACACGCTATGAATATTCAACTATAAGGGACCTTATATATGTACCTTTATACAGTAATACATGTACGTACTTTTTCTATATGCTGCGTCTGTTGATAATGCAACTGTCGTTGTTTTTGTTTTCAGATGCGTTGTTTTTGTTAAGATTTTTATTAAGATCTTTGATGTTTGAATTATTTTCGATACTATTTGTTTCGTTGTTGTCGTCATCTCTTTTGTCTTCTGTAATGGTGTTGGTGATGATGATGATGTTGATGATGATGATGATGATATACCTTTTGCTGTGGGCGTGGTTATTGGTGCTGCTGAATTGATGATATGTTTTGTTGAAGATGCTGTAGAAATTTTTGATGCTGAATATTTTGTTGTCTTTGAAACATATATTTGTGACTTCGATTTGATTGTTGCTATCATCGTAGATAGTGCTAATAATTTTGTTGATGATTCTGTAGATTTTTTGGATCTTGTTAATGTTCGTGATTTTGATTTCGTCGATGCTTTCGACGCTTTAGTTGTCATAGATGATATTGATGAAGGGATTGTTCTTGTTGTTAACGTTGATGTTGTTGATCTTTCCTTCAGCACTTAAAACGAAAAAAATTGAAGGTTTTAAAACATGATCAAAGCACGTTATACACTGTTATACACTGTTAAACAGCTTTTAAAATAATTAGAAAAGGAAATATATGTATTAATCTTTTTTCATAGTTTGATCTCAACAAAATTTTCCTAGAAATAATTACATGTATTACCTCTCAATTGTACTTGAAATCCCTTTGAAGTCAACACATCAAAGTTTGAAACGAATTTGATAAGAAGCTGATTCCCCAAAGCGGTTCTATTCGTCCTAAGATTACCGCATTGTTCAAATGCAACAAAGTTTCCACTTGATGGTTTGAAACGAATTTGATGAGAAGTTGATTACCCTGGGCAGTTCTGTTTGCCGTAAGTTTACCGCATTGGTTAAATACAGTAAAGTTTCCACTGGATTTATTCATTTCCTGAATCTAATAATAGAGCATCAATATTCTTTTTCTTTATATATTATTATACCATTCTACCGCTTTAAAATAAGATATGAACTATACAATTTCTAGTCACATTTCTTCATTCCGAACTTTATATGATAACTGGAATTCTTAATTGTTCTTTCATTAATATGAGTGTGAATTGATTTTTGTAGATTTATCAAAATTTACAGCTCCAAATGTATGTGCTTACATTGGTTTTAGTAAATAAGTGAACTTCTACATTTAAGGAACATTTGACTGCTGTTCAACAAATATTGATAAAACAACAGTGTGGCAAAGCATGTACAAAAATATAAAAATATTTATTATGAAAAAAATAACCTGTAAATAGTCTTCACATTTTCCACTGGGGGGGGGGGGGGGTAATATCCATGCCAATTTCAATGAAGATTTCTTCTGTGGTGGCAGGTGCTGTCACATTCCATGTTAAGACTTTGTCGTTTTTGTAGTTGACTTCTGGATACCCGGGGGACTTGATATTTAACACAGTAGATGGCAACAGTTCTACATCTTCGGTTATCAGAACACATGCTGACATTCCTTAATATGAGTATACAGAAAAAGACACATGTATATTGATATGTTCTATATTGTCGAATATGTTAACAACTGTTCTGGTACCTATATGACAAAGATCTAACAGTGAAATGAATGACGCTGAGATAATGACATGCTATTGACTTTATCTGTTTTAAATAAGTTTTGTTACAAAAATTTCCTGATTTCGCATACGTGAATTTGTATAACACTGAAATAAGCAGCATTTATCCGATTAATCGTTGTTTCACTAAATAGCAATTATGTATGTTTCCAAGCTTTTGTTAATGTATGTGGGGTTTTTAATAATATTCTTAATGGTAAAATAAACGAAAAAGCATCAAAGAAAGCTCTATAAACAATTTTCTTCGGGTTTTCTTTTACGAATTTCCCAAAAGTGTATAATAAACATTCGACGTAAGCAAACAAAATAATGAATATAATGTATTTTAAATCTTTAAATTATTCTAATCAAATTCAACTTTATGCAATTTGCTTGATAAAAAAAAATAATTAAAATAGACATGTAGTAAATTACTCGTTTAAACTTAATTAGACATGGAAAACTATTAATAACACCCGACGTTTTCTGTAATGTTTTTCGGTATAATTAACAATTCATTGCGGGAGATATATTTGCCCTTAACAATCATTTTTACCTGGGGCGAAGCCCTCGGCAATTTTAATTTTTGTTAAGCGAATAAAGCTCCATATTTCTTCAATACATTAAATGTTAAAGGTCTAGTCTAATTGTTGATTTTTTTTTATAGATAAATGGACCAGGTCCAAACGAAAAGAAAAGATAAGGTAAGGATGTAGAATATTACTCTTTTGAGCCAATATCATCATGTTCAGTTTCTTGCTTATTTCGTCTTGATAAAAAACAATAATACTCATCCGTAAAATAATTCACATTTTGTGTGATAGATGAAAACATAAATATCGTTTTAATTCCTTAAAGAATCGACATCTAAAAAAGACTTGCGTTTGTATAGTGTGTTCACTATAATACATGTAAATATACACATTGTTTATTAAGCTAGAGCCTTATGTGCCACCCATCACCTAAGCCACATTGTCAAACTGTGTTTATAATTTATTACAAAATAAAATTAGGATTTTCAATTTGGGGGGAGGGGTGTCTAAAATTTTGAACCCCAATTTCTGTAAACCAAGTTTACCAACCAATGTATCCTTATTTGATTATTTTCAAACTTAAAAGTTTGCTTCGGTGTATATATAGATAAAATACATGTAGCTAAGTGACTCCGAAACAGACACCACAACGACGGTGGGCGACTACAGACGATGGCATAGGTTAAGAACTCACTTGAACCTTTAGTGTAGGAGAGCTTCAGCGTCAGGTTACCAACAAATACAAACAACATATCCCTCTTGCAGCTGCAGTATTTATAGTATTGACAGTTTTCCTCATGGGAATGTCACTAGCACATGTGTTCAAATTAAATCTCTTATTATACTTCTATAAGTATTTGTTATATTTTGGACAATATAGTACAAAGTGTTTCTCATCTTCAATAGCAGCACATTACACTTTTTTTTCTTTAAGAATAGGGGGGGGGGGGGTTAAAAATATATTATAGTATTATTATAAGTAAAGTAAATTTGCAGATTGTATTCATTTTAGATTACAATTTTGCAATATAAAAATTTTTTTCCAGAGTCTGATTTACTTGTATTTTTTAATTGTTTACTTATCTTGTTTTGGTAATGCCTTTGACATTAGCATCAAAAGTGTTTAAGATATGCGAAAACGTATCTAGAGGTAAATTGTACAATGGGAAACGCACAACTTAATATAAATCACGATAAAATTGATGTTCCTCTATAAACTAATACTAGTGTTGATTAGGTAAGACAATTTTTCGCTGCGGACGGGTGTTTCTCACGAACGTCAGGCGCTAAACAAAGCAAAGATTGCACCAATTTTTGTCAAACGTGGGCAAAGAAGACAATGGAAATCCTGATAAGAATAATTAGATGAAAAAAATAGGAGGTAATAAACAAGGGTCTTTCGCCTTAATTCCACTGATTAGATAATTTCCGGTGCAGACGTTCTCTACGAACTTCCGGCGAAAAATGATGCTCTAGTAACACCAATTTCTGTCTAAATTGTGAGAGGTAAACTTAATGAACCGTTATCAAAAACATAAAAAATATGTGATAGGTGTTTCATAAGATAAAATTAAGATAAACGCAATTGCACATCTCGATACAGCGCAGTGAAATTGGTTCAAGTTGCATATTTTTAATTGCCACAGAGTATAGATATCACCATAATCTAAAGGAATTAACACAACTTTAACATGCTTGCTTTGTTTTATATCATACGTAATGATACATTAACGTCGGTGCGACCTTCCAAATTTCAGAGAGTTGTATAGAATAATCGTCAACAAGTACTAAAAGGTTAGTACTGTAATTCGCTAGCGAATTCTTCCATCCCCACACGTGCATCTTTATAAGTTTAACATTCTCAAATCATTTGTAATAGTACCAAATTTAAGCACTGTAATTCACAGACGATCTTTGTTCCATTCCCACACGTGCAGCTCTTTGAGTTAATTATTCTCAAAACATTTGAAATAATGAGGATATGGTGGTGTACATCACAGAGATGTATTCTCATTTAAAGTTAAAGGCTTGTTCGTTACAAGAAAGAACGTATCTTAAATATAAGTTCATGATTGAGTAATTTCAATCAAAATTATCCAGCTGGGGTTATACTTAAACACCTGGCTTCGGGGCCACCAACGCTGAGATTTTCTCAAATCTGAGATTTCTCAGAAAATTTGAGTTTTTCTCACCAAACTGTGCCACCAAATAATTTTTTTTTCAAACTCAGACTTGTCTTTGAGTTTTTTCTCAAATCTGAGATTTTTCTCAAACGTGCGTGCCACCAATCTTTTTTCCGACTCAAATGAGAAAAAAATTTGAGATTTCTCAGAAAATCTTGAGATTGGTAAATAGTAACCTCAAATAAAATCTCACGTGAATTCACTCATCCAAAATGGCTGTCAGAAGACGTCTGCAACGTCGACGTCGACGAAATCTTGGCGTTCCAAGGCAGATCCAAGACAGATCCAATCCATTGGAAGGTCTAAATGACAACGAAATATTTGAGAGATATCGGGTTTTCCCTGCAACAATATTTTTTATTGTTGACTTACTCAAAGACAATCTTCAGTTTACTAGCAGAAGAAACAACCCCCTCACTCCCCTCCATCAAGTGTTGGTTTCATTAAGATTTTACGCAACAGGGTCATTCTATATAACAATTGGCGATATTTTGAGCATGTCAAAAAGCACAGCTGGCAGGGCAGTAAGACTGGTGACGGAATTGTTATGTAGAATGACCAAAAGATTCATCTGCCTTCCGTCCAGAGAGGAATTTGTGAACATCAAGGCCGCCTTCCACAAGATTGCCGGTAAGAAAGTTGTCTGCATATCTGACCATGACCTTAAACTTTCTATGCATCTTGAGCCCGACTCTTCAACATTTTTGCCAATTATTATTTGCCAATTATGTATAAAATAAACACATTTACATTTCATTACAATTCTTTTTATCGTGTATAAGAATAGAAATTTTTTTTAAATGTAAACAACATTTTTAACTATTTTAAAACATTGATGAATTGTAATGAAAACAGGAAAGAAGTCTATACATCATTTCCTGCTGTAAAATAATGCAGGGGCGGATCAAAAGAGAGAGAGAGAGAGAGAGAGAGAGAGAGAGAGAGAGAGAGAGAGAGAGAGAGAGGGAGAGAGAGAGAGAGCATGCATTTAAAGTTAATTCAATCTAGAATATTGCACGTATATGTTATTGTACAAGTTGTATCATCATGTTAAGGAACCATTTTTTCCCATGGTTAACAATTTATTCATATGAAACTTTGCAGGATTTCCAGGCGTTGTGGGGTGCGTTGATGGAACAATGGTAAAAATAAAAGCTCCCCATGTCAACGAAGCTGATTACATTTACCGCAAAGGATATCATGCCCTCAACATCCAGGTGTGCATGATTTTCACTATGTGTGACATGATTTTCCTGTCACTTAAATAAACTGGGTGGTCAACAAAATAACCATCAGTTCATTCTTATTTTTTTTAGAAATGATATCTTTAGCTATAAACTATTATTTAGTAACAAAAAAGTCCATATACTTTAATTACATTTTAAATTTGGGCATTTATATATATTCTTGTATAGAGCTCTCCTTTAAAAGGAGATCAATACAGTCTAAAAATGGCCAGGACTATCGAGCCCTCTTAATAAGCTTCAAATCATTCTCAAAGATTTCATATCAATTTCATAGCATTATTGTGCAAAGTTTTTTGTTACATGTTCAATTCTGAAAATTTGTCTTTCTTTTGTGCGCATATTTGGCCACCCCATCCATGAGACAAGGCGAGTGGTTCATATCCAAAGTAACATAAACCATGAAAGTTAGTCAGGACAATCAAACTTGCATTTAGCTACTAAACGTATTATATAACATGATATCATATAACATAATGTTGTATCATAACACATTAAATGAAACAAAATTATATGATACAATATTAAATACATATAATACAATATCATATCATACAATAAACATTCATATGATACAATATCATATCATACATATCATATCATATTATAAAAATATTTTGATACAATATCATATTGTATCATATTATATTTTACAATACTATACAAATATTGACTAGAGTTGAGGGCAACATTGATTATTTTAGTCCCTGAGGAACAAAATATTGCCTGAAGCGAAATTCCTCTAGCCTCCGAAACCTATGACTCAGATTCAGCATTCAAGCCTGTCAAGTGCATATACTCTTAATATATTCCACTCAAAAACTTAATAATTTATAAATACAATACATTGTATGTATTGCCCTTCTTAATTAATGTACCAAGAGTAATAGGCTTTGATTTAACATAATCTACATCCAAAGAATTAAAGAATTTAGAAAACGTATGTTGACCAAAAGCTGTTTTAGTAAATTTTAAGTTTTACATATAAGTCAATGAAACTTATCTGTGTGTGTGTGTATAAATAGTCTAGTGTGTTATTTTATATATATCCGAAGCATGTAAACGAGGCGATAATCGATATAACTACAGCAAACGCTGTGAAATATTCTTACGTGTTTGCAATTTGACTTTTGATTGATATCTGAGAAAGTTAAGCCTAATATGTTTAAACACATTTCATAAATAACATGAACAACGTTTCATGTTGAATTTTATAAACACGAGATGTTTCGTTATTTAATGTTTTCCGAAGTATGTTATAATAATAATGAATAAGAAAAAAAAATAATATAGAACAGAAAACTATCTAAATAATCGAATTTCTTTGATCTGTCCAAAAGAGCTACACTTTTGAAAACATATGGGGTTTTATTATTTGACACTTTCACTTTTTATTCAAACTGCATATTTGAAGGAGGTATTTTCTTTTGGTTTTATATCTGTAATACTATTTCAGGACTGTGTTATAGTTTATATAATTATTTTTTTTCCACTGATTACAGTAGTATCTTTTTTCGTTACTGTTTCATTGGTCCTTTGAATGTTGAAAATGTTATGACAGGAGCTTCATGCACGCTTCTTCTACATAACGAAGATCGACAAAATACATTGCAGAAAATATTTCCTCTCGTATAATTTGATTCCCCATCCCCGGCGACGTTGAGATGTGAACGGCGTTTAAATGCTGTATCGTATACACCTACCGGGAGTTCTTTATAAGGGCCCTCATACTCTATCTTCCCAATCTCATCAATGGCAATTTCGTCATATACACTTGTTTCCTGGTAAGTACTTCTTGTACGTTCTTGGTGATCGGTTCTCTCTCCTGTTTTCCATTTTCTAAACGTCAACAAATATGCATGTATTTAAAGAAAATGATGAACATTCATAATGATTGTATTTCAAAATTATTGAATAATATCGTACTCGGGAAATTCCACAGCATCAAATGTAAATAATATTAATACGAATGTTTGAAAGTTTTTAAAATGCAAGTAGTCTGTACTGTAGTAACTGTCTATTTTTATTGCTGAAATCTTATGGAAAAGACTGAATTATATTTCTTTAAGAATTTAATATCACTGAATTTCGTATTCTTCGCAAACGATCAAAATATTAACACGAATATTTCTTATAGAAATTGCTAGCTACAAACATTACGCCCCTTTTAGAAATTGAACGATTGTCTGATTGATCAAAAGCCCAGTAAAATATGTCTAAAAGCAAATAAGTATTTCAATTAATGATTTAAAATATTACATGACTGGGAGAATCACATTTTTCACATTTGACTAAAATTTCTAAAATTGTTTTGTTGTTGTTTTCTCTTGTCGATAACATACTGTTAAGATCGCCAATATCGTATTAAGGGTGTTAAGCATCGGCTCATACACCATATCGCTCACCTGAACAACTGTTCTTGTATCATTCTCTTTCGACATTTTTAAATAAGATACTCTTTAAAAAAAATTGTAAAACTGACAAAATTCTCATATACATTGTATTCATTAAACAATACATAAAAAGAGGGCTTCTTGTTTGGACATCATATCCTAAGAACTAAAATGCATCAACTGACCCATCTCATTTTTCTAGGCATCATCCGCCAGCGTATCAAAGATAAAAAGATTGTAAAATGAACTATAAATAATTATAAAAAGTGGAAAAGGGTCACTGTGACCATGATATCAGGATGCTTATATAATAAAATAACTAAACATAGCATTGTACTTCATGAGAAGATTTTTAAACATTTTTCATATGTACTTCTTTGTTGAACTTTGAACCCATCTTGGAGCCCCAGTATTGGTCCGGGGATTCCTCTTTTAACTTAGAATCGACACTATTTAGGATGCTTGCAGAGTAGAAGATTTTTGAACTTTTTTCTATATATTTGAATTTTGAACTTTGAACCCCTCTTAGAGCCCCGGTATTGGTTTTAAGGTCACGGTTTTAACAATTTAAAATCTACACTATCTGAGGATGCCTACATAGGGTATCAGTGTAGTTCGTCTTCATTATCTGAGGATGCTTGCATAGTTTTCTGACAAAGCGTCGCCTTTGAGTTCTTGAGAAGAAGATTGTTAAACATTTCCCTATATATTTCTATGTTAAAATTTGAATCCGCTCTTTGGGCCCCAGTATTGATAAGGTGGTCGCGATTTTAACAATTTAGAATTTTCACTATTTATACAAGCTTTGGTGTAAATATCGGCATTTCTGGTGCAGTGCGTCTTGAGATGATTTTTAAGACACACACTCTATTTTCACCGTTTCGTGATTATCTGCCTTTAAAAAAGGGTTTCGCCTTATATTTAATACTTTAGAATCCCTTTCCATAAGGATGTTTTGTACCAAGTTTTCTGAAATTTGGCCCAGTGGTTCTAAAGAAGAAGTCAAAACTGTTAAAAGTTTACGGACAGACGGACGCACGGACAGACAGACGGACAGACGACGGACAAGGGTAATCAGAAAAGCTCACTTGAACCTTAAAACAAGGCGAAAAAAAGTAAGAGTAGAATTGATTATTTTTTGATCGGCGAGGTAAAATGATACCAAGTGGACACGACTTATCATTTCATATTCCTTCCAAACTACAATATGTTTAATGTATTCAATATTTATATATTCTTTAATATGAATTTAAGAACAACTGTACAATGTACATAGCTATCATTTTCAATGTTTAACCTCTTCGTCTGTGTCTCCGGATTGCTAGTGCTCCAATTACAATTAACGTCACTTCTAGAACCCCTAACCCCACAAGCAATATAGCTACAAAATGATAAAGAGATAAAATCTAAAAGATTTCTGTTAAATTTACGAGAAAAAGATTAAATTTCATTAACAAACGTTGTTTTTAGGATGTTTTCCCTTAGTCAGTGGTTATTTTTGCTGGTTTTATTTTAGTTTATTCATTCAGGTTTTATAATGTTTGGTGTAATTTCTGAATTACTTTTGATATGAAAAAAATGTTTATATGCTGAGTGTGATGACTAATTTGTCTAAAAAATTCCAATTACGAATATCCCCTATACATAAACTAAATATTTAAATAAATATCTACCCTTACATGTAATATAAAAATTATCTTACCTGTTGTCTTGTCAATTGAAGTAAACAAACTCAAAAAGGGAGATGTAATGTCTTTTAACTTTGTTTCCGTTGTAATTGAAAGAGTTGAATATGTTGAATATTTTGGTGTTCCCTGAGTTGGTTGGTATGGTCTTGTTTTCGTTTTTATTTGTTCAGAAAAAAATGATTGAGAAATCAAAATTATATTCGTAGCTGATAATGTTGTTGTCAGTCCATGGCTTGGCCTCTTTCTCTGTGAGATTGGTATCCCCACGGTCGATATAGAAGCTACATACCTGTACGTATTCTTTGAAGATTGCGGTGATGATTTTGATATTGTAACCGCTGATAGTTTTGACGTTTTAGCTGGTTTCAAAACATTCTTCTTGTATGATTAAACTACTATAATTTCATATTCATTTAACAAAAAAGTTTTTCATTCATAAATCGTATGATCCAAAACTTTGAATTGCTTAAATAGATACATATATTTTCTTTATTTATACAGAATTAATATATTTTTATTGGTTTATCATTTTCTACTCAAGAATGCTTTGAATATCAGAGAAATTTGCACGCAATGGTTATTCAACTATAAGGGACATAATATACCCAGCAGGCATTACAACGTTGTTTCAACGTTGAAACAACGGCACCCTTCAACGTTGAAATGACGTTGAAATTTCGCTGAATAGGAAAGTTGAATGGACGTTGAAATTCGACGTTGATTCAACGTTGAATTATGACGTTAGTTCAACGTTGATTCAATGTCTTCTGACGTTTATCCAATGTCCTAATTTGGTTGAAATATGGTTGAAATTTCGTCATTTTGCTTTTTATATAATCAAAGCTTGTGAACTATAACCCAAGTAGTTTTATCAATTTTACAATATACATGTATCAAAATTTTTCATACACAACAAGTCATCCAATGTTAGATAATTATCAATTTATTCATTCCGTGAATTAATTTTTTCACAATGATTCCTTCTGAGTCAATAAATGAGCAACAATTTCACCATAACGCTGATGAAACACATTCTAAAATTTGGTTCGAATCACAAGAGACATTTCTTCTGAACAGTCAATCTTTTCTCTTTCTTTCATCTCCTTCATCAAGCTATGGGGGCATAATCATGGGATAACAAATTTTGATCCGATAAACATGATCCCGTACAACCTGCAAAAAAAAAATTGCAAAGTGTGTGTACTCAATCGGATGATGTGTTGAACCCCTTTTATCAGTCCAACTGTCTGGTATTTTTCAAAAAACAAAACATTGTATTACATCCAGCCAATCCCATATGCAAGGAACACAAGTACATGTATACATTATGTGATAACTTCAACGAGTCTCCTTCACAATTAGCTTACATGAATCAATATTAATTACTAAAAAGTGCAAAAAGAGACAACTTACTTTACTGTTGCAATAAAAAAATCCAAATAATTGTTCCTCAGTGGTCGATGTGGTGCTTCACACATTCAAATTTATGAGGCGTCGTTTCAATATTTTTGAGGTATTTTCTGATATCAAAAAATAAATATTTGATATCAATAATTTGAATTATTGATATCATAAAATAATTCTTGATATCAAAAAATAATTATTGATATCAAAAAATCTATTTTGTAATATCAGAAAAATCATGTTTTGATATCACAAATTCGAATTCTTGATATCAAAAAATGATATTCTGATATCACAAAATAGATTTTTTGATATCAAGAATAAAAGTTGATTTTTGATATCAAAAAATTGAATTCTTGATATCAGAAAATCATTTTTTGATATCAACAAATCATTTGTATTTTCTGATATCAGAAAATTGATTTTTTGATATCAGAAAATAAGACCTACATAAAATTACTATCAACTTAATGAATGCTCCCTGTGATGCAACTTTTGTAATTTGTAAGAAATTGTGTTTCAAACCTGTAGAGGCCTGTTAAGAATAATAATATATGCCTAATTTAAACCTGATTTCATTTTGGCAAGTTTTCCACATATACAATGATTAGCACTGCTTTCTTTGCGAGTAGCTGTGAATATTGAATAAAATTCCTTTAAAATGATGGCGTCACATAATATAAAGGAATTATACTGGCGTAGAGTTAGAGCTTTCAATACATAAGACCAGAATTATCAAGAACACTTAATAAATTTTTACATTAAATAAATATTCAAATAAAAAACAACACATATTAAAATGCAAATCGGGCTCTGTAGTTCAGCAATTTAATTTTGGGTCAAGGGAGTATTAATTAAATATGTGAAATTTATTCGCCATTTTATATGAATTTCTGATATCAGAAAATATTATTCTTGATATCAAAAAATCAGTTTGTATCGATTTTTTGATATCAAAAAATGGATCGTATTTTCTGATATCAAGAATTCGAATTTCTGATATCAAAAAATCATTTTTTGATATCAAAAAATCGAATTTCTGATATCAGAGAATGATTTTTTGATATCACAAAATCGATTTTTTGATATCAAATAATGGATCGTATTTTCTGATATCAAGAATTCGAATTTCTGATATCAAAAAATCATTTTCTGATATCAGAAATTCGAATTCTCCATATCAAAAAATCATTTTCTGATATCAGAAAATACCTCAAAAATATTAAAACGTCCCCCATACAAATTCAAAATGTGCTCTCTATCTCCACAGCTGGACTCTATTTCTTCTATTTCTATTTAGTTCGCGCCAGTAATGTGATACTAATTGGTCAGCCCGTTTCAAGCAGTGCAAATTGAGGAGCGGCGTTAGGCTAATGGCTAATTCATCTTCACTTACAATTTGTTTACATGATGCATTTTATAATTTGTAAATTAACTCTAGGCCTATCAGCTTATCTAATTTTTCAATGTCTATATTTAAAAATGGCATTTTTTTAAAACTTGAAAGTACAGAGGTTGATCATTGCATGTACAGTTTTAATCTTTTAAAATGATTATTTAACCCAAAAAAAAATCAGAAAGTTGGATTTTCATAAATCATGTTTTGGTCGATATTTGTCAGGGTACAAGACGTCATACTGAAGATGAAAATTAGTTCGGTTTTCAACATCTTTTTTTCAACGTCTTATAACGTTGTTTCTTGGTTGTTCAACGTCGTCAACTATAATCAACGTATTTTCAACGTTGGTACAACGTTGTATGCCTGCTGGGTATGTACTTCCTTACTGTTATACTTATTTTTCTACATGCTGCGTCGGTTGTTGATGCAATTGTCGTTGTTTTAGTTTTCAGATGTGTTGTTTTTGTTAAGATTTTTATTAAGATCTTTGATGTTGGAAATATTCTCGAAACTATTTGTTTCGTTATTGTCTTCATCTCTGTTGTCTTCAATAATATTGTTAGTGATGCTGATGATGATGCTGATGATGATGATGATGATGATGATATACCTTTTGCTGTCGGGGTGGTTATTGGTGCTGCTGAATTAATGATATTTGTTGTTGAAGATGCTGTAGGAATTTCTGATGCTGAATTTTTTGTTGTCATTGAAACATGTATTTGTGACTTAGATTTGATTGTTGTTATCATCGTAGATGATGCTAATAATTTTGCTGATGATTCTGTAGATGTTGTTTTAGATATTGTTGATGTTCGTGATTTTGATTTTGTCGATTCTATCGACGCTTTAGTTGTCATAGAGGGTTTTAGTGAGGAGATTGTTCTTGTTGTTAACATTGATGTTGTTGATCTTTCTTTCAGCACTTGTTTCAAGAAAAAAAATTAAGGTTTTAAAATTGACCAAAGCACGTTATACAATGTTAACCATCACTTTAAATAATTAGAAAAGAGATAACATATGTATTTATCTTTTTCATAATTTTTTTCTTAACAAAATTTATCATGCTTCACTGTTTTCCAATAAATATTTATATGTAGTACCTCTCAATCGTACTTCAAATCCTTTTGAAGTCAACACATCAAAGTTTGAAACGAATTTGATAAGAAGCTGATTCCCCCAAGCGGTTCTGTTCGTCCTAAGATTGCCGCATTGTTCAAATACAACAAATTTTCCACTGGATGGATTAATTTCCTGAATCTAATATAAGAAGCATTGACATTTCGGTTATTTTATACATTACTATATCATTAAATCGCTTTGAAATAAAATATAAACTTTTAAAATTTCAAGTGACATTTCTTTATTCTGAACCTAATACGATAACTGGGAAAAAAAATTTCATTGAATAGAGTGGAAATCGATTTTGTGGATTTATTAAAAAAATTTACGGTTTCGAGAATATATAAATTTGCGAACAATGGCTATATATTAATAGGATTCTACAGTCGAGGAACATTTGACTTTCTTGATCGACTAAACTACGAAATTTGCTGTTCAACAAATATTAATGAAACAACAGTGTGCCAAAGCATGTAAAATAATATCAAAATATTTATTATTAACAAATAACCTTCAAATAGTCTTCACATTTTCCACTAGGTGGTTTTCTAATATACATGTCAATTTCAACGAAGATTTCTTCTGTGGTGGCAGGTGCTGTCACATTCCATTTTAAGACGGTGTCGTTTTTGTAATTAACATCTGGGTACCCAGGGGACTTGATAATTAACACATGAGATCGCGACAGTTCTACATTTTCGGTAATAGGAACACTTGCTGCCATATCTGAAATAAAAGTTTATGGTAATAAAATTAATGTTTAAAAATTCGTAGAATACGTAAACAAGTGTTCTGGTACTATAACACAAAGATCTAACAGTGAAATGATTGAATAAATTAATGACATAATATTGGCTTTATCTAAGTTTAAATTAGTTTTGCTACAAAAGATTCGTGATTTCGCATACGGGAATTTGTATAACACTGAAATAAGCAGCAATCATCTAATTGTTGATCTACTAAATAGCAAAAATATATAATTATTACCCTACCAGATACTGGCAAGTTTCTAAGCTTTTACGAATCTCTTTGGGTTTTTTTTTATTTTTAATAGTAAAATAAATGAAAAAGAATCTTAAAATTCTTTATCAAGAATATTTTTTAAAGAATTTCCTAAAACGTGAATAATAAACCATCTTCCCAAGTCACGGGTTTCTGATCGCTTCGCTTCTCTCTAAAAGAGCGTTCATCATGTGAAATGGTATGAAGTAACTGGGTATATTATCGGTATTTGATAAATGACATTCTTATTTTTTGTTTTAACGGTGGACAGCAGAATATTTTTCTATGCATATTGTTCAATAATTCACTCAGTATTAGTGATATTTTTTTCATATTGGCGAATAACATGCTCTGATACTTATTTGATTGTTTCTCTGCTCCAAACTCTATATTTAACGTTTGAGTCAATAGTAAGGAAATTAATTTTTCAAAATATTTGAGAAAAGTATTTATAGAATAATAGGCTCAAAATGCTCACAAAAATTGATACGGATATTGTATTTTTTTTTTTTTTTTTTTTTTTTTTGTTAGTTGGCAAACAAACAAGTCATATTGATCTAAGTGTGGTTAACAATTATCTTTAGAATCAGCCATATTGAAAGCCATACCGGTATTCCAGTGCAATTTAATAGTTATTCATATAATATCTTTTAGAATAACTTCATCCTATTGATGAGAGGGTTTTATAATGGCTATGAAAATATTTTTTAACAATGGCAATTCTTTAGATCTAAAATTTATTCAACATCACTTTCGCAACCACTCAATTCATACATTTTATCATCACCAAAAAGTTCATCGATAATATCTAATATTGACTTTGTAATAATGAAAGTCCATAAAGAACCATATTTAATGACATCATCTACAGAGAAATTTTATTTGCATTTTCAACAAACAAAGAAACATTGTCATCCCGTAACAGTACTAAGGAAGAGTCTGACACGCACTGCTCTTTGTAGGTTCTTACTTTTTGTTGCAAGATGAGCTTGTCTTCAGCAGTAACTTCTCTTGTAAGTAGATCTTCTTCTGCAGGGACATCCTTCCACTCATATAATGGGTGTGTTGCATGTTGATCACCAGTTACATTTTTTAGCACATACATCACAGCATAAATGGTTATCACCTGCATCAGATGTAGTAAGATAGGCTGAGGATATTATTTGTCTACGACACTCATTTTCTGAAGAAACAAGTCTCACAATTTCTTGATCAATTTTTGTAAAAATACTTTTTTGTTTTTCTTTACCAAAAGAATCTCTTCAGAAAATGACCTATCTCTGCCAGCGCGCCCCATTTGTTGTACAAAAGTATCTAAATCATCAGGTACCCCATAATGGATAACATTGTTTAAATTCTTAAAACTGACACCCATACCAGCAGCATTCGTACAAATTTACACACCAATTTTTCCTGATTCACTTCCCATGTCAGTGCGATTTGCAAATTATAGTGTTTTGCTATGATACATATTTACAAACTCTGTATTACCGAGAAGTCAAGAAAACATACAATATAACTGAGAACATTCCTTAATTGAAGCATAAAAAATTAAATGTCTTTTAAAATCAAGTTTCTCCTGCATAATTTATTTGACCAGCCAGTGGAATAGCTTTTCGTCATCTACATTGTTTGGTATTGGAATAACAGAATTGTTTTATATTTTCACGATCAGGGTTGTCCAAAATCACAACATTGTTCGATTTAAAGCAAAGACTTTTCATGATCTTTTTCTGTTTGTTGGACTTGCTGTTGCTGTCAGGGCCAGCAATGGCATATTCAAACTTATTGATGTAAGTTCTCTAATACGAGTAAACCACTCTCTGAAAGAGTTTCCTTGTGCAGAGTCATATCCTCTGAAAAAAATGCAAATAGTGTAGTGTATAAATAACCATGTTTATGATTATGCCATTAATGTAGATCTTAAACGCAGTATTCTTTAAAAAAAAACCCATGAAGAACATCTATGTAAAATGCCTTCGTTTGTAATGAATAAAATTAATATAATTACCATTGTACAACTGTATGGGATTCATCAACAACAGTTACATGTAATTGACGGCTGTTTTGGAAGGACTTACTTTTGATGACGTCTCGCCATTTCTCGTTCCCCACAAGAAGTTCGGGGCTATCAAAACCAAAGTGACATTGGCCACTTTTAATTCCTTGAATGTCATCTGCTTCAGTACCGATATATATTGCCTTGAATCCTAATTCTTTCAGGCTTGAAACTTGCTCCTTCCTTATTGAAGTTAACGAAACAATGATAAGTGTAGTGCTATTTTCAAATAATATTGGGGCACACTCGTAAGTCATCGATTTACCGCTGCCGGTTTTTGTCCCACGAACACACACTTTCCTTCAAATAATGCAGTTATGGTTTGTCTCTGCTTTTGCGTTAACGTTATGTTGAATTTCTCGCCGATCTCCTTGAACAACTTTTCAATGGGGGCAGCCTTATTGCTTAAAGTATATGTATATTCTTTTTAAGACACGTATTCTGATTGCTCAAAATAAGAGGTCAGTTGTAAACCTGCGTATGTTTTGTCTGTTCGGTCAAGGGTTTGTGAGAAGCGGAGCGGATCAGAAACCCTTAATTGGGAAGATGATAATAAACATACGACTTAGACAAACAAAAGAATGAATTGAATGTATTTAAATCATTCTAATCTAATTCAACTATATTTTAAAAATTCATATGATAAAGAAAAATAAAAAATAAAATAGAGATCTAATAGATTGCTCGTTCTAACTTTATTAGAATAAGACCCGTTGTTTTCTGTAAAATCGTATTTTTTTCTGTATAATTAACAACTTATTGCGGGGGATATATTCGCCCTCAACAAACAATTTAACCTCGGGTGAAGCCCTCGGCAATTTGGATTTTTGTTGGGGGAATAAAGCTCCATAATTTTTGATACTCTGTTGAGCCAATATCATCTTAGAAATAAAAAAAACATATCGCTTTAAATTATTTTTATTATAACTGCGCTCTTAACATTTTAGAAAAGCAACCAATTACGTTTTCTACAACACATTGGTTTGAACATATTTTATTGTAAAATTGGTATATACAATAGAATCGGGCACAAGTTCTATAAATTTAAAACGCCCTCTCCTGTGAAATTTTAACAAAATTTACACTATTACGAAAAAATTACAGTATCAAATGTCATAATGAAATACCATTATTGAAGTCATACTAAAGTAGATATACATCGACGGAAAAAAAAATTGTAATAAGTTATTTTGGACAATGTTAAAACCGTCCGGATCTCTTTAAAAATAGTCGAACGTTAAAAAATAAATTTTCATTTCCTGCAATACTGATGGAGCTATCTCCACATAACAAAACATGAGTGTCAATAATGTGTCTCTACTCTAAAGATAACATTGAATAAATCATTTCGTGGAATATTGTATTTCACATAAGAAAAAAAGTAATGATATGCATCTTCTACATTTTCACATGAACATAAAAGACTATCAATAATTTTGCATCTATATAAATCTTTTTTTAATATACAATTGTGTCGAAGTCTAATGTGAATTACATTCCAGTAACGTTCTCTATATGAAAAATATGATGGAGGTTGAGATATAGCAGACAGAAAACTTTCCTTAAAAGATGTTAGTGTTGGCAAGTTTCTAATTTCTAAAGTTATACCATTCCACAAATCTATGGCTGTTGGAACAAAAGATGATTTATAAATATTTAGTCTACATTTTGGAATACTGTAATTTTGCGATTGTCTTGTAGTATAAGTAGAGTCAAGCAAGCGAATGTTTGGAAAAATTTGAGTAAGATAGTCAGTAACTAAATTGTGATTTATTTTATACATAGTTGTTTTTAACTTTTTTTTCTTCTATCAAGAAGTGATTCACACCCAGTTTCTTGATATAAAGAGTCTGGCGATGCTATTGAAGTCAACCCTATAACTGTTCTCGCTGCTGCTAACTGTAATTTTTCAAGCTTGTCCGAATCATAGTTTGAACAGCCACACAACACATTGACCACAGAGGATGGGAAAATTACCCTTATTATTCACAATTTCAAAATAAGGTTTGCCATGAGAATTTACTCACCAAAGAGGATCAGCAGGAAGAGTTTGATAAAGACATTCGTCATTTTCCTAAAAAGGCCAGTACTTGAATGTGAGCGCAAACAAAACTAGCCCGAACTACAATCAGACGTATCGGATTTTTCGACTTTATAATCATTAATAAGGAAATAACAATCCTTAAAATAAACAAACTATTATGACATACATCAAACATAAAACATAAATAACATTTTGATATAACAGAGCTGTCAAAATTATCACACGTAATTTTGATAATGTATCTTTTTATTCAAGTTCGTAAATGCATAATTGACCATTATATTGAAAACATATATTTATCATTGAAATTAATTGTTGCGTATTATTATCTTATATATTTTAATTATTATGTCAGCTGATTGAAATTAATTTCTGATTTTATATTTCAATGAATATTAATGCTATTTGTACGCGGGTAAGTAAAGGCAACTCCGAGTTTAATGATCGTCGATATAATGGTCATTTCAAAAATGGCATACTCTAAAACCTGGCCTGGCCTGGCCTGGCCCCATTGGCCTGGCCTGGCCTCAAAGTTGGCCTGGCCTCACTTTTGGCCTCAAATTTGGCCTGGCCCCAAATTTTGGCCTGGCCTCAAATTTTGGCCTGGCCCCAAATTTGGCCTCTTCAAAAATTTTTGGCCTCATATTAAAAAAAATTTTCTCACATTTTCAAAGAGTTTTCATTAAATTTTTATTGATTTTTAAATATTTAAGAGAAAACTTTTTATAATAGGTGACCTGGCTGATTGAGTTTTAATTGATTTTATTCAAGTTTGCACACATAAATACATATGATATGCATGTGCAACACTGCTCTTTTATTGCCAAGGAATGGATTATACTGAAGGTATCGGCATTAAAATTCAGAGACGCAACCCCCTTCCCCACTTCAAAAAGTAGAATAGAGATATCAGAATGATAAAGTAAAACATCATTTTAAAAGAGACTGACCGGTTTGAAAGATAAATAAATATCTCAAACATTTGTAAACTGATTCATAACATCAAATCTCTATTCACATGCACTGCACTTTAAAAATGCCAGACTGAGTTCGCTTAAATTACCTGTCAACACCAATCAAACCCAAATTTCCCTCCCCAGGAGAAATTCGATATCAGCCTCCTCTGTCGCTTTATTGGGGTCAGATTAATTGCCTGCACTGCCGTTCAACATTTCACACGGTCTAATTTAATTAATGTCATTTGTGAATGACTCCAACATTGTATCCTCCGATAACTTGATTCAGTGATGGTCATTAATCATCACCCCTATATTAACGTAGTTTCATGCATGTGCTGTTTGTATATTTAGGAAACAATTTTTCCCCTATAGGGTAACTTCGATATCAGAATTTGAACACAGCATAACATGTTGTGACCTTTAATGTTGGTTAGAATAAACAAATTGGTCTCTGTCATTATTTTTTTTCTCACACAAGTATTTGATATAGGTATTGTCCGATCCTGATAGCAGTTTAAGTTAATTAAGTACATTGAAAAAAACATGCCATGGTGGAATGCAATGGCAGTATTACATTCTTAAAGTACTTTGGAATTTAAAAACAGACTGTTTCAAAATCTGAAAAAAAAATCAGAATCAATCACTCATACCTGTAGTCATATATACATGTATGTTTAAAAAAAAACTATCACTATAAGACACTAAAAGCCATTTAGTGTGATGTTTTAAGTGTATTAAACATAAATCGATAAAAAATCAATACAATCAACATATGTGTAAAGAAAATAAAAAAATAAAATTGAGGCCAAAAATTTTAGAAGAGGCCAAATTTGAGGCCAGGCCAATTTTTGAGGCCAGGCCAAAATTTGGGGCCGAGCCAAATTTGAGGCCAAAAGTGAGGCCAGGCCAACTTTGAGGCCAGGCCAGGCCAATGGGGCCAGGCCAGGCCAGGCCAGGTTTTAGAGTATGCCTTTCAAAAATTGTGTATTTTTATGAAAACAATGCTGAATATTAATCTCAAGTGAATGTGTCCACTAAGGAATTATATTTCTACATCGGAATCGAGTCGCTCTTGTTGCACCCTTTAATGATACAAAATAATTATTGTAAAAATGAATGATATAACATTGTTGTTAATAAAACAATAATATGTAATATCTTGAGTAAATAAAGAATAGTAATAAATGACTTAGTTGTGTATCCATACTGTATTCATACTAGTATAAGAAAATTATGTATGTAGACAGTATAATCTAATTATTTTACGTAATGCGTTTAAACAAGAATGGTCTAATATTTCAACAAACATTTCTCTTAAATTTACATAAAAAAGTAAATTATGATGTAAGCTGAAATACTTGTACCCTTATTACTTAATCCATATTTTAAAGTTAACATATTTTTAACAAATTGTTTGATAATATTGATACCATGTACATTGAACAAACTTTTGTATGAAAAAAGCAGATGATACTGTGATCAAATAACAGAAGCGAATGCATACACACTTTCACATGATTGTCTTTATAAACAAGTAAATTAGCGCATAAAAACCTTGAATATTTTGATGTTTTGAAACAACTGCGTGATTTCTGCGGGATTGTTAATGGGAGACCGGCTGCTCAAAGGAAGCGGAATGAAAAGTGATACAGACAGGGCTTTCCTCGTCATATAACTCAAGAACTTATCAGTATTCTATTATCTATAAACTAAAGAACTAATTTTATGGACCGTGTGTTAAATGTTATCTTTTATTCTTTGTTTATTAATTTATCTTTTTATTATTTTTTTAAAATTATTATTTTTCGGGGGGGGGTCTATTCTCTGTAACTACAGCATGTACGCGACTTTTTGTGAAGTATGGAATGTCCGTTTTACTATTTGTTTTTAGTAAAACAATGTGAGTCTGTTCAGAGTTCTGTCGTGTTTTACTTTCAACCGGTATGTTAAACAATTACAATATAATTGTTCGATGTATGAATAAAATTTATGGATGAAGATAGGTATTGTATATGACGACGATAAATTGTATTGTACATGTAAATATGTACATGTGTGCGATGTAGACAATGATTGGAAATTTCGTAAGAATAGTTCTGTACACATGCCGTCAACAGTTAAAAAAAACAAAATTGATCCCCTTTTAAAATTTTATTCGGATTTCTGTCATGTATATTAGACATTATACGTATGAACACCATGATAGAAAAATCAAACGGTAATTCAGTTAAGTGCAATAATTATATTATACAAAACAAAAATATTAAGACTGTGCAATCAAATCATTGAACTTTTGTTATTATTATGTAGGTATTATCTGGCATGCATATTTTCATTTTAAAATCACCTGTATTTTTTCAGGTTGATGTCATTTAATGACACAATGTACAAATAGTTTTCTCTCATAACACTTTTTTATTTATACTACTGTTCCTGTTTATTCTTTTCATTAGATTAACGTTTTGTTTCCCAACTGTGGATCAAAATTCGGTAAATGTTTTTAAGGTCTATAAAATAACTATATTAGATTAAAGAGGAAATTTTGAAATCTTGTTAAAAATAGTCATACACACACTTTTAACTGGTCCAACTGCGCTCAATACTTTGTTCAATTATAGGTTGCACTATGACTAAGCATTCAATTGCGTAATTGTTTTGGTTAAATGGCATAAAGCATTCAGCGTATACGCTAACCCCTTAGAAAGCGAAAGATTTATATTTCCGGTGATGCATATACTGTAAAACAACATTTATTCGCGTGCAAGAAATTTTTGCGATGTCATGAGAGCCTCGTAGTCGCGAATATTTCCCGCCACGAACCATTCCTTGTCGTGTGGTTGTTACATGTATAACAACACGGGTCTGGATAAGGCGTCGCGAAACAGTTTATCGGAAGTTAATCGCGAAATAAAGTCCTCGCGTCTATGACCATGTGGAGTCGCAAGGCCTGAATCATCATATTAAACGAGACGAGACGAGTCCTTTTGTTAGACCTTGATTACATATAGCTGTTACATAAAATGAAATAATTAATCTGATTTTGGTCATTAAAAAATTGATCGGTAGTAAAAAAAAAAAAAAGAAAAAGAAAAAAAAGTGCCTCTTTCATAATCTTAGTTTTTCATTTTTTTGTCCATGACATGATTATATTACGGCGGCATGGAAGGGTCAGATGAAAAAAAAAATTGAATCTTATTTGTTCGGATGAATATTATTACGGCGGCGTGGATGGCCAGATAAAAACATAAATAAATCTTATTTGGTCGGACGAATTAGGATTTGTTCGAACGAATAAGTTATTTGTTTTTTAATGAGAAGTAATTCAGACTCTATTCTGGCAATGATGGAGGGGGGGGGGGGGGGGGGGGGGGGGGTCTGTGATCGAGCCATCCCTTTCCTTCAAATGATAAATTGCTACTCGTAAGTGTTATATTAACTGACATTTATACAATATCTGAACATATTTTGCTTTCATGTTCAATTCCCAAAATCTATTATAATTTGATTATAATTTGGAATGGTTTTTTATGTAAAGTAATATCATTATCACAGAACTTGTGCAGAAACATTACAGGTACATGTAATAATTAAGATCTATTCTTTGTAAATATCAAAATTCAGGAGTTGACCTCAAGCGGGGTTTCTTCAGATCCTCGTGTAGCGACAATAGAAAAACAAGGAGCGGGTCAAGGATCTGATTTTAATCAGATAGCTCAATAATGCTTGAATATATTTGATATATAAGTTAACATGTTTCCCACAAATAGCAACAAAGAATGGTTCTAAATTGTATTTAAAACAATCATTTTCGCATTACAGAATCACTATGGTTTTCTTCATTTTTCAAAATTTTTAACCTTGTTACCATAGTAACATGTTTCAATTTTTATATGACGTGCATATTTTAAATACAGCTATACACCTATGAGTTTGGTTCAATAATAACTTCTATAGTATTTATGAAATACGAAAATATGTTTTTCAAAATAATTTTCGCTTTCCATTGAAACATTTTTTAGATGTTGATTTGCCCACCAATGTTTTTCTATAATTTGAATATTGACCAAATAGTTAATTCAAAATTTTACATTTCATAACTTAGATAACCTGAAATTACTTTCTATATTGCTTTAAAGTTGATAAGATTAATTTTGCCATTTTTTGTATCTTAGGTCTCCGTTACCATGGCAAAGGTAGCCCTTAGCAACAAATTTATGCTATATAGCTTCTTATTACATCAATTTGCATCATTGTATGCAATATAAAGATAATTGGTGACTACGCATTGCGGAACTCCTCTATCAAATTTGATTTTTACATAGAAACTAAAATTATGATTGTTGAGGAAATTGAAGAAAATTAAAAGACTTAATTTCATTCATTTATACAATTTTGTATCATTAAAGGGTGCGACTGCAACGCTTAATGATCACTAGAGGTTGAGGGTGTCGATATTTGCTTGTTTCATTAAGCGTTAAGGCTGCTATGCATTTGTGACGTTTAATGATACAATTCTATCATTAAGCGGCAATTTATCATTTACAGTTGGACATGTCAACTGTTAATGCAAGAATTAATAGCATTAAGCGTTGCTATTGCAACGCTTAATGCTATTTATATCATTAAGCGGCGTTGTATCATTAACGGTTGTTACACGGCATTGTTTACACTGGATTCCGATGGGGTTTTTTCCCGACTTTGATCTTATCTATTAAACATGCTTGTGACGTCATCAATTATTATGATACGTAATACAGAAAATATTCTAGTGACATTTTACGCCTGTAATATTTTGTAATTTGGACAAGAGATAAAGTTCAAAATCATAGACATGTAATGGAGGGACCGCTGACTAATTCGGGAGTTCTCTAGATTCTCCATATCGCATAACAAAAACAAAGTTCCGAATGGAAAATGATCTTCCCATTTTAGCAGCGCCCTGACCGGGAGGCATAGAAACCAAGTTAACAATATGGCAATTCATTAAGAATGGGTGGCGATCATTGTTGTGTCGTGGGTTGCCATAATTCGAATGCAAAAACAAAATTATTTGAATTGAACAGAAAGCAGATAAGCTACTTTTCTTTCCCTAAGGACAAAGAATGGAGGGTTAAATTAATTTCAGCAGTAAATAGGGCAGATGCATCGTTCTATCCAAACACTGCTCATATTTGTTCGGTGCATTTTGACGACAAACATTAAAACCATTACAGGTGCCCGAGGCAATATTGAAAATATATTGCAGTTGTGAAATTGTCGCGAATTGCTTCAACTGAAAACGTCCGTTGTGTACATGTGTATGTAGAAATATCATTGTAAAAAACCTAGAAAGTAGCAAACAATAATTATCAAAGATTTTAACACAACAGGTTGTTCCATATAGTGTAACAGGTACCCGAGACAATGTTTGAACTACATATGTATTTCACAATTTTGAAATAAGATGTAGTTAATTTCTTTTATATGCATTTAGTTACATGTATAAAAAATACAAATTTAATGAAGTTGATTCGCTAATATGTGTTTGTTAGATTAGGATTATCTAGCTTCAAAAAAGTAGATTAGTGATGGGGTAACTTTATAATTATATATTTTGTAAATCAGTATCTCTATTTTAAAATTTGAAATGTCAGTTTGAAAGTCCTTAAAATTGACAGCCAATTTAAAAAAAAAACAAAAAACAACAACTTATACCGGTATTTCAATGATTTTAAAGATACCGTCCTTTAGTTTGACAAGTACATGTAACTAAAGAACATGCATCATCTATATCACATCACAGAAAACAAAACTTAATCTTGCAGACGAAATAGCTTGTACCTATATTGCAGGAGTGTTAGTGTGTCAGTTTCAGTCTAACAAAGATGGTTGTGTATAGTGCACGTAAGAAAAAATCTATTGTGAGCTAGTTTAAAACACTGTTTCATGCTAACAACCAAAGTTTTTGACTTGTTCTTTCAATCTTAATGATTAACAAAGTCTACAAACCTCTATTTCATTCCTTCACATGCTTACACACACATACACCCGAGGAACGTAGCTTCGGGGAGGGGGCAGGGGAGGCCTGACATCCCCTTCACATTTTCTCTCGCAGCAAATTTTTTTTAAAATTACATATAAAAAAGTGAATGATCCTGTAGTGCCCCCTCCCCACTTTTTGGAAGCATGTAAGAAATTAAAGTGACAGGAAGGAAATTAACACCATGGAGTTTTACGATTTTGAGAAGTTGTATTATGGCTATTGTCTGCACCCTAGTTCCTATCAAATAAGATAAAAAGCCTTTCTTTACATTACATCCAGCATCAGTTATCAAAATTGGCAATGCTTTTTAAGGTCCATGCGAACAGAAATTCAGAAGGCTTATTTTTCTTTTCAAAATGTTGAAAATCTCGAATTTAGAAATATTTTCCACGCGTTATTCAATTTGTATGCACACACCGTTGCAGTTATGCGACCACATCTTTCAAAATATGATTCAATAGTTAATTATATATGTACAACTACCATTAAATGGAGAACAATATACAAACATGCGCTGACTATGTATCAGGTCTGTAAAAAGTGGGCGTTCTCGTTATCCTTTGGAGATTCAAAAAAATGTAATGATCCCTACCTATATGGACTTAATATTAATGTAATTACATGAAGTTGCAGTTAAGACATTGGCCATTCCTACAAATAAAAGAAATACATGTATGTTCATTTTAAAAAAAATATTTTGTCACGATTTTTAAATGTTCTTACGTCACTACTCGTCACGTGACGAAAATACTATGTGTTTGAATATGCAGATAAATGTAATCTATCGTACTTTTTATTTTTATTTTTTAGTTAACAGGTTCACAAAATTCAATGCTACAAAAATCATACAACTGATCGCCTCCTGACGATATCACCGAAGATATTTAACGGTATATAGATTTCCGTCATGCGTTCCGATCCAGAGCTGGTTATGTTGATCGACAGCTGTGGCATAAATATACGCTTGTATATCAGTCTCTATTTTGAACACGCGCTCCAGACTTGGGTTGATGACGATGATCTTTGAAACAGAGGCCACAATGACATTTTCAAGGTTGTCAACAGAGGCACTAGCTGTATATGTGTTCTTCAGGTGGACTCTATTGCTAGCCTGAAGGGAAATTTTACCACTATCTAATGGAAGCATGGCAAACTCGAAATTACACATGGCAAAGAGTTGTCCATGATGAGAAATGAGATGATTCATGTGCCTGAATTCTGTTCTTTCAAAGACTTCCTCAACCTCACCATTCATGTCCAGTCTAAGTACAAAACACTGCGATGGTTCACGCTTTTGACCTATGACGTATACGTTTTCATCATGATAACAAACTCCACAAAGTAAATCGGCGTATGAAAAAAGATCTGCAAATACCCTTCCTGTTCCTTCTCGAGAAATTAATTGAATTTCAGCTCTAGAATTTTCAGCGTAACCCTGTGTCACTAGGAGGTCGCCACTTGGTGTACAGCAATTAAAAACGGGGGAGTACTCCAAATCAAACGATCTAAGTTCGTCTCCAGATGCACTGAACAACTTTACATGATTTTCCTGATAGTTTACCCACACCTGGTTGTCATGCGTGACACTTATTCCATTTATCCGTTTACCCAATCCAAAAGGAATATGAGTTTTTACATCCACTTTTTTCAAAAACATATTCCCAAAATCGTCATGCAGATTTTTATTGTTTAAACCATCTCTCTTACGACCTGTCTTTGGTGTAATATTATTTTCTCTTGAGGACTGACAACCACTACTCTTACGTTTTTGTGTAGTTCTGGGTTGCGTTACTTGTTTCTTTTCAGTCGACCCATGATCCTGTCCTGATCGATTGTCTTTCTTTTGGCTAAATCGTCTTGTATTCAGTAGACTCTCTTGCTTTCCTGTTGAGGGTGTGTTCTTTTTGTTTTTCTCTGCAGTTCGCCGCAGTGAAAGTTTAGGTTCATTTCGTGTTGAAGGAGTTTTCTTTCTCTTGTTGTTATCACTTTTGGTTAAGAGTTTTGATTTCTTTGGCTTCTGCTTCATTTCTATGACCGTGTTTGCCCTTTGGTTGTTGCTAGGAAGTTTCTGTTTGGAATGTTTTTTGTCCTTTGTGGCTTTTCGTTGAACCATTTTCGGCATGTTCCACTTTGGTTTTCTTACCGTTGTTTTGTTGATTGGCGTTCTTGGTTTTGTAGCCCTTTCCTGCTCATCAATATGTAACTGAGTAATTCGTTGTTGCTTTGTGATGGCATTTGTCGAATCGCAATCTAAAAAAAATGCAATTTCAGCATACTATGTTTTGTTTCAAAATTGATGTCTTAGAAAGAGAATTCACTTTTGGCATTAACCGCGCCAAGGATAATATAAATATAGCACATTGCAATTCACTCCATTCTTTACCCCGTTTTCTTTTCCGGAGATTGTACAGGATCTCAGATTGCGACTTTCGGGAACTGGATACTTTTCTTTGACCAACATCCTCTGATTTAGCTGTCAATATGTGAACAACATCATTTAAAGCGGACAAAAATGAGAAGAACTTTTGTCATACAACAATAACAGATTACGAGGTTTAAAACAACATATTATAGGTTACATAGCAGCAATTTGAAATGTGAAGTTTTGAACTGAAAAACGTAAGAAAGATTCCAATCGTCTAAAATTTCGATCGGAAGGTGAGGAGGGTTATTAAATAGCAAATAAAAAGTGCTGGCATTAATTTCTAATGCATCTAAAAATCACAGATTTTATACTTAACAGGAAATGTAGTGTTTTCATTGCACGGATAAATGTTTAAGAGTGATGTACAAATTTTTAATATAAGTCTCGATACAGTATTCGACTCCTGGTAAAATTCGATTCACTGATAACGCAACATTCAGAAGGAAAAAAATGCATTGACGCAATACCTTTCAAAAGTTCCATTTTGCTCTTGATCTGAGGAGAAGATTTTAAGACACAAGCACCAAGATGAAAATGTTCTCTTTATCACTTGGTTAATCTAAATAAAACAAAAATATGTTTTCAATGAACACAGCTTAAACATGAAGAACTAAATTCTACGGAAATTGTCGCACTCCTAAAAGTAATATTTAATTTCAGCTATGGAACAATAACCCATGGCCACTGAAGTAATCGTTAAGTTTGTTGTAATATCGATACATATTTAACCGATTAAGCAATAGAGCGAATTGATAGGTATGTATTACAATCTAGTATCTGAAACAGAAAAAAAATAATTAGAAAAAAAAAGGTTTTCATCTTGCTCAATTTAGCTCGATGGGGAAAAGATGATATAATCTTAAGGAATTCCACGCTCTTTACGATATTTATTGATTTCAACAATGGTAAATTTTATTACAGAGGCCAGGCTTGGATACGTTGCAAAATTTTCCTTAAATTAAGTCCCTTTGATGAAGGTTAAATGGTTTTTAATATTACTGTAAAAAAGTGCCCCTTTCAGGGTTTTATAATATTTACCGCAGAGAAAAGTGCCCTTTTCACCACCATTTCACATGCTTTCAAATCCTAGATTTAATACTATTTCACCCAAAGTATTTGTAGCCCCTCTAGATCCGCGCATGTATCTTAACCTTCGAGTAAATCTTGTGTAGAATAATCCATGAACACAAATATCAGGCGATGCACTATGTATCTAATAAATATATATCTTTTACCTTTCAAGTTTCCATGTTCGACTTCAGGAACATGCATATATAACAATCTTTGTTTCAGGTTACGGCAAGTTTAGAGACAGTTGTGTAGACGTCCTCTAGAAAAGCTTTCAATATCCCATGTCTTTCGCCTGTCGATATTCTGCCAACATAATGCACTCAAAGAGAGTATTTACACAGTTGATATTTAAAGGTAAAAATCAATGGCGGTTATTTCTACTGTCCCTATTGTCTACAATCTACATGTTAGTACTTGTCTGTCACAAACATTACCTATAAGCAGGTCGGGTAAAAGCAAACATTATTATTTGCTTTTAATGATATAAATATGTAATAACTAACTGTTTGCCAAAAACTATATTCCTATACATATATGGATAGTTGAATGCTCAATATTTTAAAATAAAACTTTTACTTGTACAGCTATGTATTGCAAATATTTTAAATGTGCATCGCTTCTAGATTTAATGATGTTCTGACTTTAGAAAATCATGCTCTTTTTACGAAGAGATATGACATTAAAATAATCATGAATTTAGTTTAATAAAAAAAAGTTTAGTTTACAGCCGTGTATATTTTTAACCTTTAATAAAACAGCTTCTTGGAACCAAAACATTGAAATATTAATTTTGTAAAATGTGTTTGCACTTACTTCGAAGTATACGTGTATGTGTAAAATCTTAAAATTCAAATATTTTGATTTCAGATCAGAAATCAAAGCAGAAATGAATCGACGTCAAATGTATACCAACGTTAAAGCAACTACAGCAAGCGAAGGGGTTCAGATTAAAGCGATACACAAAAAGGGTCGTACAATCTCCGGAAAAGGCGGAGAACCTAAACATTTTAATTCAACAGCGGCCAAAAAGAATGTCGAAGAATGTTTAACAGTTTTTGTGGATTTGGTTGTAAAGTCGATACACGAAATTAAATGTTCATTCACTACCATTTCACATGCCCTTTTCAAATCCTAGATTTAACACTATTTCACCAAAGCATTTGTAGCCCCTCTAGATCCGCGCATGTATCTTAACCTTCGAGTAAATCTTGTGTAGAATAATCCATGAACACAAATATCAGGCGATGCACTATGTATCTAATAAATATATATCTTTTACCTTTCAAGTTTCCATGTTCGACTTCAGGAACATGCATATATAACAATCTTTGTTTCAGGTTACGGCAAGTTTAGAAACAGTTGTGTAGACGTCCTCTAGAAAAGCTTTCAATATCCCATGTCTTTCGCCTGTCGATATTCTGCCAACATAATGCACTCAAAGAGAGTATTTACACAGTTGATATTTAAAGGTAAAAATCAATGGCGGTTATTTCTACTGTCCCTATTGTCTACAATCTACATGTTAGTACTTGTCTGTCACAAACATTACCTATAAGCAGGTCGGGTAAAAGCAAACATTATTATTTGCTTTTAATGATATAAATATGTAATAACTAACTGTTTGCCAAAAACTATATTCCTATACATATATGGATAGTTGAATGCTCAATATTTTAAAATAAAACTTTTACTTGTACAGCTATGTATTGCAAATATTTTAAATGTGCATCGCTTCTAGATTTAATGATGTTCTGACTTTAGAAAATCATGCTCTTTTTACGAAGAGATATGACATTAAAATAATCATGAATTTAGTTTAATAAAAAAAAGTTTAGTTTACAGCCGTGTATATTTTTAACCTTTAATAAAACAGCTTCTTGGAACCAAAACATTGAAATATTAATTTTGTAAAATATGTTTGCACTTACTTCGAAGTATATGTGTATGTGTAAAATCTTAAAATTCAAATATTTTGATTTCAGATCAGAAATCAAAGCAGAAATGAATCGACGTCAAATGTATACCAACGTTAAAGCAACTACAGCAAGCGAAGGGGTTCAGATTAAAGCGATACACAAAAAGGGTCGTACAATCTCCGGAAAAGGCGGAGAACCTAAACATTTTAATTCAACAGCGGCCAAAAAGAATGTCGAAGAATGTTTAACAGTTTTTGTGGATTTGGTTATAAAGTCGATACACGAAATTAAATGTTCATTCACCACCATTTCACATGCCCTTTTCAAATCTTAGATTTAACACTATTTCACCAAAGCATTTGTAGCCCCTCTAGATCCGCGCATGTATCTTAACCTTCGAGTAAATCTTGTGTAGAATAATCCATGAACACAAATATCAGGCGATGCACTATGTCTCTAATAAATATATATCTTTTACCTTTCAAGTTTCCATGTTCGACTTCAGGAACATGCATATATAACAATCTTTGTTTCAGGTTACGGCAAGTTTAGAGACAGTTGTGTAGACGTCCTCTAGAAAAGCTTTCAATATCCCATGTCTTTCGCCTGTCGATATTCTGCCAACATAATGCACTCAAAGAGAGTATTTACACAGTTGATATTTAAATTTAAAGGTAAAATCTAATGGCGGTTATTTCTTCTACCCCTATTGTCTACAATCTACATGTTAGTACTTGTCTGTCACAAACATTACCTATAAGCAGGTCGGGTAAAAGCAAACATTATTATTTGCTTTTAATGATATAAATATGTAATAAATAACTGTTTGCCAAAAACTATATTCCTATACATATATGGATAGTTGAATGCTCAATATTTTAAAATAAAACTTTTACTTGTACAGCTAATTATTGCAAATATTTTAAATGTGCATTGCTTCTAGATTTAATGATGTTCTGACTTTAGAAAATCATGCTCTTTTTACGAAGAGATATGACATTAAAATAATCATGAATTTAGTTTAATATAAAAGTTTAGTTTACAGCCGTGTATATTTTTAACCTTTAATAAAACAGCTTCTTGGAACCAAAACATTGAAATATTAATTTTGTAAAATATGTTTGCACTTACTTCGAAGTATACGTGTATGTGTAAAATCTTAAAATTCAAATATTTTAATTTCAGATCAGAAATCAAAGCAGAAATGAATCGACGTCAAATGTATACCAACGTTAAAGCAACTACAGCAAGCGAAGGGGTTCAGATTAAAGCGATACACAAAAAGGGTCGTACAATCTCCGGAAAAGGCGGAGAACCTAAACATTTTAATTCAACAGCGGCCAAAAAGAATGTCGAAGAATGTTTAACAGTTTTTGTGGATTTGGTTGTAAAGTTGATACACGAAATTAAATGTTTATTGAAGTGCAATATTTTTTAAATTGTGTCGATATGATCAATGGCCATGAATCTACATGTATAATCCTTTAGACCGATTTTGATAGCACAGTACTATACGCAACAATAAGGGTTTGCTACGGGTATTTTTCGTATATTCAAGAAGCCGTATTTCATTTTAGATACTTTATGCAAAAATTGTTTTTTGTGGTTTAAAAAAATTGATATCTGATGTTTAAAATAGTATACTGGTCATTCTGTTTTTAATAGAACAGAAAATTAATTTGTTGCTAATGGCTACGGTTGCCATGGTAACGGAGACCAAAGATAGAAAAATGGCAAATCTTAACAACTTTTAAATTGATATAGAAAGTAATTGCAGCTACGCTAAGTTATGAAATATAAAATATTGAACTGACTATATGGTCAAGTTTCAAATCATAGAAAAAAAGTGGTGGGAAAATCAAAATCTTGAGAATATTACCATGTAAACCGAAAATTATTATCTAAACATGATTTTTTCATATTTTTTTATTAGCATAGAAGTAATCTTTGAACCAAATTCATAGATTTATAGCTGCATTTAATATATACATGTTAGATAAATAATTGACACTTGTTGCTATGGTAACAAGGTTAACAATAAGAAAAATGAAGAAAACCATTGTGATTCTGTCAAGCTAAAACGCTTGTTTTAAACACAATTAAGAACCATTTTTGTTGCTATTTGTCTGAAACATGGCAAATTTTTATATCATATATTTTGAGGCATTATTCAGCATCTTAAAACCGCCATTGCTAAGGAAATATGCAGACTTAAAAAAAATCATTCAGAAATACCCAATTGGTAAAAACGTCATAGCAACGGCCATTTCTTTTGCTTAAATACAGCTTCGACTGATATTGCATGAAGGTTGAGGACATGTTTGGTCATTCTTATCAATTTATTTTAAAGTGTCGAGGAAATATTCTTCAAAAGTGCCTCAAAATATGCAGATCTTTTTTATTTTTAGTTGTTGTTACCATAGCAACGGATTTCTATTCACAGTAATATTATATATGTTGCTTAACTAAAACAACAGTTCATTTTTTTTCATTTAAAACTATTTATGTTAGAAGAAAATAGCAAAAATGGAATTTCGAACTGCTGTTTAGTTACCATAGTAAACTCTAAAACTATTCACTTGCCCATGAAATTTTTTTGATAATTTTAAAATTCACAATATTTTGTATGCAAATATTTTATTTTGTATAGCTGAAACGAAACTCATAGCATAGAAATTGCCATCAGAGAGTACCTACTCAACATTAACTTTTTCCATTCATGCCTGCCATGTGTTTATTCATTATAAAATGAACCATCCATTCAAGTTTGGTGAAGTTAAAGCTGACATGAATTCATTAAAATATTTGATCGCCATATTAGTTTCAATCGCTTCTCAACTGCCACTTTGATATACATGTATATATAGACGAAGAAAGTTACGGTCGGTTGCTTTCCGATCGAGGCATTCAGGTTGCACGGACTTCTTAAAGATAGAACTACTCATTGTATTAATATGTTTGTAAAAAAAATAATAAAGTAAATACAATCCATAAAACATAAAAGATGGTATCCAATTAGTATCTTGCATAAACATAAAAGAACGTATCCATTATAATAGTATTATCTTGCAAAGATACATATTGTGCTGCCTTACTTCGCGTGCACATCGAACATGTTTCGTTCATACAGAGCGCATATCATCTCCATCTTATTGTTGACCCCAGCCGCACTACATCCAACACAGTAGATAAATGATAGTAAATCCAAGGCTGTGGAGATGCTACAGCCATGTAAGTTTGGTGAAGATAGGACGAGTAGATATGGTCACCAAAGGGCACCTAAAACCCCAAAACTTTAAGTTAACCTGCTCCAAACACCTAACCTCCTCCAGCATCTAAAACTCATGGCCCAGTTTCAGCATCGAAGTTTTTCAGGTCAATAGGTATGTTCATATGCATCATCCATGCAAGTTTGGTAAAGGTTGGACAGGTAAAAACTTAGATACAGGACCTGCTCCAAACCTTTTAACCAGATCCGGATGCCAATGCTGGGGTAAAGCATAACCCCCCCCCCCCTCCTTTTTTTTTTAAAGGGAAAATTTAGAAAAGGCCAAGTGGGATTCGAACTTATGATTTACAGATCCATAAAGCTCAAACCCATCATGCTACGCTGTTAGATAACAAATTTCGGAGGTAAATAATTATATAAAATTATACTTTATTTTATTGTTTATATCGATAGGAGTTCAATATGGAGGTGTCCCATTGAAAAAAAAAAGTATGGTCTAAAACTGGATTATAAAGAGATCTGCTATGACCTTCACATTGGACCTTGGAATTTTGTTTAAGGTTGTTGCACAACCTTTTCCCAAAGGCTCAACTGTTTATGTAATGTATGAACCAGATATGGCTAAGTGTAGATTAAACATGCTCTAAAAAATAGTTTAATTTGCATAGTCTGATACACGTATGACCTAGACCCTTGACGTAGATTTTTTAGAAATTTTGCTATCATGACCTAAACTTTAGACCTAAAAACTTGGTTTAATTGAGGTAATTATCCATCCGTCACAAAAACAATGTCTGACGTAATTCAAGTGTTATTACGTCTTGTTTGTGCCCGATCTAATTTAGACCTAACGTCAAAAGGTGTATTTTAAAACAAAGAAACCAAGCTGACATAGAAATTGATTTAAAACAAATCTGTTAAAAATTCTGACAACTGCAATCAATTATTAATCAGCGGAATGAAAACATGACTGCGTTGTGTCGGCTGCGTACTCATTTTGAAAATATAACGTTAAACCGTTTACTTTTTTCCTGAATAAACATCATTGCGTTGTAAAGTTGAATTAAATCCGAATCTTTGAACATTGATCCCTGAAAGTCCATAAACATCCAAAATGAAATCCTGATCGAGATCGATTTTAGGGTATAAGGGAGATAAATACACTAAGGGAAATAATTTTACCTACTTCTTAAGCTATATCATAATTATTCTAATCGCTTAGCAACGGGCATAAATATATTTTCCCCCAAAAATTTATTTTAGAATTAAAATTATACGCTGAATAAAAGTTATTTCATTTTAAGAACAGTCTTTAAAACCAGTAAAAAGAGTTGAATAGATGTTTTGTCTTGAAAGCATATCAGGTAATTAGCGTTATCCACATAATTATGTGACTGCAATTTCTAAGTACTTTAGTATTTAATGCCGAGCAGACAACATACAAATATACATAAAACATGGGTTCATTCACGAGAGTTTACTACAGTCATCGCCATGCACCGGGATTCGTCCGCCCTCGACCAGGACAGGGAGCCCGCGAGATAGAGGTCCGTGCACAATTTGCGCCGTCTGACGTCACGCCATAGTTAGGTTGGGTAACAAGTCAATTCGGCATCTGGTGAATTCGGCATCTGCATTAATAGTGAACTCGGCACCTGGTGAATTCGGCATCTGGTGAATTCGGCATTTAGAATTTGGTTAATTCGGCACCTTGTTAAGAAACACACTTCCCCTACTTATTGTCGTGTTTATGAAAATAATGAGAATAAAAACAGTCAGTAAAACAACTAACTACAAAAGGTATATTTTATTTGATTTTAACATATTTTATTGTGTGTGTGGTATAACTATATATAACATACATATACAAATGGTTAGGACACAAGTTCTAAACCTTACGAGGTCCTCGCCATTAAAAAAGAAAAAAATGTACAAAACTTACATCTGTTACTGTGATAATAACATAGTAAAATCCCTGTACATGTTGATTTAATACTCTGCATAATTTGTAATTTGAATTATGCCCCTTTTGGGGTCAGACTAAAGGTCGTAGGGGTTATGATACATAAACAAAACTCATAAAATTATTAGTTTGTTATCCTGTAGATCCAGATGCATCATCCATGCAAGTTTAGTGAAGATAGATAGGACAAGTTAATAATAACTTAGATACAGGACCTGCACCAAAAACTTTAACCAGGTTCGGACGCTGGCACCGATGCCAACACTGACGCCGACGCCGGGGGTATAGATAAGCTCCCCCCGACTTCATCTCGGCTGCATCTGAAAGGAAGAAAATGGTCCTGCGGCCGGGGAGCTATCATCAGCTCCTAAGACCAAGGCAGGGTGCCCTTAAAAGCAAAATGGAAACTCAGCAAGACCAGTTATCGTAGCAGTAAGTCATATTTTCATATTTTATAAACTAGAGTATAAAAGAAACAAAATTTAACATTAGCTTTGACCAATGGAACATCTTATTATACATTAAATCACTTTAATGTCAATTTAATTGGACTTTCTAACAGTACATCAATTTTGTCAGGTTTTACATGTAATTACATGGAATTTTATGTAATCAGGAGTGATGAAACATGCATTCATAAATCATGCACCTCAACTTTATCAAAATAATTGGAATTGAAGCAGTACATGTAAAAATACATTGATATTAAAAATCTACAAAATTTACATCTAGTCTAAGGGGGGTAACTCTAAAATCAATTTTCATCATCCTTACAACACAGACATTCACATGCTTAGTGAACAGTATTTACAAATCTTGTAGAGCAGAGGAAGATTCCCACAGACTACTCCACTTGGGTAAGACTGCTGTCATGTGGAACCAAGTCTTCCGGAGCCACCAGGAGCAGAGTCCGGACTGCAATGAAAACCTAACCTGGGACTTGGCCAATGAGGAAAGGCGGGGACTTGCCACAAGGATGGGTCTCAAGTGTGATGTGTGTCCCTTCACGTCCAAGAGACGCAATTTGTTTAAGGAAGTAGAGACCAGTGCACCTAGTAAAAAACCTGCAACACTTAATTACTCCCTTCAGGTCGGGTTGAGTCAAACATCCCTTTGTAATGATGGAATGAGGAAAATGCTCCTTTCCACTAACACTCCTCCTCCTTCACGTAATCCCTGCAAAAAACCAGTGACAAAGTTTTGGCTAAAATTGAGACTCTTAATACAACTGACATGAGTCGCAGGTGTTGCCAGCTGGTTGACGTCAACACCGGTCGGGGACATGAGTCGCCGCAGTCTATAGACGTGCAGTGCGATGGCATGTACAACAACCCCTTCTACTCCGGGGTCGGTGAGATGCCATTCCAGCCATCGACACAGACTGTGTACTCTGTTGCTGAAAGTAACAAAAAAACACCAAATTATTAAATTGGTAACGAAAAATAAAATCTGCTCAAAGCACGGTCATAACTGGATGAGGCATCTGCTAACCACTGTTATAGTCATGGGGAAAGCGGAGCAAACCTCCCCATCCAGCACACTATAGGGGATGAGTTTATCCAGGCTAGGAAGGGGATGGCTGAACTTCTCTGTGAAGATGGTATAGAGGTTAATTCTGTTACCACTGATCCAGATAGCACAGCTGGTCGGGCTGCAGACTCCTTCTTCGAGGATGGGCTTTGCAAGATCGAGATGACACATTACCTGGATACTCAACATTTGTCAGAAAGTATCAGGAAATCTATAAAAAGAGATGAAAAACTGTTACATGTAAAGGTCATGCCCTGCACAACCAAACTTCTGCATAATTTTGCTCTTGATGCAGTTGATAGATACACAGCCGAGAGCAATCAAGCGTACGACTTGTGTGCTGGTGATAGTCAAAAGATGAAAAACAAGCTCTCCTATGCAGTAGATGCCATTGTGCAGTGTTACATGGGTAATCATACACTGTGCAGGAGACAATCTTTAGTATGTAATGGAGGGACAGTTAATTGGGTTAGCAAAAGTACATATCTAGGTCCAAACTCTGAAATACCTCACTCCTCGGAGAACGAGAACTTGCTCCGTGCTTGCATCTCAAAGAGGTTGTCTCCAGCTGTTCTTAACAAAACTATCAAGAACAGCAACTTTCAGAAGGTCGAAAGCTTCAATCGCACTCTTCGACGATCTTTACCTCATAATGTCACCTTTACTCTTAACTTTGTGGGTAGGGCTCACTCTTCAAATAATGGTCCAGGCGACTCCATCCACAGCTTATGTGCAGGCGTGGGTTGTGCCATCCCTAGTGGAGGCTCAGTGGACAAGGTCTCTATAAGATATTAAGAAAAATCATGAAAGTAGTAAATTTTATCAAAATTCACCCTTGTACAAAACGAAGAGAGTGACCAACTGTAAAAAAAACTATACAAACTTTATGGAAAACATCAAGAGGAAGTTAAGTACAAGAAGAAGTTCGGGTTTGCTATCTGAGGCCCGAGCCAGAACTAAACTGAATGAAAATTCTGAGCACAGTTATTTAAAATAAGTATAAATTGTATTGTAGCAACATATCAGCTATATAATTACACAAAGGAATGCAATGGGGATGTTGGGCCCTGCAAAAAAAACGCTACTCTACAATGAATTCTTTCCTGGTATATCTCATGCGTCTCCAGGAAGAGGTGGGCTGGGTTGACACAGAGCTTCTCATGGCACAGATGGCTGACCTCCAAGTGTCCACCCGGAAACTATGACCAGGTCAAGCACATCTGTGCCATAAGAGCAACCCGGTGAATGTGCTCGAACTTTGGTCCCTCCTCTGGCCATCTCACCCTCATCACCCCATAACCATTTACAGTGGTGGCACCTTTCCACAAGAAACATCCCCTTGTCCCTCCACCCCCACCCCACCCCCGCATTTCATTTTTTTCAAAAAGTTTCATCTGTAACATCTGAGATATATCTCCCATGTTCAAAATATCACTGAAAATTCACTTTTTCTAGAACTACTTATTTTCAAAGTCACGCAAATAGGCTTTCTATAGGGAAAAGAGTACCAATTCATTTCCCATAGAACTCAATGTTAACCTAAACACCCCTGGCTAGTTTGCTATATCACTTGCAGACATATTCTTGGTATCATCTGAAAGTTCATTCCAAACGCTAACAGAAAATTAATACAAATATATAGGGCCCCATTGCATTTATAGGTCAAAATTGTACTTGTTTACAACTTACAGTGATCCGCAACAAATTCATCAAAGTCTCTAAAATAACACCCACCTCCTATTTTAAACCCTCTAATTTCTTTACTTTCTGCAGTACTTCCTCATTCCATCATTCAATTTAAACATTGATAATTTTACTCTAAAATGATCATTATTTTGGCAATTAATTCAGCCAATCACCTAAGCCTTACCTTTTTCTGCTGGGCTCAATCTTGTATTAACGCTTCTCTGATGTCAACATCCGGTGCATTGGTACTCTCATTCCTACACCGATCTCAATCCATAATACTTTCCGATATCCAAAGAAACCATTTTATGCAGTTTAAATAATACAGATTAATCAACGGTTTGTTCAAATCATGTTTTCTATTTAACAATGAGCTAAACATATTTTTAGAGTGATAAAATAATAAACCTATGCACAATTTTATTTTTACAGATCTTTTTTCAAAATATATATTTTAATGATTTAAACCAAAAATACGCGCATTGTGATCCTGAAAAGGCCGGTACTTTCAGTGTAATTTTATTTCCGATTGATTAAGGGCCATAAGGTGTAAACAATATCAATATTTCAGAGAATTCTGTATGTAAACAGAATTACAAGAGCTAACTCTCTTTGAAAATTTCTTTCATTTTATCTCATTTGTAAGCAATTTTTTTATTTTTGAACAAATAAGCAAATGAAACATAAAATTATTTGTTTTGAAAAATTAATTCATTCATTTTACATAGGATATCAGTCAAAAAAATGATTTTCAAATTTCAGGCTAAGGCTAATATTCTTTCTGTATGAAAAAGCACCATTTTCCACAAGGGTTCTATTTTTAGAAACGGGCCTAGTTTATACATGTATAATACCGATTGACCAGCCAACTGAGTTAAATTTGATACGAACATATTCTCATATACATGTTTGAGAAATATAAAAAATTCTGTACATATTTTATTTATCTGTTTGGGTACTGATCATTACCTTAAGGTCACTACACACCCTTTAACCACAGGCACTCTGTAGGTAAAGTATGAGCAAGATTAGATGAAGAGGAGAGAAAATATGCCCCGGACAAGTGATCTTGGACAGACGGACTGACTGTTCACTATAGGTTGCCCACAGACTGGGGCCCTAATAATATATGCCATGCATGTAGAACCTGTAAACAGAGTTATCCCCTCTCCATTTGTGGTTATGACATCAAGAGAGAGAGAGAGAGAGAGAGAGATTCAGATCTTATAATTTCACTACAGGATATTTCTCTGCTTCATAAAGATGCTTAATCTGATTTTCTAATTAATCTGATGCTCAATGTTTTTTTATGATAGTGTCTAAAATTAATGAACAACTAACCAAGACTCACAATGCTATGAGTTGAAATAAAAACCTCCACACAAATTTGATTGCAAAAAGACTTTTTAGGAACAATTTGTCAAACAAATGTTTGTGGGGGCATCTGCAATCCATCCTACAAAAAAATCGAAGCAAATTTTACATAAATTTTGAGAAAGAAAGAAATATTTTCTTTACAAGTTATTTTTAGCTACAATATGATTAAAGCTGAACACCGCTTATAAATGACACCAACATACAGGAATATAAACCTGTTTCAAACCCTTTCATTTCGTTACACCCGATTGCACACCTGAAACTAGTGACTGACATGTAGATCCCTTTCGTGGTCTTTGGGTTTTATGCATTAATTTCTTATTTGTGCATATTCTGTTTGTAAATAATGCACTGACTTGTTAATTTGATGTTAGTATTCTCTTGGCTTGAAAAAAAGTACGTTAAATTTGAAGAATTTCATTGCAACTGAGAACACATAACACGGCGAGGCAAGATGTACGTCCACACAAGTGAGACCTCTACAGCGAAATACTTTGAACTGTTGAGAGGTCTGCGGCTTATATAGGGGTTGTAGGATAGGGTGATGAAAGAAAAATATGGTGGAGTCAGTGACTACAGGTGACACTCGATGGCTCGAACTTCGATCTCTTGAAGTTCTTGATCTCTCGAAGTGAAATCAAGGTCCCGATTTTTTTCCCTATATAACTAAGCAAATAAGTCCCGTTATACATATTTCATTGTTTTTGACTCTTGATAACTCGAAGTGGTGGCTGTGTACACACGCGACCGATCAAGCCTATAATTAGCTCCGCGTGGACCTTACCTGGATGATCGAGCGAATCCCTGGGGCTAGCGTGGTAGTGTTAATTGGTTAATTGCGGAAGTGACACTACCCCTTGCTTCCTTCAAAGGGTAGATAGTTAAGTTGTAGCTGATCTCTTAATTTCAACAACTTGTGAAATTAACGGTAAATTAAACCGGTCTTTATTTAAACTATTCTGTGATCAAGAAAACAAAATACTTTTCAAAAAAAATATAAGTTAACAAAACAATAAATAAACACAAAACTAATTTCTGTATTGTTGAATTTGATGTAAAGTAGCAGAAAATACAAATGAAACCATGTTAGACTATCATTCCATGTTATGAATATAAACTTCCGGCTACTATAATTTTAGAACCAACATGACGGGAACAAAAATTTCCGGATTTTTTTAAACTTTCGATCTCTCGAACTTTTGATCTCTCGAAGTTTAATCATGGTCCCCTGAAGTTCGAGTTATCGAGATTCACCTGTATTTACAAGCGGTGTTCAGCTTTAAGCTGATTAAATGAGAGTGAGAGGAGAGAGAGAGAGATTAATTTACAGGATATTTCTCTGCTTCATTTAGATAATTAACCTGATTAAGTGATAGATATATTGTCTGCTTTTTCTTAGTGTGTTAGTATGTAAAATTAAATTGAACATCTTACTACAGCTCACAGTACCATGAAGTTGAAAAAAACCTCCACAAAAATTTGATTGCAAAAAGATATTGTAAAAACAATTTGTCAAACAAATGTTTGTGGGGGCAACCTACAAATAATCCAAGCAAAGCATGGCAAAAATTTAAACATTACAACATTAAACCATCGAGAACAATGAACCTTTAAGTTAGCACATAACTGAATAATGTCTACACATTATATTAAAATTAATGGAACAATTCCTTAAAGCTAAAAATATTATCTGATTTTTAAGAATACGATATCACCCATTTCTTCAGATAGCTGTTGTAGTCCATCGTTGGCCCCCCTTTTGTGTTTACATCATCAACCAGTTCTCGCTGACTTCTTATTCAGATGTTGCAACCATCACCAAAGCTCCTCAGTAAAGGAGAAATCAAGAAAAGTTTAGAAAAGAACGGTCATTTAAATAAGAAAATCAATTTGCAAAAGTACACTTACCAGAAATACAGCTTCGATATCATTCTTCTTGTACTTCGACCGAGGTCACAATGACGAAATAAGCACGCAAAACGGACACACTAGCTAGTGCGATGAAATATGCCGATGTCGGAATAACCACTTTGCAAAATTACACTTACCAGAAATGCATCTTCGATATTCTTCTTGTACTTCGACCGAGGTCACAATGGCAAAACAAGCACGCAAAATGGACATACTAGTTAGTGCGACGGAGTATGCCGATGTCAGAATAACTGAATCCGGAATGGCCTAAAAACTAAACATTAAAGCATGCAGAACAAAGATCAGAATAATATTTATACTTACATTCTAGGTGTGTGCTGCTCCCTCCCAGTGTGCTGCTCCTTCCCTGTGTGCTGCTCCCTCCCTGTGTGCTGCTCCTTCCCTGTGTGCTGCTCCCTCTCCGATGGGAATACCGGAATGGCTAAAAACTACATATAAAGCATGCAGAACAAATATTAGAATAATATCTATACTTACGTTCTAGGTGTGTGCTGCTCCTTCCCTATGTGCTGCTCCCTCCCTGTGTGCTGCTCCTTCCCTATGTGCTGCTCCTTCCCTGTGTGCTGCTCCCTCCTGTGTGCTGCTCCCTATGTGTGTGCTGCTCCCTCCCTGTGTGCTGCTCCCTTTCTGTGTGCTGCTCCCTCTCTCCAATGCTACCAAGGTTTTCTAAAAGAAGATAAAACTCCATTAGAAAATTACAGTAACTGTATAATAAAAAACTGCAGATATTCAAAACTTATCAATTTTCAGAAGTGGATTTGTTATATTGAAAAAAGGAAATGCTTGTGGTATTGCGGATAATTCAAATTTGTATAACATAAGAAAATGATTACTGTCCTTTATTGAACGAATGCTGATTCTAAATACTGCTTACTCTGTCTGGTGCTGCCAAGGATTTCTTAAAAGAAATAAACACTTGTGTTACCATTCAGAAGATTAAAGCATCGAAACCCACAACAGAAAATAGATATTCCAAACTGTAAACCACATTAAAGTACCTGACCATAAATCCTCCATATTGAAATGTTATATACAATACTTACTCGCTTGAAGATGATTCTGGCTGGTTTCTCTGTGGCTGGTGGTTCTGGCTCACTATGGAGGGTCCACTCTGTATGCTTGTGGCCAGTTCTTCTGACTATTCAGTCCATCTCCTGTCACTGTCTGCTGACCATGTGTTCTTCTTTCCTGTATCTAATTCTCTGACACTACTGCATTGAATATCTCAAGGAGATTCCAAAAGACTCCCTGACTATACCTTGACATCACCTGAGTTTACCCTCAGACATCACCTGTTCACATCCCCGAGAGAGAGAGAGAGAGAGAGAGAGAGAGAGAGAGAGAGAGAGAGAGAGAGAGAGAGAGAGAGAGAGAGAGAGAGAGAGAGAGAGTGGTGCATTGAATCGTTTGTACAATTAATGGTTATTTATACATGGCATGCCATTATACCATATATATATCAGGTTATTTAGACCAATTTCAAAAGTTGCTGGCCGTTGTTAGGGTGGATCAAAATTGAAAACTGACCTTTTGAACAGGCCAAATATTCCCAACGTCAAATAATCTGATATATATATAGTATTCACAACACATTGTTTATTGTTAACTATGAGCAAAAGCACCACACCACACATGCTGTCAAAAAGATATTTAGTTAAAGGTAAAGACTGAAAGAGGTAGGTGGGGTTCTCTTTACAAAAGCATGAAAATGGCTTAGTAAGTTAGTAGTAGTAATAGTCTTATTTTTAGCAAATATGGCATGCCATAAACTTTTCTAAATTACTTTTCTAGACCTAGCCCAAATTAGTTCATCACGAGCATGCCGAGGACAGTCTCAAAGAGAATCTGGGTGCATGTACACATGCAGGTCACAGATGTCATGTAAAAGAGGCATGCTGGTCAGTATAATTCTATAAACTATGAAGAGTATTAGACACAGGTTTTCATTCAATTAAGATTAAGAATGAGACAGAAGGATCGAGTGAGGGGGTTACTGCAAGAACCATGCGCAAGTTTCAAACACGAAAGTTGGTTAACAGTAATTATATGTTAGAGGGTTAGTAAGTGAAGTCAGAGGTATGGGCAGGGAATGTCATCGAAACTCGGGGAATGTCGGGGTAAAGCCATGGAATCTAAAGGAATCTCCAAGGAATTCAAGCTGTAGCGTGGGTAACAGACCACCATTTCTGGAGGTAAAAGATGGCGGCAGTGAAAGAAGAAAAGACAGAGTGTCACAAGGAAAGGGAAGAGATTGAGGAAGGAGGCGATGAGTGCAGAAATGGAGTAAGGTGAGGTTAGGCCAATGGTGGCTAGGAAGGGTAAAGTTGAGACCCACCAGCTGAACTACAATGAGGGACAAGAGAAATGATTACCATATCAACTTCTCCAGGACCAACCCTAAAGTTTTCCTCCAGCTGTGTGCGCTTTCTAAGAAGCAGGCTTCGCATTTTAGCAGCTTCATGATGCACGCCAAATTCACAAATATGAGATAAACATAGTTTTATGAACTATTTACTCACAAATATAAGCTAATATTTAATTTCCATCTAATATTAAAATATTTACAGACTGAAAACTGTTTTAAAAGTATAGTTAAAACTATTTATTAAAACCTTTGTTAACTATATAAATTATAATTGCATTAAACTTATTTTTTATAAATTATAATTCAGTCTATCTAATTTATTTTTTCCTTGAATTTTTGACACCAACCTATAAATTTTAATTTTTTTCTTTTCTTTTAAAGTCGCCATTAATCGAAGTCACGTGACTGTAATTTCAATGATTTTCAATTTAAAAAAGGAACAAATTAAAAAAAAAAAAAGGAATCAAGAAAGAAACATGCATGTGTGTGAGTGTATATGTAAAAATATATATATATATAAGCACAAACATTGCAATAACTTTCAAATTGACATACATTAAGCACAGGGAAATTCTCCATATTGAAGCTCCCCCTCCGCCCCGGCCGGGGCTTGAACTCACAACCTCTGGAACCCACTCTCCTAGCAATGAGCGGCCACCGGGCTAACCATCTGGATGGCCGAGTGGTCAGCGCGGTGGCCGCTCATTGCTAGGAGAGTGGGTTCTAGAGGTTGCGAGTTCAAGCCCAGGCCGGGGCGGAGGGGGAGCTCCAATATAATGAATTTCCTTGTGCTTTCTCTCTCTCTTTCTCTCCTCTCCTCTCTCTCTCTCTCTCTCTCTCTCTATATATATATATACACACACATCATAGTTCACAGATGATTACATAGTGAACTATAGTTTTCAGTCTGTAAATAGTATTTTACACTGTTGATAACTGTTTATCTCATTTTGTGATTTGGCATGCATATATATATCACCTCAATATATAATCCGAGATTCCTCAGACTCTAACCCCCGCTTTTATATTGGGACTTGCAGGGGAGCACGTCCCAATATAAAAGTGGGGGATAGAGTCGGAAGAATCTCGGATTACTCAATATAATGCAGATAACATAGCTTCTTCATAATGTATTTATTTAAAATAAATTGATAAAAACACTATTTAAAATAAATTGATAAAAATTTTATATAAATGATTTCTTGAATAAAATGTTGATTTAACTTCCTAACCCCTGCAAGTAGATTTGTACAGAAAAACTAACTACGATATTATCACTGACTTTTTTAAGCACCATTCCATATTTTTATAACCTAGCTAGCTCCCCTTGGAACCCCTTAACTTAATTTTTCTCAGCAATTTAACAAGTCCATACATAAATATATAAATTATCCTAATTACATAATAAGAATTATTATATGCAGTTAATAAGAATTTAACCTGGGAAATATATGAGATTATAAAATTGATGCAAATTAACAAAGCAATAACTGCCTGATTTGAGAAAGGGACTGAATTCTTACACAGATATGTTTAAAGATACATAAGGAGGTAATTGTTTGCAAAATTATATTGCAAGACAGCTGACATTAAAACTATGTAGTATATTTATGCTTTTTCCCATTGGGGTTAGAGAGTTGGCACAATGGGAGATACGTCGATTTCTAAGTAATATGATTTAGTAACAATTTGAAAAAAACAAAAGTTCGTTATGCTCATTTCCTTAAGTTTAAAACATATTTTTTTGCTAATAAACACTTAACTTTCGCAATGAGACGCGAATCTTTTGCAAATTCACGTGAAACTTTCGCAATATAACGCGAAACTTTGGTGATGTAACCCAAAACTTACAATATAAAGTGAAACTTTCGCAATATAATGCTTAACTGTTGCGAATAAATGCTTAACTTTCGCAATGTAACACAAAACTTTCACGATATAACACGAAACTTTCCGATATAACGCGAACTTTCGCAACATGACGCATAACTTTTGCGAATAAACGCGCAACTTTTGCGAATTAATGCGACACTTTTGCGAATAAACGCGTAACTTTTGCGAATAAACGCGACACTTTTGCGAATAAACGTGAAACTTTTGCGAATAAACGTGAAACTTTTGCGAATAAATGCGACACTTTTGCGAATAAATGCGAAACTTTTGTGATATCTTGCATTATATCACGGAAAGTTTCGTGTTTTTTCGTGAAAGTTTCGTGTTTATTCGTGAAAGTTTTGCGATTATTCGTGAAAGTTTCGCGTTTATTCGTGAAAGTTTCGTGTTTGTTCATGAAAGTTTTGCGTTTATTCGTGAAAGTTTCGCGTTTATTCGTGAAAGTTTCGTGTTTATTCGTGAAAGTTTTGCGTTTATTTGCGAAAGTTTGCGTTTATTCATGAAAGTTTCGTGTTTATTCGTGAAAGTTTTGCGTTTATTCGTGAAAGTTTTGCATGTATTCGTGAAAGTTTCGTGTTAACTCGCGAAAGTTTCAAGTTAATTTGCAAAAGTAATGCGTTTTTTCGTGAAAGTTTCGCGTTTTTCGCGAAAGTTTCGTGTTAATTTGTGAAAGGACGCATTTATTCGCGAAAGTTTCACATTTATTCACAAAAAAAATGTTTTTAAATCTATACAATGATAACCTCTATGCAGAGCGTTTTTTGGCATGTATTTACACCATAACCTGATTTAAGTAGCATTCATGTATTATTATAATAGCCAAAACTTAGTATTGTTTGCCTGTGAGTGAGTTGGTATATTTCCACTATTATTATTTATACATTATCGGTATGTAGAACCTAGCTATTACACTTGTTTGTACTTCCCTGAAGCATCAATTGCGGTTTGTATGAATTGACTTAACTCGAATATATTCACAAAGGACTGTATATTAAGAATTTATAAGATAAATAAATTAAGATCAAGGTAAGAAATATGTATAATGACAAGTGGCATTGCTCTGAACAAGTTACAGATTTATATATTTAGAACTGATTAGCATTTAGCATATTTGCACAATCATTTATTTAATATATAGAACCTATTATTGCTTTAATTACTTTCCTTAAGCATTAATTGCATTTGTATGAATTGATTCAATATAATGAACTACATGTTTGATAAATTAATCCAGATCAAGATAAGAAATGTATGACATTTAGTGATATCACTCACCAATTTTTATCAGTATATATGCATGAAGCTTTAAATTATAAAGGTACCGGTAGTCAAAAACGTAAAACAAGGAATATTTAATATCTGCATCGAAATCAGGTAATAAAGGACAAATTAAGGAATAGAAATGTCAGTCAAATTTAAGGTCATTGTAAAAACAGAAATACTGAAGTGTTCACATTAATATGTTAATTCCTAAGAAGTTTGATATGCTATACATGTATATGAATAATAATATGTATGTCTGTCTTTTTGTTTGTCCCTCACTTCATTCCCAGCTAGATAATTACTTTTTTGAAAAGAAGCATCATTTATATAAAAGATAATTTAGATTTAAGGGAGAATTAAATAAGTAAAAGATGTCCGATGTATAGGATATTATTCAAGTACATTGTAAATATAACGGACTTAATTTTTCGCTTGATCGATCACGACTCGGCCATCATAGAAAATTGTTTATAAATTGAAGGAAATAGAAATAATTGGACACAGGCTTACTTAACTGATATAGTACAGTTGCCCAATGTGTAAAATTGCCTGTATGGTGGCAGTCAGCACCCCTAGATAATATGAAGGGGAGATAAAATATGCATCACAGTATTGGATCTAGCATACCCAATTCCTTTTTTTTTATACCACCCAAAAATCATGTAAATATGGAGTACTGGATTAAAAGAAATAGTCAGATATTACGATTGAAGAACAGAACAAGAAATTAACAGACAGATACATGTACTGTAGGATGTAGATTCCAGCTAGCTATCAAGAAACAGACAGGATGATTCTAATACAACATTCAGCAGGGCTTAGGTAACTGTGGTCATAATATGAAAGTAATTGGAAAATTCAGCAATTATTATTTTTTTTTTAGGCATTCAGTGTTCCACATAAATTCATGTTGGATATCAGGCACATAAAAGTACCATATAACGAGAAATTAGCAGACAAATACATGTAAGAATTGCAGAAGGCATGAGCTGGCTATCAAGAAACATATATACAGACAGGACAATTCCAATATAACATTCAGTAGCCCTTAGGTAACTGTGGTCATAATATGAAAGTAATCTGGAAATTCAGCTATAATTAAACTATTTTTTAAAGCATTCAAAGTTTCACATAAATTCATGTTGGATATCAGGCACATAAAAGCCTGTATCAAAGCTGCTTTAGAGGTGGAAGAATTATTCAAGCTTGTGACTTCACACTTTTTTGTCAACCACATAATTTCTTTAAAAAACTGGACTCTCCACTTTAAAAAACACCTTGGGAGAGTGTGAAAAAAATGATTTGGTCCCAGCATCATGAAGTTGTCTAACACTTAAGTCAATTTATTCACAAAATGTTTTATTACATGTACTTTAAAATAAGACAATTCAAAATGTAATCAGAATGTATTCTAATAATATTCTATAATATATTTTATATCATTATTTTGAGTGTCAGTTTATGATTTAATAAGTTTTTGGCAATTAATTGACAGAAATTTTGACTAAGTCTTAAATCTTTCATGATTGTTGGACCTGACATTGAAATAATTTCAAATTTTCAGGCATCTTCTGACACTAGAAGCCTCTACGAAAGTTGTTCATAAATATTATAAATATCAAGAAAGAAATTGAAGAAAGTCTGCACACAGAGATAAAGAAAGATAAAGAAAGAAAATATATTTAACTTCTGTGGATTAGAGAAACTGTGTGCAGAGAGAAAGAGAGAAAGAGAGAAATATTTTTTTCTTAACTCCGACTACACTTTCTTTACCATATGTGTCAATCAGTTTTTCTAATACAAGGTTGTAAAATGGTTGGTTTTTTTTTTTTAATTTTTTTTTTTTTGATTTTTTTTTTTTTAATGTTGAAAAGAAAATTCCAGGTTTAGACCTAGCTACAATGACTGTGAGAGAGAGAAATATTTTTTTCTTAACTCCGACTACACTTTCTTTATCAACCATCTTTTATCCTTAACCCTTTCACATTCATGCTGGTCAAATTTGACCGGTTAGCCATTTCCAATTAAATGTTAAATACATGTGAAGAAGTAAAATAAATATGATGCACAGACACTTGACATCTATACAAACATATTCATATATATATATATATATATATATATATATACCCAGACATAGTTTTCCACATTTCATGTTAGTAAATTCGTAATATATCATTTCCCCCTGAAAATGAATGAAAATTCCCCAATGTGAAAGAGTTAATTAACAGCCAGTCTCTCCAACTTTTGAGAGGAAAAAAATACTAAGGCTGTTTAAATGAGTAGTTGCTGCATAATGCTTGCAAAAATGAAAAAAAAAAATTGACAATTGACTTACTGCCATACCATATGTGTCAACCAGTTGTTCTGATACATGTAATCAGTTGGATTTTTTTGCTTATTATACTGACAATTTTATGTTCTTATTAATAATCAGATTAAAGGAGCATTGGTCACAATTTTGGTCAAAATTTATTTTTCCATTATAAGAGAGATATAGAGCTCAATCACAACTCTTTGTTATATTTATAACACAAAGCTCAGGTATTGTCTTTGTTCACATTTGAATTCATATACAATAGTTCTCCATATTTCATGCATCTAGTAAATTCCTAATACATCATTTCCCCCTGAAAATGAAAAATCCCCAATACGAAAGAGCTGTAACTAACAGCCAGCCTCTCCAAGGTTTGGGAGGAGTTTTAAAAAAAATACTGAAGCTGTTTAAATAAAAGAGAGAAATTGCTGCATAGTGCCTGCAGAAATAAAATATGACAATTGACTTAATGCCATACCATATGTGTCAACCAGTTTTTCTAATACAATGTTGTAAATGGTTTGGGGGGGTTTTTTGGGTAATTTTTTTTTTTTTTTTTTTTTTTTATTATAATTTTACGTTCTTATAAATTATTAAAAGGAGCATATTAGGTCACAGTTTTGGTCAAAATTTATTTTTCCATAATAAGTGAGATATACAGAGTTCACAACTCTTAGTTATTTAAAAAAAGATAAGGAATTTTTTGTTCACATTTTGAATGTTAAGAAGAAAATTCCAAGTTTAGACCTAGCTACAATGACTGTGACAATTAACGCATCTCATTGAAAATTCATTTGAAGGAGAGGGAGGTGTCCGGACATTCATATCCCTCCCTCTTGATCCGTAAATGAAAAATCAATATTGATAAGCTTAGCTATAAGGCTTTGATCTGTTTTCTTTGAAATATGATATTCAATAGGATGATATTGTGCTTTGTACAATTGTTTAAGGAGAGCTTGGCATAACAGCAAATTTAAGGAGACAAATAATGACTTGGATCCTAAATTGAAGAAAGATGTAATTAATTTTGCAGAATAAACATAAATAAATGAGGCTAAAAGATCTTGATTGATGATCGACTAAATATTTTAGATTTATAGGCATTATATGGAATGTAGAGATTAACCATCAAAGGAATTAATGTACAGCCGATCTGTCTATAAATATATTTTTAGAATTGGTGTTTATGATCATCAATTATGAATACATATGTATCATTTTTCCAATCCACAAGCACTAGAAATAAATCCAAGGCATGGGTTCCATATATGGCTATTATGTCATTTGATAACAAGTCAAATTATTGACTTTTATTTAAGATGGCAACTATGCCATTTGATAACCAGTTAAATTATTTACTTTTTTAGGGACATAGAAAAGAGGTTTGCAGCCGGTTCAATTGCTTGCCAGGGACGCCCTTTTCTGACATACTTACGTGCTTAGAAAAGAGGTTTGCAGCCGGTTCAATTGCTTGCTAGGGACACTCTTTTCCGTCATACTTACCCGCTTCATGCCCTTTAAATTGCCCTTTTTAAGTAGTGCTTTAAAATGATGATCCCGAAGTAAAACAGAACTGTACTAGTTTTCTGCCAATTATTTTTAATTTGATTTTTATCAGTAATTTGATGATATAACATTCATAGAATAAGCTGTTCAGTTTAATTTTTTTTTTTTTTTTTTTTTTTTTTTTTTTACAATTTTTTTGACAATTTTCTTTTTTTTTATACAAGTTTTATTTATTTCTTTAAATATAAGTCGATCATCAATCATAAATACATGTATTTGGGCAAGGCCATTTTTTTGTTTACATGTCTATTTCATATATTACTTTATATATGATGGGGTTTTTTTTTTTTAAAGGAAGAAAATGATAGAGGGAAAAGAATATTATGACAATTATGATTAAGTAAATTAAAGGGTCCATTTAATCCAGTGGGTATTATCTAACTTATCCTTTTCACCAATCTTATAAGAAATATAATTATGCTTATCAAAGAAGAGTTTTACAATTGCCATGAACAACACTATTCCTAAATAAATCCTTATTAATCTCAAAATGCATTGTATCCATGTTCTTTTCATGCAAAGTAATGTTTACACTAACACTGAAGGATTTCTTTGTATGACATATTTGAAGATCCGTCTCATTTTTCTTAAATAAAAGGCGAACAGAAGGGAAAGATTCATACATGTATATACACTAGGGATAAATAAACCTCCATTGTGACCATGCTATGAAAGTATTTGAGCTACAATAGCGACTTTTTGACGATTTAAATCAATCATCAATGAATAATATTCGGGCTTGGCTTTTTTTGTTTTGTTTATATATCTATATCACCATTATCACATATTGATATATTTCACAAATACTTGCATGTCTTACGATGTGTGTGTGTGTGGTTTTGTTTTTTTTTTAAGAAAATGATAGAGGGAAAAAGAGTATTATCATAATCATGTAAAATACTAAGTTAATTGTAGTGTTCATTTAATCCAGTGGGTAATTAACTTATCCTTTCACTCCTACAAGAAATATAACTATGCATATCAAAGAAGAAGTTAATTTACAATAGGAAAGGGTTTCTTGTTAACATATGAAGATCCATCTCATTTTTCTAAATAATACTCAAAGCCTAGCAAAAGGCTTAATTTTTGCTAGACTCCGAGTATTATCTAGAAAATAAGATGGACGTTGAAATTTAATATAACATATAGTCTTTTTTATTCACATTTTTGATATACTTAGATTCCCAATGCCAACTTCCACTCTGACCTGACAGAACAAAGTGTTTACCAGGACAGCCAATGGACAGCTTCCAGACTGCCATGCCTGTATGGGGGCCTAACGCATTAATGTCAGGGGAGTGGACACTCGGGCCTCAAGAATCTAAGCATATCAAAAACATGAACAAAAACGACGAGATGATCTGAATACGTATATATAAGACAACTGAATAGCAAGAGTCTTTGTAATGTTTTCTTGAATATTGAGGATATGAAGATCAGTCTTATTTTTCTTAAATAAAAAGCAAACAGAATGAAAAGATCATGAAACAGAATGCAAAGATCAATACATGTATATACACTAGGGATAAATATATATGCCTTAATTGTGACCATGGTATGACAGTATTTGAGCTACACTAGCGCACATACAATACAAGTCTATCATTAATATTTGGCCTTGGATACTTATTTTTGTTTACATATTGATATCTTTCACAAATACTTATGATAAGTGAGGTTTTTTTTTCAAGAAGAGATAATTACAAGGAAAACTGAGTATAATCATTACATGAAGAATACTAAGTAACTACTATACTAAGGTTCCATTTAATCCAGTGGGTATTTGTAGCAAGGAAGAGTTTTTTTGGAAGGTTTTTTTTTTCTTTTTAAATAAATTTTTTTTTTAATTTTTCATCTTTTTTTATTTTCATTCTATTAAAGTAGAGTTTGAAAATAGCCATAAACAACACTATTCCTAGAACAAAGGATTTCTTTGTAACATACAAAGATCCATCTCACTTTCTAAATAATACTCAGAGCCTAGCAAAAAAAAGACATTTTTGCTAGACTTCGAGTATCATTTAGAAAATGAAATGGACCTCCATATGTTACATAGAAATCCTTCATACTAGGATGCATTGTTGTAATAATATAATGTGTAGCCTTTTTTATTCACATTTTTGATATACTTAAATTCCCGATGCCAACTTCCACTTTGACCTGACAGTACAAAGTGTTTACCAGGACAGCCAATGGACAGCTTCCAGACTGCTGCCATGCCTGTATGGGCCATGGCCCTAACGCATTACTCTCAGGCGAGTGGACACTGACCTCGAGAATCTAACCATATCAAAAACATGAACAAAAACGACAAGATGATTTGAATACTTATTACTATAGAACAATTGAATAGCAATAGTATTTGACATATAGTATTTGTAATGTTTCTTTCAAGAAAAATTATTGATATATTACACATTTGTGTTGCAGTCCCATATATATACCAAAAAACCAGAAAAATGTATGGTAACATTATTCTTGAAGATTGGAGGCAAACAGAATCGATACAATTGCATGTGCATATCTATACACTAGCAATAAATATACTTTGCGGACCTGGTATGAAAGTATTTGAGCTACACTAGCAAATATACATTAAGGATTATTCAATTCCGTCATTATGACAGATTTTTTAAACTTGTAGGTAAAAATCTTGACCAAAAAATATGTGACAGTCACTGTGACAAACAAGAATGAGAGGGGACAAACTGGTAAAGCCTGGCAATTAAATAGTTACAGATTCAGATACAGAAAGACAGGCGTGATGTTTCCAATTTATATATAAATTAGCCTTTTTTATCAATGGACATAACCTTCTGGTATAGCTGAAGTTGATAAAAGGCAGAGAGATGGAATGGTTCAAATATATTGATATTCTAGCCTTTCATATGTGACCACAGTACATGTAATGGGCAGACAGATAGGATGATTCAAATATATGTGATATACTAGCCTTTTATACCATGTGATCACAGTACATATATTATACATGTAATAGGCAGACAGATGGAATGATTCCAATACACATGTATATGGGATAATTACTTAAGCCTTTTATAGTTTGTGATCACAGTGCATGTATTGTACATGTTATAGGCAGATAGACAGAATGATCCCAATATATGGGATAATTACTTAGGCCTTTTGTTTGTGATCACAGCTTACAAATGTATTGTACATGTAATAGGCAGACAGACAGAATGATCCCAATATACGGGATAATAACTTAAGCCTTTTATTGTTTGAGATCACAGTACATGTATTGTACATGTAATAGGCAGACAGACAGAATGATCCCAATATATGGGATAATTACTTAAGCCTTTTGTTTGTGATCACGGTAAATGTATTGTACATGTAATAGGCAGACAGACAGAATGATCCCAATATATGGGATAATTACTTAAGCCTTTTATTGTTTGTGATCATGGTACATGTATTGTACATGTAATAGGCAGACAGATGGAATGATTCCAATACACATGTATATGGGATAATTACTTAAGCCTTTTATAGTTTGTGATCACAGTGCATGTATTGTACATGTAATAGGCAGACAGACAGAATGATTCCTATATATGGGATAATTACTTAAACCTTTTATTGTTTGTGACCAACAGTACATGTATTATAGTAGGCAGTCAGATAGGTTGATTCAAATATATGTGATATATTATGTGACCACAGTACATGTATTATAGTAGGCAGAGAGATGGGATGATTCAAATATATTGATATTCTAGCCTTTCATATGTGACCATAGTACATTTAATTGGCAGACAGATGATTCAAATATATGTGATATACTAGCCTTTTTATATTTTTTGACCACAATACAATTGTATCATAATGGGGGTGACAGTAAGGATGATTCAAATGATATGCCAGATACTAGCCTTTTATATCATGTGATCACAGCACATGTACATCTATTATAATGGGCAGACAGATGGGATGGTTCCATTATATATTCTAGTCTTATATGTGCATGACCATAGTATATTCATAGTTGTGTTACAAACATTATAAGGGAGAATGCTATGGCAAGAATTTGTTTTTTTAAAGAAGTAAATATAAAGCCAGTTACAAATGTATGTACTTGGAATAAAATACCGTTACACAGAGAGACATACAAGATATTTGAAATTCTATAGTCTGGCCGACATTTCTTTTATTTTCTTCTTCAATTTCTTCAAGAAATCTAATTAATAAAATGGACAAAGAAATAGGACAGTGCTGACCAAAGAAGAGTAATCAATGATTGAAAATAAAATAAGGAACAAACAATTGAACAAACAGCCACATAATGATTGATTCCCATACAGCATGTCAAACTTCGAAGAAATATTCATATTAATGAGAACACTTCAAATGCGCCATGTTTTGGAACTATGACTTTCCCTTTGACACTGACATGATGGATTTACAGTTTATATGAAGACACTGACATGATGGATTTACAGTTATATGAAGACACTGACATGATGGATTTACAGTTCATGTGAAGACAAACATTATCATGTACTAAGAATAGAGATGGATAGATATCATGGTGAACCTGTTGAGGTGCGCAGAGTTTTGCTCTGGATATGGTGTAGAAAATGAAATTCAGTTTTTATTACATTGTCCTTTCTATAATGATTACAGTTTGCCTTTTTGAATATACTGGATTCAATCAATTACTGGAACGGTCAGATGCAGATGCACTATACATTATACTTATTTCAAATTATCCTTGACAGGTTGCAAAATACTTATATTTATCTCTTATGATCAGAAAGTTATTATTGTTTACAAAATGAATATATTATATCATATAATCAACTGTTAAATCAACTTCAGGGATGTATACTGAGAAGTACCAAAGTGTGCTTATATAGTTATACAGAAAGCATGTAGCCATGTTTATTTACACATATTTTTGTTTACTTCTTAACACTGTGCTCTGTCTTCTTTTATTAATTTATATTGTGTTAAAAGTGGCATATCTGCCTGACATGCTGGGTGTTGAATTTATATATGATTTAATTTTTATGTTCATTCATTTTTAGAAATAAAGCTGCCTTATAATTGGTTATTATTATCTTTCATCAACATAGTGGGTTTTTTTTCTTCAAAATATTATTATTCGCATTATTTTTCAATATGCTCTATCTATAGTTTTTTCATCAGAATATTTTTTATTGTTTTTAATTTTTATAAAATGATAATTTATATCATGATTTTTAAATAAATCCTGTTCATCACCAAAAGTGACTCTCAAAACCCCAGTGTATCATGGTATAAATGTACTACACATTTCAAATATAAAATGTTTTGCAATTTAATTTTGCAAACAAGTTCCATATCTTTCAAAAAGGACTTATGAATTAAACCAATAATTTTCTTTTTCTAAATATGTGAATTTACTAATTTCTTTCATTGAAATTCCAGAGCAGAATAAACAATATCCACCCCCCCCCCCCCCCACCCGCCATAAACTTTTTGCCTTTATAGGTGTCATAAAATTTATTTAATTAAAGATGACAGCTTAATGTTTTTTTCTAAATATGCAGTTAGTTTCTATGCTGTGTCAGTAGACATATAAAGATATTTCTTAAACAACATATACATTAACATTATATGACCATTTTGTCCATACCCTGCAGTAAGAACCCCTTACCTATACATTATATGACTGTTTAAACTCATGTGACCTAAAAAAAAAAAAAGCCCCAATTAACTTACAGGAGTTTGGAAGAAGTCATTTTTTAAATTATTAAAAAATTAAGATTAAAAACTGGTTGTTAATAAATTGTTTAAACAAGAGGCCCATGGGTCACATCTCTCACCTGAAAACAATAACCATTAATAAAATCAGCTTTATGGAGTCATATACAAAATATCTGGAGAATGTAGTAGAAAGCATCCTGTATAAAAATATTCGGCATAAATATTTCTCCAGATATTCTTAAGATATCATAAGCATTGAGCCACATTTGTAATGGGATGATTTTATAGCCACATCACATATTAAGCATCACAGTTCTCAAGAAGATCTTAAACAATTGCTCATAAATGTATAATCCTACATCAAACATTGAGTCCTTGGGGGGGGGGCAATAAATGTCCAAGGGCCACACAGTTTAAACAGTTGAGAATCAACAATGTGTCAGGAAATTTGCAAATAAGTAATACCATATATTATTACACTTGATTTTTTTTAATATAATTTAAGATTATTTAATTTTTTTCCCATGTAAAATTTGACCCCCTCAATTGTGGCCCCATCCTTCCTCTGGGGACCATTATTTGAACTAACTTCACTTTAATTTCAAACAAAACACTACCTAAGGATACTTCCATACAAGTTACAGCTTTTCTGGCCAAATGGTTTTTGAGAAGAATATTTTTGAAAAATACTGACAAATTTTCAATAATTCTTAATTACTTCCCTTTTAAAGAAGGCATGGCCCTTCATTTTAACAAATTTGAATCCCCTTTACTTAATTATGCTTTAAGTTTGATTGAAATTGGCCCAGTGATTCTTGAGAAGAAGTCAAAAATGTGTAAAGTTTACAGACGGACGGACAGACAGACAGACGGACACCGGACAAAAAGTGATCAGAAAAGCTCACCTGAGCTTTTAGCTCAGGTGAGCTTAAAAATTGGATTAAAAATATAATGTTTATAATATACAAATAAAATGCATTATAATAAAATGTATATTTTGCTACTAATTAGCAATAGCTATGTTATCTGCATACTTAGTTGTAGTTCCTGAAGCCTGCAGTCTCACTAAATCCAGCCCCTACTAATTCACTTCATTGGAGTGAATTAGTAGGAATTAGTAGGGACTGGCTGCAGTCTGACTAAAGCCAGCCCCTACTTATTCACTTCATTGAAGTGAATTAGTAGGGGCTGGCTTTAGTCAGACCGTGAAGCCTGCTTCTTACTCACACAGCATTTTTAGAGGAAACAGAAGCATTGGCCTTGGAGAAGCCTCCCTTGCCCCTCAATGTAGTTCAGCCAGAGGGTCCCAACTTTCCCCTTCTAAACCACCACCAGCTTAACCTCACCTCATTCCATTCCTACACTCTTTGCTTCCTTCCTTCCCTTCCCTTCCTTGTGATGTTCCGTCTTCTCTTCCTTCATTGCTGCCTTCTTCCACCCCCAGAAAGCCAGTCTGCTACCCAAAGAGAACAAATGTGGGAAAGAAGAGCACATGGTCAGCATCATCAGTGACAGGGGATGAACTGAGAAGTCAGAGGAACCTGCCACAAGCATACATGGGTCCAGACGGGGTATCTAAATGGATCAAAGATATTTTTAAAGTCATTAAAAGGAAATGGTAATCCTACAGTCATTATCTGTTTTTTGGGAGTAGATATATACTGTAGTTTCATCAATATTCTTTGAATACCAATTTCCCTGAATTTCATTGTAAAGTTGATCCATGAAAATAAATGTTTATTGAAGAGCAATTTCTACTAACATTTTGGATTAATAGGATCATGGGCCACGAATTTACATATCCGTGAAACTGATTTTCATAAAATCCATCAATATTGAAACCAACGAATATTAATGAAACCACAGTATAAATATAAACAATGATAAAATACTATATTAACTTTTGGTGTGTATTTACCCATTGGTTTACATAAGAACTGGCCAATGGCCAAATTGAGTCCTTCATTTAATTAAAATGCCAGTTAAAAATCTTAACGTTAAAATGATCGAGGCAAACATTGCGTAAACTTTACACAACTCGACAAAGCATGTTTTGATTAACTTGACTATATCTCAATCCCGACTAATAAGAGGCATTATGGCGGTCTTAAAAAGGATAAGCGTGGGGTTATGAGGATCTGCTAAAACACCAAACATCATCTCATAAATATTCATTATTTAACTTTCATTTTGAATCCGCGTCTGCTTCCAACATAGATGCCAGGTTTAATAAATGTGTATAATTAAAGAAATATGCCTCACAAGATGGGTATTGTGGATTCATTCATATTTTTGAGGAAGTGAAACAAGTTCCGAAGGACAAATAAATTGTTAAGTTAATGAATGAACAGTGAGGTGATACTTTCGATACACATTAACAATGACAGTTTGTGACATTATCACCTATGTGGCCCCTTGAACCCCAGCCTGTTGGAATTGGACTGTAGCTTAATTTGAAATAATGGGAAAACACTGTTTACCCTTATGTTTGAATCGAAATCTGCCATGATAAAAACTGATCATGATAAATCGTGAACATGTAAAATTAAAACCATCGTGATTATTTGCCAGTTTACAGTATATCTATCCAATCGTACCTTTCTCACAAAAGAATTTGCCCCATAAATTTTCTGACCTTATATTTTTACCACCAGAAACACACTAATAAAAAGCATGTTTATTGATGTTCCATCTATTATTCATATCCCTGACAAAAAGCTTAATATATTAATTATGGCTTTATAACAACTAATCACTTATTTTTAACAAATAAATATTAAAAATAGCATAAGTTCAATTACATTGAATGCTTATCATTATTCACAGTTGCTGATCCCATGACACACCAGACTGTGCAGACAAATTGTCATACAAGCATACACCAGCCCAGACCGACACAGCCCATACCAAAAAAAAGTACAAAAAAGTATACTTTTTTCGTGCTTTTAGTACAGTCTTTTTAGTACTTTTTCGAAAAAGTACAGAAAAAGTATACTTTTTTAGTACTTTGTCAAACAGGTCCTCAGATCTAAAGACCTTTTTCTGTACTTTTTTTGGACTTAGAATTTTTCCACTCTACTTTTTTTGTACTGTTTTGGACTTAGTTTTTTTTTCAACATACTTTTTTGTGCTTTTGTTGGACTTAGTTTTTTTACAGTGTATTTTTTCTGTACTTTTCTTGGACTTAGAATTTTTCACATCATTATTTTAATCTGCTCTGTTTTAACTTTGTATTTTTTCAGCATACTTTTGTAGGACTTAAAAATTTTTATTGCAAAGACAGTTTGGACTTACATGTAGTATTTTTACCAACCTATATGTGTTTTTATGCACTTTCTTTCTACATATGATGAATTGATGATTAATATTTAAGGGGTTTGCAGTAGTTAAAATTCATTTATTGTGAAAAAATTTTTTAGAGTCAAGCAAAAAGCCTTTTCACATTCAACTTAGCAGCAAGCTAATTCTTTGGATAAAAAAAAAAACCATCTAAGTTTACATTCCTCCTTTCCTATTACATATTTTTGTAAGGGGTATGGGGTAGGGTAGGTAATAATAATCAAGAAAAGCATTAGATGTTTGTTTTTTAAACATTGTATATAACTCAGTTTATCAACAAATTAAAAAAACACCTGTTCCAAATTCCATTGTTTATATAAGACACGAAACTCAGGAAATCACTTTTCCGCCTGAACGCACACACATCCCAGGTTAACAGTAAAGGGTGTCTAAAGAGGTCATGATTAGTCCGTGCTGTGATGACACTGGTGTTTGTTTAAGATAAAAAGAACTCAATGCAGAAGTTTTGTGTATAATAAGACCAGTGGAAAACAATTGCTTGTTCATACGTAATTTCTCTGTGTTTATGTTGAATATCGTTAGACATTATGGAATCCATTATATACTATGCAGAAGCAGTTCATTTAACTACTTTCTAGTAAAAAACGAAATTGTAGACACAATACAACTTAAATAATGGATAGATTGTTATATTTAATAATCAATTCAGACTATTGATGAAATCCATTATTGCATGCATATTTATTTTCAACACATCGTATGTATGCGGTGATGGTGGGGACGGGGGTGTATGCTGTTCATGGAAGGATGTTTCACCGTATTTTAAACGGTTATTGAAATATACGTATGATATATTGGCAAAAAACTATTAATTAAATCCCAAAGTATGTTTTCCCTTTCTCATGTTCAATGGACAACCGAAATATTCTGATGGCTGAAAACTTTGTTTTATACTTTGGGAAGCATAATGATGTATTTCAAAACGATGTTATAACCCCCTTTGCATATTCAACCGTTATTTGGAAGCCTGGGAATAGAATATATTTTATTTTTGAATTTCCCACATGTTGTTAAAATTTATTCAAAATGGCGGCTCATAAAACCGGAAATGCCGATATCTGATAATCAGTCAACTAATTAAAGGATTGTGAACAATGAAATAGAGATACAAAATTGTTTAATTAAAATTAAGTTTTATAACAATCGTTTAAACAAAATAATATAGTTTATTTAAGAAAATATGTTTTTAAAAATAACCTCGATGATCTACGTGGCTGTAATGTGATTGGTCAAAATTTAAACTTAAATTTTCGTGAATTCTGATTGGACAATTGCCATACCGCCATTAATTTTTCAAACTGGCAAAGAAGACTGGAGCTGTTTTGAATTTCTGCCTGATTCTTTTAGAATTAGCAGAAATGCGGTGTGCTGTAAATGTTTTGGAACCTACATGGAGTGTTTTTACAATGATATACATGTATATTACTTGGAAAATATAAGGCTTTACTGCAGAATGACCCATTTCCATTTTGGGTAAGTCTAATGAACGATCTATTGTTAAAAACTTCACATTATCGTTTTTGTTAAAATTTTAAGATAAAGTTATGGACTGTGATTGAAAATTTGTTGATTTTTTTTTTTAGAATTCTTATAAGAATTGCCAAATAGACTTAAGGATGTGACTTCCGATTGAAGAGCAGTTCAGTGTTTTGGTGCATGTTTGGTGAAGACAAAATTGTCAACATAGGTAAATCAGCTTTTTCTGTCAATTAGAAGCAAAAGTAATGAATGTATATTTGTAGATTATATATATGTTGTAATCTTGTTTAAAGAAATACTTTTCTTAATTTAATTATGCAAGAATAAAACCAATGTATCATTATTTCATATTCCAGAAAAAATCACAACAAAGTCCAGCAGATTGAAGATCTTACCATTAATAATAACAGATGAAATATAAAGTAAGTCATAAGGTGTGTGTATGGTAATTAAATAGTAATACACAGTATATAAAAGGTCTTATTTTATATGTATGTTTACAATATGCTATGCAGGGAATCTAATGACAGAATAATAAATATACTACATGTAACATCTATAAAAAAATTTAAAAATTGACCACAATTAAATTTTAATTGCCCGTTTTCGAAATGATAAGCAGGTCATATTATAGAGACAAGTTTTCTCTAGGTACTGGCCACATGCATTATTAAACATGGGTGTGCTATTTCTGCTTTATGAAAAGCTACCTCACATGTGATTTTAGGGTTATTTACAGCTAAGTGGTATCACTATGATATAATATTCTTTTACATACATTTTAGAAAGGATCAGGATTCAAGATACAGTTCGAGTTGTATGCTGATCCATTACTGCAGGACGATGGTATTTAGAAACGGCGAAGATTTCAAGACTTTGTTAAATGTGTGATATTCTAGTATGTGACTAATCAACTTGAGAAGTTATTACAATGCTGTCTCCTCCAAAAAAGATTTACAGACTATAATCTTAAACTGTTCTCAGCTACAACACACAGCTGAAATATTGAGGGCAACATGTACTAAATGACAGCCATGTCATAATTTTTCATGCTTCTGTATAGATTATTAGGTTTAATTACAAAACATACATACTATTACAAATGATGAGGTAGAAAATTATTTGATGTTTTGTAATGTACTTTTTTGGTACTTAAAATAGCACTAAAAAGGTACTTTTTTTGTGCTTTTTGTATACTTTTTTAAATACTTATTTGTGCTTTTTGACTCTTGACCTAAATTTGTACTTTTTTTGTGCTTTCAAACTGAACTATATGTGTACTTTTTGTATACTTTTTTTGTGCTTTTTTAAATCGCACTGCTTTTTTTGTACTTTTCTATTCTTTGTACTTTTTTTGTACTTAATACTTTTTTGTACTTTTGAATCATACTTTTTTTGTACTTTTGAAACATACTTTTTTGTACTTTTGAATAATACTTTTTTGGTACTTTTCTGTATACTTTTTCTGTACTAAAACTGATGAAATGTGCTAAAAGTATACTTTTAGTACAGTGTATGTTTTTTATACTTATACTTTTTCTGTACTTCAAAAATAAATGAAATGATATAAAAGTATACTTATTTTATACTTTTGATTTAAAAAAAAGTACTTTTTTTGACTTAATTTGGAACGACCAAATGCATGGTTCCAAATTTAGTCGAAAAAAGTATACTTTTTAAGTGCTTTTATTGTACTTTTTTGTCGTACTTAAAATGTACTTATTTTTGGTATGGGAGGGCATGCAGAATACCGACCTAACACAACCTAACACCAGAGTGGACACTAGAAGGATGACACCATGTTTAAGTGTATTCTTGGTCACACTAAGTGTTTAGCTTTGTTTGATTGTAGTGATAGGAAGCATCATCATGAATAACAAATGATGTCAATATAATAACACAAAATCAAATCTAGTCATTAATAAATAATTTGTTTAATTGACGCTTTAATTGACGTAGTTTGATTAGAGAATACAATGTATATAATTTGATCAGAATTATCACGGAGCACAATATATAAAAATTCTATAATTTTCATGAAATGTCATTATTACTTATTAGGTTTGTTACTGACTGACTACAAAAATATATCGTGTTGATCAATCTCATAGATGTTGAGGACTATCAATAAGTGACATATTTATTCACAAAAAGCGATGATCGACGCAAACCCATGTACATGTTTCCTAACATCTCATCCAATTTAACTAAATTAAACACTTCAAAATTATCAATCTCACCTTTCAAATACTCTTTGAAATTCTTCGCTTCGCTGTTTACTTACAATATTTTGTTGCTATTCAATTTAAAATGTTTTCCCCCTTCCCTCTGCAGAGAATTGAGCAAATCTAGACACTGCCATTTTGTTCTGCACCAGACACAACAATGTGACGTCAACTCAAAGGGCAACTACTCTAATTCAAAAATGATTCCAAAGGGCAACTACTTTAAATATTTTAAGAACTTACAGAACACGGTTTCTGTGTAAAATGATATGAAATATCGAGATGAGTAGGCAAAGCGGCTGCCAATGACGGCCATATTGCCTACTATTCTCAACGAACCTACACAGAGATATTTGAGGCAGTCACGTGCCATGTTTAAACCATTAATAAAAGTGTGACTTTTCTGTCTACGGGAAAACGTAGAGAGTTTATTGTCCAGTCCTATTCATAGTGTGGATTTTCTCTTAACAATTAAGAGTGTTAGTCAGCTGTTATCATGGTTAAATTTCAATTTTGGAATTTTACTTTAATTTATTAATCTCTATGCGCAAAAGGAGTTTTAGATCCATTTACTCATGTTACTTGATAATAATTAATCAACATTGATGTTCAGAAAATTTCTTAAAACTACTTCGATCAAGTCACTAAGTTTTGTCATATTTTATACCATTAATCTGCCTCTCTCTCTGCAGTGTCCAAATTGAAAGTGGAGGGGGGGGGCTAGACTTGAAAAGTGTAAAAAAAAAAAAAAAATAATTGTTATGATTATGTCTAACTTTGTCTAACCCCAACGTTCCAAGAATAATCAGAATACTTTATCCATCAACGGATCTAGAAACATTTGTGTTATAGGGGACAGTTCTGTGTGTGGTGGTCACCATGGTATTGGGGACTGGCCGGGAGGGGGGTATGTTATAACTACTGTCCATTACACTTCAAGAATACCACTGTGCATGAGCGTCGGAAGCATGCATATCTTTTTTACTTGCTCTTACAATATTTCATACCCATGTTTTTTACTAATCGCCTCCATTGCTTTAAAATCATGGGACCTAATTTAGGCGGTTTATTCAAAGTTTTTGTTGACAATGAAGCACAAAATTATGTAACAAGTGTAATTCACAGAAAAGTCATCTTTACATGGGGCGATGGTTATTTGAGTTTGCCGGGGGGGGGGGGGGGGGGGGGGGGGGGGGTTCCGAGACATATTTTTGGTAATCTTATAATGTAGTTTAAAGAAATTTTAATTTTGCAGAGGGGAGGGGTCCGGACCCCCCTAACCTACCCCCCCCCCCCTCTAAATCCGCGCATGATTTGTAAGAAGTCCTAATTACTGGTGCTGTAAACGACTAAACTATACCATTCATGTATTGTATATAGAGAATGAATATTTTCAGCGTATCTCGACACTAAATTTCCCCTATAAATCACCTGGTCATAAAAGTAAGCTTTCTACCTTGAAGAATCTTCCATGGTGGGAGTCCTCAGCACTGGCACAACACGACCGGTCCGCTCCACGACACTAAGAGAATGGCACTGAAACGTCTAAACAATGCTCACGAGTATTTAAATCATGTGGTTTTCTTGGACTTAAAAGCGCGGGAAATGGTTCTCGTCGTTATAGTCCGTTTCTAAAATCGTGGTAGTTGTAGTACTGGATCACCGTTAACGAACGAACTGTTACCCCCCACCTTTCCAAGTTTTACGGGCTAGGCGCGTAGCATCGGGGGGGGGGGGGGGGGGGGGGGTGGGGGGGGGGGGGGGGGCTGCCCCCACCCTTGTTGGCGCAGCAAAGATTTTTCTATATATAGAAAAGTGAAATATCATGGAATCCCCCCCTCCCCACTTTTTTGGGGACCATGTGAAAAATTGAATTGAATATAAGCAAATGAACAGTGAAATTGAAGTTATAGGTATAATAACCCCCCCCCCCCCCCCCCCCCCCCCCCCCCCGGAATAGGATTTCATGATTTTGAGAATTTTTTTTTTTTCTGTCAAGATTTGGGATGAGTCCCACTACCCCCCCCCCCCCCCCCCCCCCCCCCATCACACACACTTTCAAAAACTATGCTATGTGTCTGCGGGCAGCTTTTAGATGAAATAATAGGAAAGTTCAAAATATAGATCAATGGAGAAGGCGTAAAAAGAGTAAATTATTTGGAGTGTGAAAACGAAACGATTTTCACATTTATACGATAAACATGTTTTCTACTTTGGTGTATTTTTACGGAATGAAATTGATGATGCAAATAAATAGCGTTATTTCATTTTGTAACAGATATAGGACTCCCAATAAATCAACACGGCATTTTATGTCTAAATGTTGATCTTTGAGAATTTTAATTCCAACTGGGTCTAGCTCATACTGTAAAGAATTTTTCAATTTTTAAACCAGAGAATATAGACACATTATGGGTCAAAATTCGTACTTTTCTTTTCACAAAAACATCTCACTTCGAATTCACAGATGATTGTCAACCTATAAAAATCGTTCGGTACATTATTAACGTGTCTGAATTAAACATATTTTATTGCATGCAACAAACACAAAAGGATTAGAAACAAGTTCGAACAATCTAGGAGTTATTCACCTGAAAATGTATGTAAGTGTAATATGATTATCACACAACTGTCATTGAAAACTGTATAAAACAAATATAACAAATATACAGCGAACACGCACATGAAATCATAAGTATTATATGGTATATGAACAGAATCTTTTAGATTCTTGAATATACGTCTAAACATAAGAAATGATACAATTATAAAATTCTGTTGATAAAGCAGCAGAGATGATGATTGGACTGCGGGACATTGACTGGCAAGATTGGAAATATACAGCATACGTCAATTTCACCTGTTACAGTCAAAACATTTAAATGGGCGGAAACAAATTTACACGGACGTCTGAGAAAACATTGGATTGAAACTGTAGTTTTTGGAAGCTTATTTTCAATCCACCTCAGCGTAAATATCAGTAATGGAATTTTCAGAAATATTAACGTACCTCAGAAATCTTCAACAACGTCGATATAAGTGATTTTTTTTCTTTGTTAGTGTATATCTAGATAAACAATAAACGCTCATAACTTATTCGTATACATTAACTTAGCAAAAGAAGTTTTTATCTGTATCTTTAGCCTTTTCTATGAAGCACAGACGCTTGTTCTCATTGCCGGAGACAGTTTTCATACTTGTCTATTAAGGCTAGAAAATACGCAAATCATCCTTACCAAAACCAAAACGCTCAACAATGGGTAAATAAAAACTGCCTATAAATGCATGTGCACTCTGGTGTTGAAATATATATTGACGAGATAAGTGAGTTAAATTTTACCCATGCGCTAAAAATGTTCAAAAAGTCTTTGTTTTTCTATGAGCAAAATGTTAACTAGAACTGAATTTTACAGTTATTGATTTTCATCGATTGGACAACCCCCCCCCCCCCCCCTCAATCTCTTTTTCCATATTGGTTGACCTACCTCTGCTGATAAAAGTAGCGATCAATTACATAACCCCGGCCGCTAACGCGGGTTATGTATATTTTTTCTACCTTCATATCCACATGAATCACAAAAAAAGCATTTTATTGTATAAATGAATCACCTAAGAAAACATTTTATTGTGTAATATTTAATTATTAATTATCGATAAAACTTAAAGTGGGTAAAAGTAAGTAAACTATAATTGTTGTCGATTATAGAACGTCAGTTACACAGAAAGAACAGTCAATTTTTCCATATATGTGAAGGTTATCATGGTTTAATACTACAACTACTTGGAAGTCAGAGGTCAGCCCTCGTAAGTCCGTGGAGTTCCTGCTTTCAATGTACTGTTGCTTTATTTTCGATTAATCAAGAATTGACTCAGAGTCCACGCAAAGCCATAAATAAATCAACTTAAAATACAAAGAAGACATCAGTGAACGATGTAAAAATCATTAGGTTTAACTTCTTGAAATAAAATTGGCGTTTGATTGGGTAATCAATGATGAATAATTAACAATTAAATTTAAACGTAAAAGGTATGCTTACCTATTTTTTTAATGCGCTAACACTAATAGAATTATCTTGTCAAGCTCTGAATAACAATTTATTTTCTTAAGAAATAGAGGAAAATATCTAATGAATGTAAACATGTGAACGTTTCAACATTGATGTTCAATTTTTAAAACATCTGTATGTATATTCTATTACAAGGTAATATGTAATATAATTGAAAAAAGGCCTAAAAAATATTTTTTCTTAAGTCTTAAAAGCAGTCTAAAAGACTTAAGTCTATCTTGGTCTATACTGTATCATTTTTTTCATTCACAATTTTGGTGAGGGGGGGGGGGGGTGTCAAATTTAATAAAAAAAAAAAATTTCTGAATATCATCTCTTTACTTACTTATATATCAAGCATGTTTGGCAATGTTTAAAAAAATATTATTAACGAAAGCAGTAAAAAAATTAAATTTCGATACTTTTTGAGAAATGTGGTACATTCGCCTTTAAAGCGAGAGATAACTCTTATATCTATATGTGTTTTCTGTTTTACGACATACGGTATAAACACCTGAGGTCAACCCATGTTGTATCATGTCCTTTAACCACTGTTAACTGTTCATATACTTGGGACCCGGGATATCGAAGGTAATGTACTTATTCATTATTGTATGACAAAATAATTCCATGCAGTTAGATTTTACTAACATCGTGCATTCTAAAACAAACCCGAAAATTATATATGGGTAAAGTAAACATTTTGAAGAAGTACTTTCGTTTTAAACAGGATGTTAAAAGAATACAAAGTGAACATATCCATCTCTCTCTCTCTCTCTCTCTCTCTCTCTCTCTCTCTCTCTCTCTGTCTGGTTTCACCGTAACTATGCGGACAGACTTCAGGATCCTACTTTGTGGGAACTATTGAATCCACTGATGCCACGCACATTTTGTTATGCTAGAATGCTTATTTCTAGTATTTTTAACGATATCTCATCTTCAAATAGCATGTAATCTTACTGGTAACAAAGTGAGAGATACAGCTTATGGGGACTTTGGTCTCTCTGATGTCCTCACTCACTCTGAGTACTAAAAAAGTGAGAGTACCTTTAGTGGACATAGAGATACAGCTTATGGGGACTTTGGTCTCTCTGATGTCCTCACTCACTCTGGGTACAAAAAAGTGAGAGTACCTTTAGTGGACATATTTACAATATATGAGTATCATGTCCTGGCATATTTATTCATTCAAAAGTAGATATATTTTATCTTTCTTTCTTGCCCAACATCGTAGAGAGCAATAGGATTTAGTGTTTGCTATGGATTAGCACGTCATGAGTGCCAAAACCACTTGGGATTTTCTTTTACCTTTTCAAGAATTTTAAAAATATTGTACAATATGAAAATTTTAAAAAGGGGATATACATGTATTTTATTTATGTACTTTTACAGACATCAATATCTCAAGGTGTCCCGTACCGCCTTAATTTATTCATTACACAAGGCTTACCATATAGCTACAAAACTACTATGAAAAAACTTTGACATCACTTCATTTCAAGAAAAACAATTTTAACATGAGCTGAAGTTTCAATGTATGGAAACCTACACATTTTTCAGTTGTACAGATATACAAGTATTGTATCTGATGTGTCCAACAATGCAGTAGAAAGTCATCTCAATTCCAAAACACAGTTGTACAGATATAAGTATTATATCTGATGTGTCCAGCAATGCAGTAGAAAGTCATCTCAATTCCAAAACACAGTTGTACAGATATAAGTATTATATCTGATGTGTCCAGCAGTGCAGTAGAAAGTCATCTCAATTCCAAAATTTTTAAGATACAGCTTTTGCTATATCATATTTGTGAACTAGTATCAGAACTTTATTATGTATACTACAATAAAATTCATAAAAAGAAACGAGTATATTTTCCCCATTTTCTCTTTATTGGTAAAAGCAAATTCAAAACAGAAAGACATATAAAAGCAAATTCAAAACAGAAAGACATGAAATAAAAACTAAGAAAACAATTGGTTTTTTTAATCACTTAAGCATCTCACATGTTACCTTGTATCTTTAGTTTAGGAAACTGGATTAATAAATGTAAACGGATGTTGCCCAAATACAGACCCAACCAAATCACAATTGGTCACCTGGGTTACTTTGTTTACTCAGTAAAACAATAGCTCTTTTAAGTCAGGTTAATAAATTGACAAAGAAATAATATTTCAATACAATTCAAATATTTAAGACTTATTTTCATTTTGATCTTGCATATTTTCAAAGCATAAGCACATTAGTTTTGGTCATTTAGTTGTCAATTTTTTTTTTTGGAGGTTTAGATTCCTTTCCTCAGGCATTAATGATACACTGGGCAAACAACTTGGACAAAGATAGCTAAGATTGACTATAGTGACCTAAAATCAAGCTTATATTAACGCTACCAGTGTTATTTCAATTTCAAAACAATGCATGCACCAAATTTCAAAATCCTTCATAAAATCTATAAGCCAAATCTATAAACCACCTTAAGGTATGTCACTCCTCAGTGTGATCATATGTGAATTTACTTGTATTGCATATAAAACTGGAGTCGGTGCGGTATTTCTTTAACCTGCTCTAAACTACTGAATAGAATGCAATAAAGAATTGGGAACCTGTCTATACTGATCAGATATATAACAACAACAGTTCTTACTGTAAGGATAAATATAAACAAAAAACCTGTGGCGTGTGACACAACTTCAGACAAAGCACACATTTTCATTATGTAAAAAATCTTGTACAATTTTTTTTGATCAACTCCAATTTTTGCAAAGAACATATGTTGTTTTTGAATTAATTCTAAACATTTAATCTTTCAGACAGGAATATCTCAAAATGAAAATGCTAATCTTTGGGAAAAAATCAATGAAAATTAGAGAAAAAAATCTAATGCCCGTACTTCATCGGTAAAAGATATAATAAAGTGAATTGTATTTCTCGTTACATGTATTAAGAATTGACCTTAATTAAACTGGAAAAAATATTTAAATATTATTTTAGATAGTATAGAAATCTGCAAATGAAATTTCATCCCTCTATAAACCCTTAAAGATAATTCATCTGTTAAAGCTTAAGAGTTAATAATTTTCCTTATTTTTCATAACATTAATCTGACAATGCAAACATGTGATATATATATATATATTAAATGTACAATTCGTTGCATATACTTACTCATAGTGGGAAGTAAACATTAGCACTTACTGTTTCATGATACACAACAACATTACGAGATCTATAATGTAATTAATCTTTATGTGGGAATTTAATTCTCCATTAATAGGATGTACTAAAGAGGTCAGTCGACCTCATCAGATACCTGACCTGCCTCACTGTTAAATATTGATAACTGCACATTAAAAATGTCAATAATTTTTTTGTACACAATCCTCTAATCTTCTCCACCTAAGAATAGTTTGTACCAAATCTGACTGATAATGAACCAGCTGTTCCAGAGATTCAATAAAAAATTATGCAAATTATACAATTGAAGTCAATCACATTACAAAAATATCAAAAATATATACACCAAATACTGATTTAATATATGACTCCACCAAAATATTCTTGGACCTGTCCAAAAGTTGATCATGTGATACTATATTGGATAATCGAAGCATCTTCATTTAAAATCCTGCGCCCCCCCCCCCCCCCCCCCAATTGTTTCCTCTAATATGCCATGCCCGGTCATCGGTCATTCACATAAACATACAGGGAAGAACACAATCAATCAGCGCTCACTTGAAATTTCATTGAGGTGAATTTTGAAGTCTGAGGGCTACGAGAGCATGCCTTTTTCTCTCTTGTTGATACATGGCCCAGGCTTGGAATTTAACACTTTTCCATTCTCTTTCATTGAGATCATCTGTTTTACTTTTTGCTCTAAGGACAATTTGCTTTGTTGGTGGTTTTTTTGACACTTTTACATGTGGAATAAGGTATTTCAAAATGGCGTCCTTTTCTTTGGTGGACCAAACTGTTCTCTTTTTTGATGTCTCTTTTATTTTTCTTGTGTTCTTCTTTGCACCTGAAAATCAGAAGAAAGAAAAACACCTCTAAGTATTTCAACCAATGAATCTTAGACTGATTTGATTAAAACTTTATAAAAAATGCATCATGAAATCATGAATACAAGGAATCTCTGCAAAAAAAATGTTTTCACTAGTAATATTTTTCATGATTCAAATTTGGTGAAATACGTAACCCCCCCCCCCCCCCCCCCCCCCCCCCCCAAACTCTTCAAAAAAACACATTAAAAAACAGGAAGAACTGCCATATATCGGTACATGAAATTAAACTCAAGTGATTCAAAAGAAATTATTGCTTGAAGAACTGCTTTTGCCTGCATGTTTAAGGTATGACAATTTCCAAAAATAGGGACTTTTATCAAACTTGAAACACCGCTGTCAAATGTATAAGCCATGAAAAATTTAAGTGCATTTTACGATACAAATTGGGAGGAAATTTCTGAAGATTTCTAAAACCCCTTTCCAGCCTTTTTTCCAGCCCAATTTTGCCTGTACAAAACTGTACATGCAATAACTAATAAATTCCTAATACTTACTTTTGGTGAACAAATCATCATCTTCAGATTCCTCTGAATCACTTTCAGGATCTATGAAATAAAATATGAAACTACAACATTTATACAGAATTATCGATGATTTGCATACTCTGTGATGTTAATGAAAATATCTGTGGCAAAATAACATACTTTTGATATCAAAGGAGTAAAAAAAAACCCCACAATTATAGTTTTACGTAAATTTTAAAGGTAAAACCATTTAATCTTGTGGTCACAAGAAGAAAATGTGGATTAAAAATATCTTTTTTCCCCTGGGAAACTCAATCTAAGATTTGCATCCAATATTTCAGGAAAATCTGACCAAGTATACTCGCTAACAGTATACAACAAATCAGATACAGGAAAAACATTCTAAAAGGTCACTTGAGTATTGCATGCAATTTACCTAGGCAACATCACTCACCTGAGTAACAATAGCCATAACCTTGATCAAATCAGTCTTAGGGTATCTAATACAAAATAACAATTTAGTTAAGTAGATCTTGTTTTAAAATATTTTCAATTTTTTCTCCACATATTTGTTTGTTAAATATTGAGCTTCTTGTTGCTTCAGCTTTCGATTTCTTACAAAGATTTTTAAAGACTTTTCTTTATTTATTCCTATGAAAAAAAAATCAACCCACAGGGATCATGATTTGAACAAACTTGAATCTACACTACCCGAGGATGCTTTCATACAAGTTTTGGCCTTTCTGGCCAAATAGCTTTTGAGAAAATATGAACTTTTTTTCCTTATTTTATTCCTATGTAAAAATTTGACCTCCACTGTGGCCACACCCTACCCTGGAAAACATGATTTGAACCTACACTACCTGAGGATGTTTCCATACAAGTAATGAAGTTTTAGCCTTTCTGGCCAAATGTTTTTTGAGAAAAAGATTTTAAAATTTTTTTCTTTATTTATTGGTATGTAAAAATTCGACCCCCCCCCCCCCCCCCCCCAATTGTGGCCACACCCTACTCCCAGGGATCATGATATGAACAAATTTGAATCTACACTACCAGAAGATGCTTCCACCTAAGTTTCAGCTTTTTTGACTGAATGATTTTAGAGAAGATTTTTGAAAAATGCCAACAAGTTTTAAATAAGTTCAAATTATCTGCCCTTGAAAGAGTTTTTTGACTGAATGGTTTTAAAGATTTTTTTTTTTAAAAATGCCAACAAGTTTTAAATTATTTCAAATTATCAATTTTTTTTTTTAATGAATGGCCCTTCATTATAACAAACTTGAATCCTTGTCACCCAACAATGCTTGGGGCCAATTTTAGTTCAAATTGGCCCATTGGTTCTGGAGAAGAAGTCAAAAATGTTAATAGTTTACAGACGGACAGACAGACAGATGGACACCGGACAAAAGGTGATCAGGAAAGCTCACTTGAGCTTTCAGCTCAGGTGAGCTAAAAAGTAATAGATGATGTTTTCATAATTTTCCCTTAAAACCTGTTTTGTGATAAAGATGATAAAATTACACTTACTATAGTCATACTCAGTGTCCAAATTTTCCTCCCATGCATCAAACTGATACTTCTTCATGCTATCATCTGTAAATAAATACATAATTTAAAACAGAATATTATTGCTGCAGCATTTTTCCCCTTATATAACCAGTACCAATTGTACCATTCTCAATGCAAAGAAAGGTTAATTTTTTCCAATTTTCAGACTTTATTTCCAATTCAACTGCCGAGGAACAAACTACAATGACATCATAATTCTTTGAGATGAAACCTTCTATGAGTTCACTCAATGTTTCACTTCCTCTTAAATCAAAAGTAGAGATAAGTTGCGAGATGGCAAGATGAGTGTAGTAGACATGTCTTATATTTTCGAGAATTTGTAAGCATGAAAACAAAGGAACAAGGGATATTAATAAGTAAAACAATAAGTAAAACAACGAATACTTGTTTATTTTTAAAGCATGGATTAATAGGTCTTGACGTTAGAATAAATGCAAAATGAATTTCATTTATTGACTTGATGGAAAATTCCGACTTGTTCTTTCTCGACACTACTTTCCCAATTAAATCAGTACCGGAGGTTCCCCATGAGTAGAAAAAATTGCTGGGTTGTGAAGACATGACAGCAATACAAAGGAAACACTGGCATTTAAATATTTTTCCTTAATTATTCAAAACAATTTGAGACAAATTTAGAAGACTCTTAAACACTGTTTCAAGAACAATATCAAGTGTCCCCCTTTCTGTTACAATTGAAAAAAAAAAGAAAAAGAAGTGTCAGTTTGCATTTATTAAATTAAAAATCAAGTCTTTATGAAAACACTATATCCTTAAGAATACATTTTTACTTAAAGGGACTCCTTTAACTGTGGTAAGAATACTGGTATTGAATGTTTCAAAGTTTTAATAACTTGAATTAGTTTACATATAAAATGAAGTTACAAAAGCAAAAATCAAGAGTTCCATAATTAAATATCAAGATGGTTTTATGATTCAAACCAAAAGTACCATGTGTCTTGAATTTACTTAACAGCTTGTGTAATCTTATGAATTAAAGACATCTGATATGTTTTATTTTTTCTCTTTATTTTTTTTTTTATTCTTTTTGCCTTAGCAAATAAACAATTCAATATAATTCAATGGGCTTTCATTTTTTTTTTCCATCTTAATAGCAATTACTTTGTTCTGTGATTCAGTCCTGTCCTGATATAAAGGAGTAAAATTCATATAATACTCGAAATCATAGTCTGTCCCAAGATATTTATGCAGCACATTTGAAAGATTTTTAATAATACACATACCTGTGAAAGAAATGCAATTAAAATTGATGAAAGGGAAAATATTCAAGATAATTTAATTATTTCACACGTCATCATTTTTCACTTGGAAAAAGTCACAGGAACAAAAAAATTGATTTCTTACGAAGATTTATAATAGTGAATGTTGACATCTTTTCTCCATTCGGAAGTCACTCGGAATACCTCGCACAATTTTTCATCATTATCATCCCAGTCAGTTGCAATACAAAATAACCGTAGACATCACATTTTTTAGTCGTGTATTAAAATCTGATAAGCTAGAGAGAGCGTTTCAAAGGAGAACTCTTGGAAATTGTTTATACTTTTGAATGAACATCATTTGAACCCTAAGGTATTTACAAATATTGAGTACTTGAGCAAATGTGAATCTAGGATATCTTGGGACAGAGTATAGATCACAGTGCAAAAATAGTAGAAAAATTAAAAATACTTACCAGCATTTGAAGCCGATTTTCTTTTAAATCTTCTCTCTAAAAAGATATATGGAGGTTCTTAAAAAGCAAAAAAACTGTTCATATTCATGCAATGTGTACATTTTTTGATAATTTCAGAATTCTGTAGAACTGCACTGCATGCCTTTTAATATATTGACCTTGAGCTTTATTCAACTTAAGATGTGCATGATTAAGTCTAATTCTATACTTCAATCCATCCTGTAATACAACATAGTGAGGAATTCAGCTAATAATTATAACAAGTGAAAGGCTTTCAATGTGACATCAAACCTGGTTTTCTTTGAACTGTATACATAATCCATGTCAACCCTGAATTGATAAACACTACCTATCCAGAGAAATGGAATACCCTATATGCAATAGTCTGCGAGAAAATGACCAAGTTCAACAGCTGGTATTTTTTAGGTTACTAGGGTTTATAATTCCATGCCTCACATTGTACAAAATATGATCTGGACGCAATTTGAATATGCATTGGAATAAAATTTCAAATTGTGGCCATAGTGACCTACTTTTGAATTGTGACCACCTTCCTTCTAGGATGCATCAGCAGACAAGGTTTGAAGGTTCTATAGGCCTCACAGTGCGATAGATATTACCTGGACATGAAGCTGCTTACAGAAAGGAAAGCCCATACCATAATGTAATTAATTTATCCTGATAGATTTGTAACAAATTTTAGAAATTTAGAAATGTGGGAAAATTCTAGGAATGAAACAATGAAATATGTACAGGTGAAAGTACAAGTTTAAATAAAATGAGGAAGAGTGACTTACAATACACTGCAACCATAAGTCTGTGAGCCAATGCTCACTAGGAATACCCCCGCTCTGATGTGAATATAAGCTCTGATGTGACTGTGATTAATAGTTGCTGAGAAAAACCGAACGAAAATTTGGTAAAGACACACAGATAAACAGAAAGTTGACATCAGATTCAGACAAAAATAAATCCCATCATACGCCATGCCCAGAAAAAAAAGTGTGCTAGAATTTCAAGCATCTGCAATGAGTATTTGCTGAAAAAACTGTGACAAAAATTTATTATGGACAGACGCACACACAGATTTGTACAAAAATTAATCCTACCATTTTGCATGCCTACACAAAAAGACTGTTAAAATTTCAAGCACCTGCGATGAGTAATGGGTGAGAAAACTGGGAACCGAAATTTGATACACACATATGGAGACACACACTCACATACAGACAAGGAAGCGCAAAACAGTATACCCCCTTCTCCTTCAGAGCAGGGACGTTAAAATCACACACACAATTTACCACTATCATTTCTGGGTTTCTTTTCCAATCCCACATCTTCCTGCTCACTCTGAATCAAGTCATTTGAATCCATTACTTCAACTCCAATTTGTCCAAAGTCTGTTGAAATAAGAGGTGTCTAGTTACTTCCAAATAAATCAAGCATGGTTTGAACTGTACACTGAAAATGTACTTCAAAGGAGTACACTTGTGAAAGTTCACTTATGCAAAAGTTACATAATTTTTTATTCTCAAAAGTGAGAAAAGTGTCAAAACATTTTTCTGAAAGCATTGTCAGTGATCACAACACTTAAATTGACACATAAATATAATTAAATGCCCAAATTGTAAAATTAAAACTGGCTAAACAAGAGGCCCACAGGCCTAAATGGTCACCTGTGTACCATAGCCCATGCCTGTTAGGAAATTTTATACATGTATATGCATATAGTTAAGCTTCATTCTGAAGTAACAAGAAATCGGTGAGCCAATGCTCACTAATATTACTCCCGCTACAGACAGACACCTGTACAAACAGGAAGTTGACATTGGATTCGTTCGAAAATGGATCCCACCATATGGCATGCCTAAACAAAGAACATGTTAATATTTCAAGGATCTGTGATAAGGAGTTACTGAAAAATCGTTGACAGAAAATTGCTACGGAGAGACGAATGCACAAACAGAAAGTTGACATCAGATTCTTTGAATATGAAACCAATCATATGGCAGGCCTAAACAAAGAACTTGTTAAAATTTCAAACATCTGCGATGAGTGGTTACTGAGAAATCTGTAATGGAAAATTGCTATGGACAGACGAATGCACAACCAGGAAGTTGACATCAAATTTGTTCAAAATGGATTCCATCATATGGCATGCCTAAAAATAGTTTTAAAATTCAATCATCTGCGATGAGTAGTATCTGAGAAAACTGAGGATAGAAATTTGTTACGCACATATGGACAGACACACACACACATACAGATATGGAAGGGCAAAACAGTATACCCCCCTCTCCTTCAGAGCAGGGACGTTAAAATCACACAAAAAATTTACCACTATCACTTCTGTTTTCTTTTCTCAATCCCACATCTTCCTGCTCACTCTGAATCAAGTCATTTGAATCCATTACTTCAACTCCAATTTGTCCAAAGTCTGTTGAAATAAGAGGTGTAAAATTACTTCCAAACTAGTGGGTATTGTTTTTTAACAAAAAACACATGTCTCCCCTTTGTTATGTATTTGTAACAAAATGGAAAGAACCTGAAATGGACCTTCAGTTTTAAAAGATAGGAGGGAAATTTTAAAACAAAACATCTTGTTACATGTACCGGTAGATGGTATATTGAGCTGACCCGCCTCTTTCTTGCTCTTCATGGCCAGAGACTTGAGGATATGTGATATATGTCATATGTGATATATGTGTCATATGTGATGTAAAATAAAATTAAGTTTTATTTCTATTTAGTAGGTTATATATAATCTATCTATGATACAATGAATGAATGATGAAATGCTTGACCTTGAAATGAAAATTATAGGTCAAGGTCAAAACTTTTGGTGGCGTGCACTCCCTCTCAATACCATCTACCTATGTTCCAAGTTTTAAGTCTTAATGTCAAAGGGTATTAAAGTTATGACCCAGACAGAATTTTATTATTTTTTTCTTAATTTGACCTTGAGTAAAAGAAGGTCAAGGTCAAATATTATTCAATAGTACACCTAAGTGTATTATTATTGTTCTTTGTTTAAAGTTTGAAGTCCTTCTGTCAAAGTATATTCAGAAGTTGAACAATGAAGTTTTTTCTCATATGACCTTGAAATAAAAATTCTAGGTCAAGGTCAAAAATTTTGGTAAGGTTCAACTAGGTTATATACCATCTATCTATGATACAAGTTAAAAGTATGTATGTTAAAAGAGTCTTGTGTTATGGTCCGGACAATATTTTTTATGAAAAGCTTGACCTTGAAGAACAAAATAGGTCAAGGTCAAAACTTTTGGTGGCGTGCACTCCTTCTCAATACCATCTACCTATGTTCCAAGGTTGAAGTCTTAATGTCAAAGGGTATTTAAGTTACAGCCTGGACAAATTTGGATGAAGAAGAATAAGAAGAAGAATAAGAAAGTCGACAAAAACAATATGTCTCCCCTTTGAAAGGGGAGACATAATAAATCAAGCATGGTTTGAAATGTACACTGAAAATGTACTTCAAAAGGAGTACACTTATGCAAATGTTATATAATTTTTTATTCTCAAAAGAGAGAACATTTTTCTGAAACATTGTCAGTGATCACAACACTTAACACATGAATATAATTAAATGCCCAAATTGTTAAAGCTGCATGGTCCAATTTTTTCCGCTATTACAGTATCAAATAATTTCCCATTCAAACCAATTATCTTAAAAAGTTATAGACATTCGCCTATTTACACCAGCAGAATTGGTCTCTTTTCAAAGTTAGAAATATTCAAAGTAACTAAATATAATTTCTTTCTGAGCATACGAAAAAACAAACCAAATGCATCATGGGAATGTTTAGAGAAGGGAACCGTTTGCTTTTGTTCCCCGAATGTTCGGCTTTATTCAACCCGCATGTTATACATCAATTGTAAACAAAACAAACATCAGAAATAACAGTCAACAAAATGTAAACAGGTTTGTTTTTGATTTGTCAAAACATTATGACCTTTATTAAAAGCGATGTCAAAGTCGTAATGCAATCATCCCCGCCTCGATGTCAGGGGCGAATTTTAATATGAGGCGAAATAACGCGATACCTTTTTTTATCGTTTGTTTTGTGAACAAATTTTGTACATCATTTTTTTCATTGAAATATGGCTTAATTGACCGGGAAAACTACTGCGATGCCTATTATTATACACATACTTAGCATAACCATCGTTTAAAAGCGTACACAAAATTTGATATAAAATTGGACCAAGCAGCTTTAAACTAATATTGTGCTAAATAAAAACTGAACTAAAGTAATCAAATATACTCAAACTTATTTTATTATCATATTTAATTTTCCTCCTTAAATATCTGTAATAGCAAAATATTGCACTGACCTTCTAGCACAATATCATCAATATTCAAGCCATTAAATTTGTGAGCTTTCCCTTCTTCTACAGCCAGAAGTAATTTACTGACTTTGGCTAATTCTATAACATCCTCCTGCAGTCGATAGAAATTGCGATGTACTGTAAGTTCATGTCCCATGTGCCTTGCCAATTCTTCCAGTTCCACACCTGTCAGACTGAACACCTGAGAAGTGATTCAATGTAAATTTTGTTATTAAAATAGTCTGTTTATAATTCTCAAGTAATGACCTCTATGTGGATATGTTTGAATTAATTTCAGTCAATTAATAATACTCTAAAGTCATGATGGCAACTGTTTCCTTTCCAGACCCATCAAGCAATACGGTATTACCATATATCATTATGTAAATTTCAAGACAGTTACAGTCCCTGAAACGTTCTGCTTTCCCATTTGAACGGTGAGTGAACAATGAACACACGCTGAGCGAACTCTGAACGAAATTTATTGAGTGCATTGAACGTTAAACGGTAAGCGAACACAGAGGGCAAACAGAGCGCAAAGTGAACGGTGAATGATATGTGAACGCAAGATGAACTATTTAGAGTGGCTCAGGAGTTATCTTTACATTGTGTTTCGTCAGTATTCAGGAAAAATAACAAATAAACTACATGTATGCATTGTTATCAGCCTAAATATAATATTATCTGACTGAACGATGTTAACGCTGAATGAACGGTGAGCGTAAGGTGAACACTTTGTGCATGCACGGTAAGCGCATTGTGAACGGTGAGCGCGAATGGAGCGGAGTGGAGAACGCAAGTGAATGCATGGTTATCGCATGAAAATGGGGAAGAACGTTTCGGGGACTGTACATAAAAAAATTACTACAAGGAAAACACCAGGAAGCCATAACATTATTAATAGTAGTTTATATTGATTTACCTGTGATACAGTAGCCAGGTACTTTCGGAGCCTGGTGCTAGTAAGTAACTCTGGATATTCAGCTTCACATTTGATAGCCATTTTCCTTAAACAATCACATCCTCGTAAATGGCTGTCTCTCCCCTATGAAAAGGAAAAACAGAAGACTTCATCTATCAATGTCATGTTAAGCTATATTCAATGAATTGTTGTGCTTTCAAAATTTGTCCATAAAAATTTAACAACTTTATGTGGAATAGGAATCATCTACAGACAGACAGACAACCTGGTTTTAACTTCTTCCATCATAACTTAAGTGATATTGTAAAAAAATGAGGTGTTGACAATTTTTAAATGGTTGGATATGAAAAAAACATTCTTATATTTCATATCTTAGGTAATTTTGTATTCAGTTATGTTCTTTGTAAAGTGAATCTAATCTATTCAATGATGTACGAACCTGTGCAAAGACATATGGGTTTAAGGAAGGCATTCCAACTGCTTCTCGAGTGGAAATCAGAGTTTCAACTGCTGCTGTCATATCTCTGGTTAAAAGTACAGGTACCTTTCGGTTCTTCTTGCCCAAAACTTCTACCAAATCCATTCTTTAAAGAGAGATAAAATTAAACTAAGATTACTAACAGTTATATGCACCATGGTATAGTACAAATGAGCACATGCAAAAAAATCTGTAAATTCAACGTAGATGTTTAATGCTACAACAAAAATTTGATTTGAATTACTCACTTCTTCATAAGTTCTTGTTCTATTGGCTTTAAAGTTTTTATTAGTTCCTGGTTTGCTCTTTCCCAACTAGGCCTTGATTTGAATTTGGTCACTAGCATCATGGCTGGTTCGTTTGATCTGCGTTTGTTAAAACATATCAATCTGGACAGAGTCACCTCTGCCAAATTCCTCCAGGTTGTTAAAGTGGCATTCTGTTGCAAATGCTCTATGCAGTGTGCCATCTCTGAATTCAAATATTGCTACAAATATTTTGAAAAAAAAAACTTTATTCAAAATCTAGAGTAAAACAATAAAAATCACATCTACATAACTACAAACAAAATTATTGTGCGACATTAGGAGTAACTTATAATAATAAATATTATTTGGATAAGTTTTTAGCTTGACTACTTCAACACATGTATTACTGACAGGTACAGGCATGTTTGTGAAAATCTTTTTTCCTAGAACATCCTAAAGCTTACTGAGCAACATTACTGTTTTATTCATTTTAGGAAATGCTTATTCTACTTACTGTTAATTTAATAAGATCTGATGTAACTGGAAGGATTTCCTTCTTATTAAATTTTCTCTCCTGGAGGGACTGATGTGCAATTCCAGATATGGCATCTGTAAACTCATTTCTGTAAAGATCCACAAACTCTGAGGCAGCTTCTTTAGCTTCAATATCTTTCTTCCTGATAGCTTGACCTTTTTTAAGATCAGCAACTTTCTTAAGTAATTGACCTGCTTTTAATGCCAGCGATGGCTTATTAAAAGTTTTGGTTCCACTTAATGAGTTTCTGTCAGATTCCATGGCCAAAGACTTTACTGCTGTCATGCAGACATCATATTGTGAAGGTGTGATAAAATCTTCCACTGAGGCAGATTCATTGCCCGATAAACACCGTAACTGTAACTTCAATCGTCCCATAATCCGAAGTTTCTCCCTCACCTGTGAAGCTCTTCTAAAACCAAGTTTGCTCAACTGGGCTTTACCTAACATTAGAAGCAGATAGTCACTTTTAACCGAACGACTGATCTCATCAGAATGAAATGAATCTAAAACATACTTCTGGAAATCATCATCTATGATGGGACCAGTAATATTGACTCCGATGGCTCCCTGCAGTATAGATTTCCCAGCTGAGATACAGTCTTTCATTTCCTTTGACTCCTGTTCTGCATTTTCGTATCTAACTGGAGTTGAACGAAAAGGGCAGTGCTTAGCATGTCGCCATAACTCTTGCTTCACATAAAATGCAAGACAAAATTGGCATGGCAAATAATCGTCAGGTCTATGAGCTAATGAAGACGGTCTTCTACCAACGAAGAGGACACCTTTCCTATCCTTCAGCACATCAACATTATGGGCAAAATTGCCCAGATTCCTATATTTATCAAGAACAAATTTTCTCCTCTTTACAATTTTTTCTGACAAGGACCCTCTCTGGTTTTTTGAGACACTTGGTAAGGTGGCTATCTCTGGTGCTGAAGAATGAACAGTGACAATATGCCTTCCAATTTTCAAAACAGATTTGCCACAAAAAAAACATGCATGTCTCTTTGAGTAGTCTCTTTTATCACTTTGGGACACAACTTGTATTGTCAACATCTCTTCTGCATCTAGAAAAAGAAAGTAAAAATATAAAATTGACCTTGAATGGATGTCAGAAAAACTCTGTGCAATAATTATCATTTAAAAATCAAAGGCCTGAATGACTATAAAGGCGTCGCGCCGACATTATTTTGGAATTTCTGCACAAATTGTCATATATCACGATATCAGAATATGAAAAAGTAAATGTATTATGCTATGTGTGTGTGTTTAACTGTGTTGCTTTTTAGAAAAAATGATATACAATTTTTAAATATCACCATTTGAATGTCATTTTTATTTTATATAATGTTTGTTTTGTACTTTTTGGCAGTGATGCATTTGTAATTATACAATAACTCATCACTGTGACAGTTACAAAAACAGAGGATGTGTTACTTCAAAGTACAAAAATAAAATGTTTTTCTATCTACAATGATAAGTCTTTTTTGCACAATTCAGTTTAATGAAATAAAAAATCATAAGGTATTTTTTCTGATTTAAAAAGGAACTTTTTTCATGCATTTAGAAGTTGGTGAAAAAGAAAACTGCATGATTGCTAAAAGATTGTCTAACCCTTTAAAGAAAATCTTTTGCATACAATACAAAATAATACAACAACAAACCATCAATTTCCATGCCTGTTGTGGAATCAGGTTCCAAGTTTTCAACATTTAGTGCCTTTAACTGCTTTAATGGGTTCTGTAATCAAGAAATAAAATAAAAAATCATTATATCTATTTATAATAACATCATTCACTCATAAAAGCTTAAACCTAAGGTATATCTTTCATCTGTTTATGAGCAGTGATCTCACTGGTGATTTTCCTTCATGAAAATGTGAGGTAGCCAATGTGAATAGGGCAAGAATTATTCATGACACAAAGCAAAGTTTTTCTAGTTGGCCCAAATCAAGTTCAAAATAAGTGTTGGTTCATTGGCCCTGCACCAACACAAACAGGGAAGGACTTGCAGAACTAAATTAAATGGGTCTTATTTACAAGTTTGTGCAGACAATGATGTCCTTTGGTTCCATTGTAAATAATTGTGAAAATTCGAACTTCAGCCCACTGTCAGTAAGCATATACATTGAAGGTTACTATGGGTTTCCAACAGTGTTGATAATAAAAAAAAAAACCCTGATTTTAATCATAATTTTAAAATTGAATGCAGAATCACTAATATACTCACTGTAAATGGTACAATATCAGAGGTGGCATCACTTTCAGAATCCTCTGCATATTCTGTCATTATTTGGTGTGGTTGGGGAAGAGGAATGGCTTTATGTCCACTTGAAACATGCAAAGGTGAGCCATCTGTCATGTGATTTTTAGATTGCATCTCAGACTCCCAATGATGAGGAGATTTTCCAACACTATCTGCAATCTGTTTAACTACCTTACAACGAGAATTGGGTTTACTTGAAACATACAAAAGGGAATGCTCTTTGGTCTTATCATTGGACTCTGTATCACTTTCATAATCAAGGAGAAAATCATCAACTTCCTCTGCCATCTCCTCAACTAGATAAGGGCAAGAAAAAGTATCACCAAAAAATTCCATAAAGGAGTCTTTAGTGGACACCGTTCTGCATTTCGAATATCCGAAAGATTCACCACCATTTTCTGACACCTGCTGAACTGGTTCACAATGTTGGTGAGTGGTTTCACTTGAAATTCCCATAGAGGAGCCTTCAATGGACACTGTCCTGCAATTCAAATCACCAGGAGATACACCACCATTTTCTGACACCTGCAGAACTGGTTCACAATGTTGAGTGGTTTCACTTGAAATTTCCATAATGGAGCCATCCACGGACACTGTCCTGTGTTTCAAAGCACCAGGAAATTCACCACCATTTTCTGACACCTGCTGAACTGGTTCACAATGTTGAGTGGTTTCGCTTGAAACTTCTATAATGGAGCCATCCACGGACACTGTCCTGTGTTTCAAAGCACCAGGAGATTCACCACCATTTTCTGACACCTGCTGAACTGGTTCACAATGTTGAGTGGTTTCGCTTGAAACTTCCATAAAGGAGCCATCAACGGACACTGTACTGTGTTTCAAAGCACCAGGAGATTTACCACCATTTTCTGATACCTGCTGAACTGGTTCACAATGTTGAGTGGTTTTGCTTGAAACTTCCATAATGGAGCCTTCCATGAACACTGTCCTTTGTTTCAAAGCACCAGGAGATTCACCACCATTTTCTGACACTTGCTGAACTGGTTCACAATGTTGCTGGTAGGTTTCACTTGAAACTTCCATAATGGAGCCATCCGTGGATACTGTCCTGTGTTTCAAAGCAGCAGGAGATTCACCACCATTTTCTGACACCTGCTGAACTGGTTCACATTGTTGTTGGGTGGTTTCACTTGAAACTTCCATTATGAAGCCATCCATGGACACTGCCCTGTTTTTCAAAGCATTAGAAGATTCATCACCATTTTCAGACACCTGCTGAACTGATTCATTATGTTGTTGAGTGGTTTCGTTTGAAACTTCCATAATGGAGCCATCCACGGACACTGTCCTGTGTTTCAAAGCACCAGGAAATTCACCACCATTTTCTGACACCTGCTGAACTGGTTCATAATTTTGTTGGGTGGTTTTTCTTGAATCTTCCATAATTGAGCCATCCATGGACACTGTCCTGCATTTCAAATCTTCAGGAGATTCATCACCATTTTCTGACACCTGCTGAACTGGTTCACAATGTTGAGTGGTTTCACTTGAAATTTCCATAATGGAGCCATCAACGGACACAGTCTGCTTTTTCAAAGAACCAGGAGATTCACCACCATTTTCTGACACCTGCTGAACTGGTTCACAATGTTGGTGAGTGGTTTCACTTGAAATTTCCATAGAGGAGCCTTCAATGGACACTGTCCTGCAATTCAAATCACCAGGAGATACACCACCATTTTCTGACACCTGCTGAACTGGTTCACAATGTTGAGTGGTTTCACTTGAAATTTCCATAATGGAGCCATCAACGGACACTGTCTGCTTTTTCAAAGCAGCAGGAGATTCACCACCATTTTCTGACACCTGCTGAACTGGTTCACAATGTTGGTGAGTGGTTTCGCTTGAAACTTCCATAATGAAGCCATCCATGGTCACTGTCCTGTTTTTTAAAGCACTAGAAGATTCACCACCATTTTCTGACACTTGCTGAACTGGTTCACAATGTTGCTGGTAGGTTTCACTTGAAACTTCCATAATGGAGCCATCCATGGACACTGTCCTCTTTTTCAAAGCACTAGAAGATTCATCACCATTTTCTGACACCTGCTGAACTGGTTCACAATGTTGGTGAGTGGTTTCACTTGAAATTTCCATAGAGGAGCCTTCAATGGACACTGTCCTGCAATTCAAATCACCAGGAGATACACCACCATTTTCTGACACCTGCTGAACTGGTTCACAATGTTGAGTGGTTTCACTTGAAATTTCCATAATGGAGCCATCAACGGACACTGTCTGCTTTTTCAAAGCAGCAGGAGATTCACCACCATTTTCTGACACCTGCTGAACTGGTTCACAATGTTGGTGAGTGGTTTCGCTTGAAACTTCCATAATGAAGCCATCCATGGTCACTGTCCTTTTTTTTAAAGCACTAGAAGATTCACCACCATTTTCTGACACTTGCTGAACTGGTTCACAATGTTGCTGGTAGGTTTCACTTGAAACTTCCATAATGGAGCCATCCAAGAAGATTCATCACCATTTTCTGACACCTGCTGAACCAGTTCACAATGTTGGTGAGTAGTTTCACTTGAAACTTCCATAGAAAAATCGTCAGTGAACACTTTCTTGCCATGTTCTAAATCATCAGGAGATGTCTTGAATTCTAAAAAAAAAATAGATGACAAAAAAATGATCAAGATATTTGGTAAATACAATACATCAGTAGTGTTACTAAGGGTGTGTGTGTATGTGGGGGGGGGGGGGGGGGGGGGGGGGGGGGGGGGGGGGGGGGGGGGGCAAGGCAAATATTGTAGATACAATATTACATGTTCATTTTTAATATTACAACAATAACCTACACCACTGACACCAGTCATCTCAATGACTTACTTTGTCCTCCTGTAGAGGAAACAATAAGTTGAGATTCTGGGTTGTATCATTAGTAGGATAAAAATAAAGTTCTTGCTATTGTGGATGTTGCAGAAAAACCCTTGGCTTCAAACAGCATCTTTAGACCTTGGCGGTTATTCTGCAACATCTATTTTAATCAAACTTTTTAAGAGGAAATTTCTAAAGAATTTTACATTAATTCTTAATTACTTTCCTTTTGAAAAAAAATAGAATGTAGTCTTTCATTCAAACAAAAATAAATCTCATTTATCAAAGGATTTTTTGATAAGTTTGGTCAAAATTTTTCAGTGGTTCTGAAATGGAAGACCTTCTTGTTGATTTGCAACAAGTTTTTCTACTTTTTTAAGTATCCCACTGTTAAAAATGATTCCCTATTGTTGATCCATCCTACTTCTTGTATTTGCTAAAATCAATAATTTAGAATTCTTCTTATGAGAAGATATTTCTATATATATATATTCCAATGTAAAAATTTGACTCCCCCATTGTGCCCCTCCCCCAGAGATCATGATTTGAACAAACTTGAATCTACACTACCTGAGGATGCTTCCACAATAGTTCCAACATATCTGGTCAAATGGTTTTTGACCCCATTATGGCCCCCACCCCCCGGAACATGATTTGAGTAAACTTGAATCTACACAACTTAAGGAAATTATGCATGAACAAATTCATTGATGATAAACTTGCTTCTCATATGTGAGAAGAATGCAAAAAAAAAAAAAAAAAAAGTTTTCAATGTATACAAGAAGTTTACCTGGCTGATGTTTGCTGATAAAGTCAATTGTCGCATGAAGCAATGAAGCAACATCTTCAGAAGGGTCCCTTAACTTTTCAAAAGACAAACAAAGATAGTTTGAAAGGCAGTCTCTTTCTTGATCACAAATGCCTTGGTCCTTCTGTGGCAGTAATGTTGGTATTAAGTGCTGGTCATTTCCTTTGGGCAAAGGTTTGATAACACCAGGGTTTTCCAAAAAATTCTTTATATCTGGAAGCATGCCTTCTGCCTTCCTTAAAAGGTTGTCTTCTGTCAAAAAAAAATTGTGATAAATTTCTGAAAAATTGGAAAAACAAACAGTACATTATTTATGTTAATTTTTCTCATATAAGGTTTACATTTTTTTTTATCATCATTAAAGTCTATACAGAAAGTCAATGTCCAAAGTAACAAAACATAAGAACCAAAGTATCTTGTTAGAAATATTATTGTGTTTGTTTTACATCATCATATAATATGTACTTAATTACAATATAAATCCATTAGGCCTCACCAATATAATTTCTTGTTTGTCGGACATCCAATGAAAAAAATACAAGCGGGCGAGCGAATAAAAAATAAAATTATTTTTTTGTAGGCAAATTTTTTAGGGGGTACATAAATAAATTTGTGCAGACAATTATTTTTCTTCTTGGTTCTGATTTATACACTAAAACTATTCAAAATACGAAAAAAAAAAAAAGAGCCGAAATAGAACAGAAAACAGCACAGAATTTGTTGGATGCAGGAAATTAATAATAATATTATTTGTACAGTTTTAATTAAATACGAGCGCGCGGGGTCCGATGAACAAGAAATTATATTGGTGTGGCCTTATGGAATCATTCACATTATTAAAAAGGTTCTATCACACTCTTTTTGAAAATCTGGTATTGGAAGACACACACATAAACATAAGTTGACATTAGATTCGCACAAAAATGGATCCCACCATATGGCATGCCAGAACAAAGAGTGTGCTAAAATTTCAATCATCTGCAAAGAGTAGTTGCTGAGAAACAGTGCTCGAGCTGGGCTTCGTCATTTTCGTCAATGGCAATTTTTTTTCAGAATTGGCGAAAAGAAATTCAAATGTGACGAAAATCAATTTTTTTGTAACACTTATGTGTGAAAATTTGTGTCTTGTGTTTCTCTTTTCCACCTGTTTGTTTATTCAGTCTGTAATAATTCAATCAACATGTGCAATTGGAAATCTTGCATTGCTTCAGAGCACAAAGCTCTGGACACAGACAATACTCCTAGGTTATTTATGACTGCAGATCATCAATAGTTATGTAATGGAGTAATTTGGAAGGATGTCTTTGTTGTTCTTTAAATTTTGTTAGATAATTTAGTATCAATCCTTAATGAACTAATTGGCTATAGGAGTGTTTTGTTAAAACAGATATTTTATACAACATTACCATTTCTCCACCAATAATTTCTTCCACCATAGTCATAGGTCAATTCTTCTCCAACACTGATGTCTCTTTTGGCAAGAAAAATTGGATAATAGTTTCCATCCACTTTGATTATCCTAACTCCAAGATTTGGATTGATGTGATCATCATTAATTAGTCTCCCATAAGAACCATCGTCCTCTGAAGCATCAATCCTGTTTGAGAGGGAAAAAATCCACATAAGTTTCAACTTTCCTGGCCAAATGGTTCTTGAGAAGATTGTTTTATATTGCCCCCCCAAAAATTCAATATTTCCCAATTATCTCCCATGGAAATAGGGCATTTTCCTTCAATTTCACAATTTTTGATCCCCTTTACCCAAGGATGCGTTGTGTCAAGTTTGGTTAAAATATGCTCAGTGGTTTTGGAGAAGAAATCAAAAATGTGAAAAGTTTACGGACAGACAGACGGATGACAGACAAAATGCGATCAGAAAAGCTCACTTGAGCTTTCAGCTCTGGTGAGCTAAAAATCTGCATACAAAAGGTGACTACTGAATGTAGGTGACTTCTACAACAGTACTTGTTAAATATTAAAGCCCTTTCAATTTTCAATAATGGCTGCATCAGACATGCAGATGAATGGACAAGTTATAGCAACATGTTCATCAGCAATATATATTAAATAAGTGACTAGTTATGACAAAAAGAGTAACTCACCACTCTCTCCTCCGACTGCACTGAATCTCAAATAAGTAAACATCATCTTCATCATCAGATGGCTCCACAGATCTCCTCTTGCCATTATAGTGAAGCACAAAACACCCTTTCTTCATCCATTTTTTGGCAACTATTCCACGGCCTTTAAAATAGAAGAAAATCATTGTTCATGGTTTTTAAAATTTTGTCTCTTGCCCCTGCATGTTTTGGGGACCAATTAGTGAGAGTATTTTCTAAGGACATATTTATCTCTCTTGTCCCTCCTATAATGGGGACAAAAAGCTAACTCAGAGAATTTGTGTCCCTCACTTGAAGAAAAAAAGAGAGTAGAAGACCAGAAACAGGCTGTTTGCAAATGTTTTTCTTTAACAAGATCTAGTGCATTTATTGTATTTTTTACATAAAACTTGAGATGTATTTACTCAATTATATAGCCTATCTCAGAGTACTATCTCGGGGATTAATTCATCAATAACTTTAAAAATGAATAGGGTTTCACTTATAACATGCATTCAAAGATTTATTATGATTGTAAGTGCCATCTTTTCTTCATTTAGGTTAGATCACAAACCTTTCACACAACACACAAACAAACCCACATTCACACATTTAGCAATACTAAATTTCCTACCTATATTATAAACATGATATATGTATCCATTATCAAATAAATAGAGGAATTTGGAATAAAAATTGGCATTGATTACTTGATGGGAGGCAAGAGACATTCATATTTGTACCTATCTGTAATTTTCTTTACAACATTTAACCTTTGGACCTCAAGATCAAATTATCAATAGGGGTCTTTTTAAGGTCATTTGTAATTATGATGTTAAATTTCATTGCAAAAGCTCAAAAGGCTTTTCAAGATATCGCCTGGAAACAAAAGTGTCAAATACAGATTGTAGAAATTTCTGATCTTGACCTTTTACCTTTTGACCTAAAAATCACTAGGGGTCTTCTTTAGGCCATAAGAAATTTTTGTTATTAAAGTTCATTGCAGAAACTCTTAAGCTAATTAAGATATTGTCTGGAAACTAAAGTGTTACACATAGAATGACCGATAGACCTACCCAAATTAATATCCCCCACTTTCAGTGAAAGCAGGGGACAGATGATAATAATTTCTAGGGACATATTCATCTCATGGCCCTGCATATTATGGGGACAAAAAGTGAGAATATTTCTAAGGACATATTTATTTCTCACATCTCTGCGTATAATGGGGACAAAAAGTGAGAATATTTTCTAGGGACAAATTTATCTCTTGTTCCTGTATCTTATGGGGACAAAAAGTGAGGATAATTTCTATGGACATATTCATCTCTTGTCCCTGCATATTATGGGGACAAAAAGTTGGACTATTTTCTAGGGATATATTTACCTCTCTTGGCCCTGCATATTTATGGGGGCAAAAAGTGAGAATAATTTCTAAAGACATATTTATTTCTCACATCTCTGCGTATAATGGGGACAAAAAGTGAGAATATTTTTAAGGACATCTCTCTTGTCCCTGCACATTATGGGGACAAAAAGTGAGAATATTTTCTAGGGACAAATTTATCTCTTGTTCCTGCATCTTATGGGGACAAAAAGTGAGGATAATTTCTATGGACATATTTACCTCTCTTGTTCCTGCACATTTATGGGGACAAAAAGTGGGACTATTTTCTAGGGACATAATATATTCACCTTTCTTGTTTCTGCATATGGGGACAAAAGTGAGAATATTTCTAAGGACACATTTATCTCTCAAATCTCCTTGATAATGGGGACAAAAAGTGAGAACATTTCTAAAAACATACACAATTCTTGTTCCTGCATATTAAGGGGACAAAAAGTGAGAATATTTCTAAATCTCTCATGTCTCTGCATATTATGGGGTCATAAATGAGAATAATAATAAATTCATATTTACAGCGTTATTTTCGTTCAAAATAGGGGGATTACATAATTCCGTTCAATATCTGCTCCTGAATTCTCATTGGCTGTCCCAAAATAAAATCAACTAGAGGTACTGTGAGCAAGCTCACAATTGATACCCCCCGCTAAGAAAAATCATAACTCAAGTATTTTTTCTATTATAGAAAATAATGGATGCTATCTATTTCACCGTCCATGTTCTATAAATAAAAACTGCTCTATTTTTGAAAACTGTTAATGCTAATATGAGTAAACAAACCAATTTCTATTCTTTGATTTCCATTTTATTTCATCTTAACTGTAAATGCATGAAGACATTTGCATCCATATGTTAACAAACATGACTGGAATCATACGATAATCCACATGTCAAGCAGCCATTACACATTTTGAAATTTTGGTATACCGAGCCCGATTTTTTTTTCAAAAAAAAAATTTTCCACACATTTTTTTTTCAAAAAAAAAAAAAAAATACATCGGGGCAGACCATATTCAGAGAGGCGGGCAGGAATGAGAATCTAAAAAAAAACAAGCTCTGTGTCAAATTTTACCTTCTAATCATTTCCATTAATGCAAGACAAGACACAGACAGGAATTAAGCATTTTTTAAAACAATGACCTTGAACTTGCCCAAAATACCTTGGGTCAAGGTCATGATACACCCTTAGATTATAAGCAATCTTTGTGTAAAATAAGAACTTCCAATGTTTCTCCATAAGAAAGATATGGGCCAGACACAAATTTTGCACTTTTCCTGCCAGTGACCTTGACCTTGTCCGAATGACTTTCAGTCAAGGTCATGACACACCCTTCAGTCATAAACAATATCTGTGTAAAGTAAGAACTTCCAATGTTTCTCAAAAAGAAAGATATCGACCGGACACAAATTTTGCACTTCTTTTGCCAGTGACCTTGACCTTGCCCAAATGACCTTGGATCAAGGTCATGACACACCCTTAGGTCATAAGCAATCTTTGTGTAAAGTAAGAACTTCCAATGTTTCTCCATAAGAAAGATATCGACCAGACAAGGATTTTGAACTTTTTCTACCAATGACCTTTACCTTGCCCAAATGACCTTGAGTCAAGGTCAAGACACACCCTTAGGTCATAACCAATCTGTGTGTGAAGTAAGAACTTCCAATGTTGCACCATAAGAAAGATATGGACTGGACATGATTGCACAGACAGACGGACGGACGGACATGGTGATTCCTATATACCCCCAAACTTTGTTTGCAGGGGGCATAATCAAAGTCAGTAAACATGGCAGACAAATTCAATTTGCACTCTTGACATACACAACAAATAGCCGATATATGGACTATACTTGATATTTTTGGATTAGTTTATGTCATACAAAACGTTTGAGTTGAGGTAAGAAATGCAAATATTATTGCCATTTATTTATAATTTGGGCCGAAATTGTTGCGGTAGTGAATCACTCCTGCACTTGCACCATTACAGCAAGGGCTACATTTTTGTAACTACCAAAGCCCCCAACACATATGCCTATTACTGTACACAGGGTTATTTTCGACCCATGTAATTTTCGCCTTTCTACACTTGGAAACAGTTTTGCCCCATCTCCAGACACAGTTGTGTTTAAAGAAAGATAATTTGAGACATTGGAATTCGCCAAGTCTTAAATTCGCCCGCTGACAATGAGGGTAAAAATTAAGGGCGAAAATAAAATGGGGACTAATATTCCCCTGTGTATATGGGGGCAGTATATATAATCCATCTAAAATTACTGTGCTGTGTTTGTGTGATTGTCAATGGAGAGTGAACATCATTCAGCTGTCCCCAAAATGTATATAAAATGTGCAAAAAAATCTTTCTCAGTGACTATACCTTTAATTGGGTCCAAATATTGAATCTCTAAATAGTTTGGTGCTGTAATGGCATTTCGTATGCTATCTTCTGGTTTGATTTGTTCTTTCCATCGCTGTCTACGTCGCTGTGACATACTTAGATCTGCTGTTAAAATATGGCATTATTCAATAACTGTCAAATCTCAAGCAAGCAATGATTTTGTAATGACTGATCACTGATTATAGAGCATGATATCCTAGGTAGACTTTCTTAGATTGATCAAAGTGCATGTAGTGGATAACAAGAATCAACATAAATTTTAATGGTGAATAAAGATTACAAATTTTCTGAAAAATCCATAGCTAGTTTCTTTGAGGATGATTATAATATACATCCCAGAGGTATAAAAAGTTGCATGAAATCATGTGCAAAGTACCTAAGCTGAAAAATATTAGACTCTGTCAGTGTTTTTCCTTTATTTCAAAGTAAAGGGTTAAAGATCAGTTGTTACAGGCTAAGGGTTGATGTTAATGAACAAAACTCTGTCGAAAAAATTATTTTTTTTTTTTAATTTTTGATTTCTAAGCAGCATTTTTATGAATTGAAGCAGTCAATTTAGCCTGCAGCCGGTTCTTAGGGAAAACACTGCTCTGTCTTATTAAAATCACTTTGGCATTTATTTTGATACAGCTTATCTATCAAGGGTGGTAAATATCAAAGAGATACGAAAATATATTCAAGATACAAATTTGCACATTTTTGCTAACTACAATTTCAATTCATAAACTTACCATACAGACCTTTTCCTATTATTCCATCAATCTGAATTTTTTAATTTCAAAATTTTCATACAAACAGAAAAAAACACAAGCATGAAATTCCCCAATAGAAAAGAAGGTTAAAAAGTTCAAACCATTAACAAATATTTCTAACACATCAAAATCAAAATCTGAACAGAAAGAACAGGCCTCTGCAAAATCAAAATCTGACAGAAACCCTATAAAACCAATGGGAATTTCATTTTCTTCAGCCATCTCTGTTTAAAAGATTCTTGATACACTGTGGAATAACAAAAAAAAATCTGAATCTATTCAACATGGGGATGGTTTCATATCAGTATAACTAACTTGACTTTGTTGGGTTTTTTCCTTGTATACATGCATAATATATTCAAATGACCCACCTTAACTGTCACCTGAATAAAATGTAACAAATCTCTACTTATCCAAAAGCTAAACTTGTGCAGAAATATGACAAGATTTTCCTTATTCTATGTGAAATTTTGCATACCTCCTGTAGCTCAAACTCTGGTCTAATGGTCACTGTTTGAACTAACTTGAATCTACATTATGTCAGGATGACTGCATAACAATACCACAAACTGTTTTCCCTGCATGTTCCCTGTAAAACTCTAATCCAATATTGTGTTGTGGACCCACCCTACTCCGGGGGGGGGGGGGGGGGGGGGGGGGGAATCAATTGATTAAAATTTACACTATGTCAGGAAGCTTTCATAAAAGTGTCATCTTTTCAGGGCCAGTGGTTCTTGAGGAGAAGATTTTTAAAGATGCCACAAAATTTTCATTATTTTTTTAATTATCTCCCCTCTGAAAAGGGTGTTGCCCTTCATTCAAATAATTTCAATTTTCCTTAACAATGATGCTTTGTGGGCAGTTTGGCTGAAATTGGTCCAGTGATTCTTTGAAAGAAGTCAACAATGTGTAAATGTGTACAGATAGAAGGACAGACAGATGCCAGACAATGGGTGATCACTGATCAGAAATTGATTATAATTATATATTTTACATTCTGAGATGATGATGCTTCTAATATTTAAAAAGAATATAAATGCACAGAATTTTTATTCATATAGATATCTTTTACCACTTTTTCATTTCACATTTCTTAAGCAAGGTATAGTTGATATAAATACCATTGTCAAATACCCATGGCTTGCTTCACTAAATACTGGATGTGGGCTTAATCACTGAACATTTCTTAGTTGCATATCAAATTAACGCAGTACTCTAGTACATGGAGGTATGAAAACAAATTCAAGTTCTGAAAAGATATGGAGACACTTAGAACAGGAAATGAATTACATGTATTTATAAAACTGAGAAAAGTAAAGCAAGTTGGTCCGTGGTCAATAAGTGTTTGCAAGACTGGGTTTCCTACAATGTATAAATAAATGTAACCAAGCAAATGAAATTAGCTTACCCATACAGTCAGTACTTAAGATGAATGTAAAAAAAAAGTTTCCGTTTCTTCTAACATCAATTTTGATAATACGAACACAGCATAACATTGAAAAAAAAAAAGATATCCATTGTTGTAGGTTTTGAAATTAATATCATCAGATTTATTAAAATCTATCAAAAGTTTGAAGTCTTTCTTCCTTAAAACGAAAATTAAAAATTTTTTACCACGGGTAGTCATCTGAAAATAATATACATGTATCTCCTTAATATATCTATTTTAGGTAGTATTTTCAAGTAGTGAAATATAAATTACGCAATCTGGTAATGATGGATAATCCAATAATGTATTGGTAAAATGTCATTCATGCAATTCTTGGGTATATTTTAAGGCTGCTTCTTACACTTTCATCAACAGGTTTCCAGTATCTAACTGATAACATACATTATTTAGTAAAGCCAGCGATATGATGAAAAATGATTTGGTGTAAACTTTCAAAATGAAATTTAGCTTCTTAAAGGCTCAGGGGTTTTCCTTCCTAATTTTTTGGTTCAGTTACCAGACCCATTCCCACTTAAAAAATCAGCTATATTCTCCTAATTTTTGCTCTTTCTTCCCCAACTCAAGTTTGGGATAAGAAAAGCATAAACTAAATTCAAATACACATTTATCCTAAATTTCAAACGCCCCCTCTACTGCTTCAGGATTCAATACACAACCCAAAATAGAAAGTCTACGGTGATTTTGCATTGCATCTGCCATGAAATAGCCCGGATAATAACATTGAAAAATTGTGCAAGGTATTCTGAGTAATTTCAAATGGAGAAAAAAAAAATGTAAACATTTCCCATTATAAATATCCTTAAGAAATTTATTTTCGTTCCTGTGAATTGTTATGAGTGAAAAATGAAAATGTGTCAATGAAGATATCTTGGATATTTTCCCTTTTATCGATTTCAACTGTATTTCTTTCACAGGTATGTCTATTTATATTAAAAATCATCAAAAAGTGATGGAAGCGATAACTTGGGACAGCCTAGATACAATATTTACAAATTGTAAAAATATGACCTAAATTTGGAATGCAGAAATTGCAAGTCAGAAAAATTAAGACATATAAATTTTAAAAAATCAGCATGTTATGGACCTATATTCAGTGGCACAGAAATGACAGACAGAAATTACTATGACCATATCAGTTTACTTTTGAATAACCTGTTAAAATAATCTTAAAGTTATTCATTATTCCAACATTTACTTTAAAGTTTTTTAACCAACAACATAGGGGAAAATGGGTATTCAAAACTGGTTAAAACGATGGCTTGAACATTTTTAAAACCTATTTGTAACCTCTTATTTTTGTAAGTGAAAATTCAACATGTTGCAGGGTGACGGTATGTTTTAAAGCGGACGATATCATTGCATAAGCTGGATTTAGAGGAAGTGGTATACTACACTATCCAAGTCTGATATCCCGCACAAATTGAACGTTTACACTATTGACTGTTTAATCTACAAACTATTCGGCACTGGTCAAAACTCTGAACTTAGCAAATAATTTATGTTGCGATACCACACACCAACTCGTTATTGGTAAAATGACTCTATTTGCTACAAAAATTACCGTACAGTGCGTTAGATGTAGTTTTCTTAATTTAATTTCTCTTGACAACATACATTTATCATTTCACATCTGCTACTATTTACTTACTTTAAACAAAAAGTTTAAGACATTTTGCTTACCTTGTCGAGGCGCGAAGATAACTTCTCTACTTCCGTACGTGTACGCATGCGCTAGAAATCAGCATCTTCCTATTGGCCAATCAAACGCCGTATTACAAAATGGATCTCGTCAGGCAAGTTAAAAACTCGAAACACGGATAAAAGTGTGTTAAGTGTAACGTTCTCACACCTTCGTGGGGACTTACAGAGTAAATTCAAATTTATCCGAAACAGAACATTTTGGACTGAATGAACACTATGTAATTCTGGGGACCTTGGAATGTCCCCGTAATTTAACCACGTCCACACAATGTTGGTCTAAAAAAGCAAAATTGTCCCCTTAGTTAAGGTGAAACCAGTTCTCTCTCTCTCTCTCTCTCTCTCTCTCCAGTGGCGTAGCGCCCTTTACGCAAAAACGCAAAACAATACACAAAATTTTGCAAATCATGGGTCTTATTAGACTTCCCGGGGGCTTCGCCCCCTGCACTCCGTGTCGATTTTGAATACATACACTAAAAAAAAATTCTAGCTACGCCACTGCTCTCTCTCTCTCTCTCTCTCTCTCTCTCTCTCTCTCTCTCTCTCATGTTCATTTTATGTTTTTGTAGCTGATAAATATTATTTGATAGGAATTTTATAATTGTTATTCGTTAGTTAATTAGGCATGTTTGATATAAAATAAAATGCAATTTATATATTTCTTATAGAAGCTGTCTGCCTATTTGAATATGGCTGTTTCTTTATCGGATAAACTTTTCTTGGCTGCCATAGACTTCGGAACAACCTTTTCTGGGTATGCCTTTGCCGCAAGGGGCGAGTTAGAAGATGACTTATCAAAAATCTATGTCCCACACTGGTATTCTTCAGATGGGAGCTTGATTTCACACAAGACACCAACCACTGTTTTATTGGACAAGGATGAGAAATTGGTTGAATTCGGTTTCGACGCTGAAACCACTTATGCAGAACTGTCAGAAAATGGGGAACACGAGGACTATTTCTACTTCCGCCGATTTAAGATGATGCTCTACGACCAAGTCAGAACAAAGGTAAGAGTATGAATACATATACCTTAAAAAAAAACCAACAACTAAGTTTACAATAGGCGCTCCCCAGCTAATTTGGTAAATGACGAACGATATCTATTTATATATGTCTATATCCTCTATACTATAAAATCATATAAATAGATATCGTTCGTCATTTACAAAATTGGCTGAAGAGCGCCTATGAAGTTCCAGACAATTTTTTTTTCAAAAAAGGGGGAGGGGTTATGAGAGAATTTTGTTAAAGGGGGAAGATGCTTCAAGCCCCCCTTTTCGGCGGTTACTTAACTACATGTTTGTAAATTGAATATATATGTTCGTTGGTCCATATCCCCTTTCACCCTTCCTCTCTACATCCGCATATGGTTTATTAGCCCCAATCAAGACTCATTTGTTTAATTATGGACTCGAGTCTCAAATATATTTTGAACATCATTAGCGTTTTCCCCCTCTTTCTTACAGAAACTGACAGTAGATACAACGGTTGCAGATATACGGGGACGAGAAATACAGGCAGTGAGAGTTTTTACCCATGCTATACGCTTTCTGAAGGATCATCTGCTGGATTCTCTAAAACCCAAGGGGAAAATTGTAAAGAATGATGACATCCTGTGGGTTTTAACTGTTCCAGCAATTTGGGATGACACAGCTAAACTATTCATGCGAAAAGCAGCACAAGAGGTATTTCTTGCAAACATGACGAAAGAAGTATTTTATGACATGTGACAAATTGATACTTTTATATATATTTGATTTCTCTTTTAAACAATATAGGCAGGTATACCTGGCCATCAGCTGATGATTGCATTAGAACCAGAGGCGGCCTCTATCTATTGCAAACATCTTCCTGTAGAGAAACTGGAAGGAACCAACACAATCAGCGCCTTTCAGCCAGGGAGCAAGTATCTGGTACTGGACGCTGGGGGTCAGTGAAGGATGTATTACAAGAATATAATTATTATCAATAAATCGTGGAAATGGTTTTAATGTAAATGTTTATGTAGGGGTCCTGGCATGCAGTTACCAATATCCTATACAGAGTCACTGCAAACATTGATACACTTTGATGTGAAAACAAGTAGTTGACACGATAACGTAGTCTTAATTTTAAAACTTGAGCTACTTCAAAGCCATGTAGAAAACAACAATAGTATATCAAATTAGAAAAAGCATCGTTATGAAACATGATTGTTTTGTTGTAATGAAACCATGTTAAACAGAGAAAAATAATCAAAAATCCTTGCTTATGAAAACTTCATGGTAATGGCGAAATGGTAAATTTGAAGTTAAGTATCGCTCTTTAAAATAGTAACCTTTTTTTCTAACTTTATCTATATTATATATTCGTTTAATAGGTGGAACAGTGGACATAACTGTACATGAAGTCAAACCAAATGGACGCCTAAAAGAACTAGATCGAGCGAGTGGCGGGGACTGGGGTGGAACCAGTGTGGACATGGCCTTCAAGAGCGCTCTGGCGGAGATACTGACGGAAGGAATGATTGAAGGCTACTGTCACAAGTACACTGGGGACTACATCGAACTGTTCAGGGATTTTGAAATCAAAAAACGCAAATGTGGAAAAGGTGACAACTCGAATTCTTATATCACGTTGAAAATTCCCGTAACATTTACCGACGAATGCGAAGAAACTCTGAACACAGACCTTACCACTCTTGTCAACAAATCTAAATACAAAGATCATTTTTCCTGGAAAACAGATAAAGTTCGAATAGATTTGCCGACGTTTGAAACCTTTTTTAAGCCAGCTTGCGATGGGATTGTCAAACACGTGAGGGAGTTGTTCCAGTCACCTAAAGTCAAAGGTGTCGATAAAATCCTAATGGTTGGTGGATTTTCCGAGTCAAACATACTACAGGATGTGGTTCGGAGGGCTTTCCCGAATTGCCAGGTCATAGTTCCACAAGAAGCTGGTCTGGCCGTTCTACGTGGAGCAGTTTTGTTCGGCTGTAATCCAAAGGCCATAGATTCCCGTATTGCAAAATACACTTATGGCGTAGCCACAAATGTTGCTTTTGACCCAGCAATTCACATGGAATCCAAAAAGGAAATCATTGACGAAGAGGTTTACTGTACTGACATATTCGATAAACACGTAGAGAAAGGTGAAGAATTAATCGTTGACGAAGCCCAGGCCGAGAGATCTTACCTTCCAATGACCCATCAACAAGACGCTATATCATTCAGTATTTACACCTCGACAGAGGATGACCCCTTTTATGTAGACTATTGCGAAAATATTGGAAAATTTGTGGTTCCCGTCCCTGTCGGTATGGATGATCGCTCCGTTCATGTCAGGATGATATTTGGTAGAACTGAGCTCACGGCCGAGGCAAGGGTAGTCAAAACAGGGGAGATAAAGCCCGGACAGTTTGAACTCCCAGAAGAAGAGAAGATTTAACAACTTCCTAAAGTCCAGGAAAACTTTTTTTGTAGACGTTGTTATGAATTATTATCCTTTTTTCAGTCTTATGTTATCAGAATATTATGCTCCATTAACTATATTTAGTTTGATAAGGAAATATATATTCATCACAAATCTAATGGACATTTTTATTTTCCAAAGGACTGATCAAGTGTAGAACAGAGAATTCAACATTTATTGTTTTATCTTATATCACGATTAATTTGAACAATTTCTTTATCTAAATTTAATTTGTATTGTATCATTAAGGTCTTCCGTTGTTATTGTTATTGCTTTGTTTCTTTTAGACACTCTTGTTTTTCTTCAGGGCCTTCCGTTTCCAACGGAAGACTCTCTTGCTATTCTACGAAACCGAAAGAAGTTCCGATTTTTTGAAATTTTCATTTTTTTTTTTTACAAAATAAGTTAGTACAACACAGTTGTAGAGTTTGTAATGCTGAATTCAAGTCTGAAATCCGTTTTAAAATCGGACGATGAATTGCAGAGATATCAGGACTTAAAAATCTATTTTTCCGAAAAATTTTATTCCGCAGTCAAGATTAAGAAAATAGTACATGATTCACAATCGGACTAAAATTCATGAATACTCCTCTAGAGGATTTAACCTGTCTCGGATGACTCTTCTTGAAATTTGAACCTCGTCTAACATTTGCCGACGTCGGCGTCGCATATGTCGTCTGTGGGCAGCCATTTTTATTGCTTGAGTATTTACTTGAGATAGGTATCTAGCTATCTCAAATATTTTTAGTACGTACTCAAAATTTTTATTTGAGCACGTACTCAAATATTTGGTGGCGGTGATTTGAGGCTGAGAATAGGGATTTGAGTATTTTCTCAGAGTTGAGGCTGAGTTTTGTACTCAACTATGTTTGGTGGCGGCGGTCATAAAAAACGAACTCTGTTTTGAAATAGTTAATCAGAGTGAGCATTGAAACGATATCGTTAATTTAATTGATTATTATCGTTGAATGTGTGATCCTGTTAGGAAATTTTCCTTACATGTACCTGAATCATAACAAAAACGAAGCAGGTGGAACAATAGACATTACAAGTTTCTTGAGTCAAATATGACACCATGCTGGTTATTGTGACGTCATATTGATCAGAAGAAATTTTACTCAATCGGTCGCTGAGAGTTGCTTTATCATACCCGCGTAAGTCTTCAGATAAATCGTACAAATGTATATTACATGTTTAATTGCTTAAACTGTGTAATGTCCCTCTGCTATTGTTTCTACCTTCTATTTTTTTATTTTTTTTATTTTTTTCATATTGATCTTCATCAATGTCACTATCAATAGATTCTATTGGAACAAAGTTGAAGTGATACAGCGCTGTTAGATAAAGTGTCTAATCATGATATGAAGAAAATTAGACATAGTGAAAAGTAAAAGCCAAAACTTACCATCCCTGTATAAAATTAAAATATCAAATGTATATGAAATTGATATATAGTTATATACGGACATTGTCAATTCATGTTACAAAACATTATGAAGCGGTGCATTTATGTCCGGAATAGCACTTTTTTGTAGAGGTTTCTAAAATAAATTGCTTCAACCAGCAAGAATTATCTTTCTTTATCACAAAATGTTGAAAGTTTTATATTCTGTTCATGATAAATTGCTATAGTTTTTAAATTTTCAGAAAAGTTTTTTCGTTTTGAAATTTGGATAAGATAATAGTAAATTGGATCTATAAGTTTTGGAAATGCTAAAATGTAAACCAGAGCATTTTGTAATAACACAAAAAGGGGATTGAATGTATGATTTTCCAGTAAATGAAATTATCACAATAGCGTTATTAATCTAGTCTTGAATAAAAAAAATGTGTAGATATTTTTTTCCCCATATCTGCTCTCTCAGAAAAGAAGTTCACAATAAATTTATCAATGTGATCATATTTTGTAAACGTTTTCTATACTTGTTTGCGCCCTGTCAAAAATTGGAGTTTAGTTCGTCCCGTTCAAATTTCATTTTTTTTAATACCTAGGCCTAAATCTAAATAAAGCTCTAGAAAACACGTGACAATCCCCGGGATCCCTGGAGCATTCAATTTGATACTTAAAGTTGTGTCTGGAAGTAAATACAAATAAACTAATTTAAAAGTGTCTAAAAAATTTATCATTAATCAAACTGAATGTGATGACAAAATCATAAACAAATAATCCGTGCCTTGCCCTTACACGAAATTCAAGTTTTGACATAATCACAACAATTTAATACACGAAAGGTATGTAATTTCATTTGTAAAGGATACAATTTGAAGACATGAATAAAATATTGATGTACGTGATTTCTCCATATGTTTTATCTGGCGGCCCCCACATAATTATGTGGCGACTGTGGAATAACGCGTTCGAAGAGAAAAGAAAGAAAGAAACAGTTTGACAGAGAACGTAATAGAATGAGAATCTATATTGGAGACCACTTTGAGCGGTGGACACGTTTTAGAAACTTCATGTTTAACTATGGGCTTGCCGGCTTCTTGCTATAGACAGGTGGGTAACACAGCGGCGTGTTTTCATTGTTTAATAAGATATTTACTCACAAAGGAAAAGAAGCTTATGTGTATGGTATGATATTCATTGTCTGAATATGATAAAACTTGTAAAGCTATCACTCGAATACTTAAAATCTATAAATTGTATATGTTTTGAGTCGAGGGGCCCCAGAAGGGATAATTTTGACGTTCTATTATATAATTATATATATTGTCAAATGTATGAAAATAATGGGCAATTGCAAAAGAGCTCTCATCGATTGTCATCGACACCGATACGCAACCATCCTCATAAAATGCAGATGATATGTGATATTTTTTCTGTTAACAGCACACAAACTTGTTTATATGAATTCAAACAACTGTAAACAAACCCTGTCGTATTACCTCGTTCTGCATGATCCTTTTCTGAATTACTATTCCCGCGCAAATGCGCAAATCCACATCAAACGTTAATCGTTTATAAATTTGCATTGGTAAATCGCCGTTATTCATTTTCAAATTATGGCTTGTACCCCGTTAATATTTATCAAAAAATTGCAAAATTTTCTATAAACTTCTTTTTTATATATCTAGTCATGCTGAAAAAATTTGGGTCTGATTTTCAACATCGCAAAAATGCCGTTAAAAACGGCATATATACATTTAAATTGAGGGTATTATAGAACAGTCGCCTAAAACAGTCGCCGTGGTTAGAGTTTAACTTATTATATTATGTTTTATTTATTTATTAATCTAGTCGAATCAGCTATTTGACGACGCTGACTGCAATGCTACCAATAGGAAACTAATGATAACAGCCTACAATAAATATAAGATATCCGCACATACATCAATACATATTATTATATTTCTAAATGAAGCTTAGGTTTATACATCAATTCATTTTAAGGATAAATAATTTCATTAATATATCTTACCTTATTAGCAGATTATGAATTATTTTGAAATTAAATAAGATTACAATGTGCTTGACTTATCAATTTTGTTTTTGGGTTTTGTAAGGTTTCCAATACAATAATATAAAATAATTCTAGTAAAGCATTTAGTAAAAAAAATCTCACCAGTCATGGTTTTAGACAGAAAAAACTTGTACCCCCCCCCCCCCCCCCGGTATATGATAACATACGATCATGAACCATCATTCCTCCAAAAAATAAATGATACAAATGGCGCATGCGCAGTATAATTTTAGAAACAATCAATCGAACATCAAGTGACAAAATTCATAATGAGATGGTAAAGCAGCCAAAATGCATAATCAATTTACAGATCGGGTATGTATGTACAATAATAATTAAAATAGCCGGCATTTCATTTAAAAATGATACAAGGATTAAATTCCCCACCATAATGTTTAGTCAAAGCTCTCCTCTCTGACATATGAAGCGCCGATCTATTGTTCCAGGTGTGGCTTCTAGACGGTAGACGTCCGTGTTAAGTCTTATGTATTTGCCATCGTCATTTGGTTCACCAGAACTCCACTTAAGATCTTTCATTTCTTTTCCTTGGTCATCATAGTAGTCCGAAATGTAAATGGTTTCGCGGGAACCTTGGACATACAAAGAACCCGTAGAATATGTCTCTGAAACAATAAATATTATATCATCAAATGGTTTTTGTTTTTGTTTTGGTCGAAATCACAAGAATACCTGTTTTGACAATTCTGTGTAATAATAGCATTTAAAAATTAAACAATTAACCCAAACCCAAATCTGATTTTATTAAAAATTATACAATAATAATATATCTGATCTTAATCTATCCTGACTTGCACGATACTACATAATACTAGACAAAACAAACATTTTAAAGCACCCATTTTGAAAATACACAATGTACCTTTTAACAGAATACATGTATATAAGAAGTGGCCCATAAGTCATGTCGCTCACTTGAGAACCAATGGCCAAGATCTAAGCAGCTTTATGAAGAGTACATCTTCTTTAAAATGTAGTAAAGAATTAGGTTTCATGAATGTTATCTTACACGTATGTTAAAAATTATTATCATTCTTTTACAATTGATGCATTGAAAAGACAAAGTATATATTTCCATCCAAATTCTAAATATGTGTTCTTTCTTTTTTAGTTATTATTAAAACAGTATAGTGAAACCCAAATTATATGTACTTTTTACTTTTCTACCTGTAGAAAAAATAACTTTCTTCTACTAATGGCCAGTAGAACAAATTTTAAAACACGCCTTTTGTGTTGAATACCTTTGGTTATTGTCGTATTTAGTATCAATATAATAAATAAGATTTTCTTAAATTTGCAACAAGTGCACGTGTGCCAAATAATTTTAACTGGTTGGTGTTGATTATGGTGTAAATTCTATTTTTTCTCATTGTTCTTAAAGTCATATAAACATAAACATAAACTGTCAAATAAAAAATGAGCACAATTTGCAAGCTGTTTAAGCTAGAAAAATATCACAAATTTTAAAATTGGTTATTCAGGACAATCACTGCACTTCTTGATAGGAAAACCAGGTTTCTCTAAATTTGAGGGATCGTATACTTTCGGGGAATATGCCAAGAACAAAAGTCTTTCTGTTAAAACGAATAATAAAGTATTAAATAAATACATTGCAAGTCATATATTGCATTTATGTAGTTCAATTTCCCTCCTTTTGCCTTTTAACTAAGCGGAAAAATTACATATAAATATTTTTGAATTATTAAGAAGGACCAGGTTCTTTATTTTAACGAATCAATTTACATATTAATATTTTTGAATTATTAAGAAGGACCAGGTTCTTTATTTTAACGAATCAAATTTAAGAATTATTGTGCCAATTTGGTTGAAATTGACCGAGTGGTTCATGAGAAGATGAGAAAATAGTGAACGTTTGCAAACAAACCATTCGAGCATGCCAGACAAAATATAATCAGAAAACCCAGTTGAACCTAGAGCTCAGGTGAGCATAAATAAGTCGTTTATATTTATAACGTTTATCACTCGACTCGTAACAGATATCGATTTCTCTTAATAAAGCTAGTCACAAACCACTCGGTTTCAACGGCATTGGTGTTTTAAGTTTCAAGTTGAACAGTCCTTACTTATTCAAATAAATTCGAACAAATACTCCCTTTGCAAACATTGTCCAGTTCAACATAACACGACGATTAAAAGATTACCAACGATCCTTTTCACTTACTGATAAACCACACGGCAAAATCGTACACACGATCAGAAGTCAACAACAGCAGGCGTGCAGTCTCATTCCTGCACGTCGACCATGCTTTACTGATGGTCATTCCTGTTGAGTGATATTTGTAACAGATACGGTAAGTCGTATCCCACGTAAACCCTTCATTGGAGCATGTCTCCGCAACTAAAATAAATCATATGATCATCATCATTACGATGTGTTTTTCTACAATAATGCATAAAACTATAAATTTCTATCTTAAAGAAATCGCAATCGAAACACTCTTTTAAAAGTTTTATCCCGTAACTGCATTTATACATTACTATTACGAACCACTCTCTGATGAGTTCACTTTGCACTTTAAATGTACAATCCATGTACATTTGTATAATCTAGAACTTGTTCGATTTACTACTCAAAAATGAAATAAGTACTTCACCACCAGCGTAATTAACACTTTTACAGTACTTGGGTATCAATTTAATTTTTGTATAACATTTTAATTATCAATTTATGTCGGTATTAGAATGCAGCTCTAAAATATGATTAGATGGGAACAAAAGGGTTTTTTTTTTAATGAAAATGATGTTTTTTTCTCTGGATGCATTAGAAATCATACAAGTATGTACAATATGAAATTGTTTACATCTATAGAAGAATAGTTAGGCTTCGAAAGTCTAGAGAACAGAATCCATTCATTAAAGGCCAGTCTGACTTTAATTAGGATATCAAATATAAGGTGGTCGGATTTTCAAACTAGATTGGTTAAGAAAATTAGTTCTACATTTTTTAATACATTTCAATAACCGCAATTTACATTTGGCACATAAATGGAACTTCCAGCCTATAAGTTCGAATTAACGTTCTATAACGTTAAATTTAATCTTAACTTTTCTATGTAAGGAGAAGAGATTTTAAAAAAAAATCTAATAGACCAACCCACGCTTTACAAAAGTTATGTCTCTTAACCACCATCTTTTGGGGGGAAACCCATAAATTTCTTACAGGAACCTTTTTTTAGTTTAGTGGTTGGTAACTTTGTCATTTGAAATTAAAAATCCGTTTCCTTTGTGTATTTTGATTGCCCCAGGATGGGGTAAGCCACACATCGAGGGAATAAATTAAATGCAAAGATATTTCATCACAGGACGCCCAAATGTTTGGTTTCATAAAAAAGGGGAAAGTTGGGTTTTTCCCTTTGACCTTTGGGTTAACCCCGCAAAGGGAAATAGCTTTTGCAAAGTGTGGATTGGACTATAGAGACATTGTTTTACTTTTTTTTCCATACAATATCCATAACCTTAAAGGACAAGAGCGTACAATGCTTGACAAATCCCACGCACCCAGAATGTTGAAATGTCATACGTACATATAAAAAGAAATTTACATTTGAAAGTGAACATCAGTACATGTATAATATAAAACAGCATTCTCTGACAAATTAACAAATACACATTTATACTTTGTACTTATCTCGTTTGTTTTATTAGTTTATTTTCGAAACATAACATCATGATATCATATCCGTGCTAGCGCTATTTTTATGCGACATTGTGTGTACAGATCATGAACATTACGTAATTTTGATCGTTATCTAAAGGGTATTGAATATTTGAATTCTATATACTTTGTTTTAAATTATTTACTTAAAACCACAGATATTTAAAAAAAAAAAACGTCTGCTAAGATTCGAACATCCTCGCATCCGATAAAGATAGTATACAAGCCTCCACCTATCTCTTTGAGCTACGTTGATACACTACAGGAACGGTGAATAACTTTGTTTGACAATTACATGTATTAATAATTGAATAAAAGTGAAAAGTTCTTGGTGAAAACCACGAATTGTGACCTATTATGGGTCTAGACTCCATATTAATAAATCATTAATAAAAATGAATAAAAACTGATCCTTTGAATAAAATTATTTTAGGTTGGAGTCAAGACCCATTCATACCTAACATTTGCAGTTTAGAACAGTAAATGATCAAGATTTTGGCATAAAACGCTGTGCAGCTTAATTTTGAAACCCATACCTGTCGTGTTTGCAGAATGAAGGCATATGTTTGACTCACACCATGACATTTATACTATAAACAATGCTTACAAGCCAAAAATTAATATTTTAACTGGAATTGAAAATCGTTCGTCTTTATTGCTCAAAGTGGGGGATATACAACGCCTTGTACGTCCCTGTCCTTTTCTATGTAAGAAGTAGAAACTGTAAAAATTGCAACAGTGAATATTGTTTTACCATTTTGTACATGCCATGTACCATTCGAGGTAATATATCCATTGTTAAACAGAAAAAGGTTACCGAATCCTTGGCATGTATGAGAACTTTTTTTTCTAAGAACCGAAAAGCACTCTCGTTGTAAGACACAGACGTTTATACACTGCACCAGAGACATGAATTTCTCCTCAAAAATAGGTGACTCTGCCGGGGCAAAATTCTCCATTTCCTTATAGATACCGAAATATTCACTGCGTTGTGCACACCAATTCTTACTTATCTGGAGAGCAAACAGAGAACACAGAAAATATCTGAACATTTCGAATCGTCGAAAGATTCTGATTGATAAAATGTTCTTTGCAAGGCTTTGTGATTTCCTTAATGCTGCTCTCAAGATTTTCTATTAAAACTAAAATCACTGAGCCTTAATTAATTAGTCTTTTGAATGTTCGAGTGATATTTATACATGTGTTAAGCATTTTCACTTATCTAGATTTTTGACTTGCTTTTTGGTGTAAACTTTCATTCATTCAGAAACTTTCATTAAAAAAGATTAAGTTTCTATGATAGTGTGTGACAGTTTGAAACATCATGAAAGGCTTTGTATAATCATACTTGATTGCATTCATTCTATCTTAGAGAGAAAATCTGAGATAATGCTATCAATCTAATTTAATTAATTTAAGGGAATGAATGAATTGATCGATCGATGAGATTTTAATTAAGAGGTTGTCCTCGATAAAATCATTCAAACAAAAAACATGCTAATCAATTATGGTTATTTTACCTTTTCATAAGTTTTCGTTTTTAGATGCATATAATATTCTGTGGCGACATTGTCAAGATGCATTGTAATCTAAAATCTGCCCAATATATTCTAATTTTACAGCACTATCTAGGATATTCCTCGTAAGGTATTCCATGCTCAAATTAACCATTTTCATCGATGCATTTGTTTGTGATGGTTAACTACAGAATGATAATAGTTGATGACCCATCTTTGTCTATGAGAAAGACTAATTTTGAATTATTATAATAGTTACAAAGTATTTTATTCGCATCATTATGGTATGTCCTAAGTTAATATTCAAATCAAATTTCATTCGCAAGGATTTACATCCCTACGAATGTGTTTGGGATTTCAATTTTATCGTTGCTAAGTCTTAAGACTTACTTCGAGACAATTCCGATATAATATGTTAAATATCATGTAGGAGTAGGAGTGTTTGGAAATTATAAAATAACGTATGTTCTTTTTTGCAAGACATATTTTCCTTTGATGAAAAAAGGTTAAAACATGAACATTAATTTAAAAAAATCTTCTTTTAATTTTGTTTAAATGCACTATATAAGTTATGTTAAGCACGGATATTCGGAACAGAAATATCTTTCTTGTTTATCCTCTCCATTCGTAGTTAGCCAGATCAATATGTTATTTAACAAAATTTTAGCTACGTTTGAAGCGTTTTGGTAAGCAATACTTGGATATTTATCTGGCATCATTATAATTAAAGTGCAATATGTAAGCTGTTGTTTTTTGTTGGGTTTTTTCCAAAATCCAAATGAAGGTCTAAAACTTATGTTGCCTGTAATGAAGGAAATGATTATAGTTAAAGCGTAATGATTCAATCTCTCTCTTAGCAACATAAAATGTATAACTGTAATTGAGTAAGCAGAATATTAGCACCTTGGAGTTCACAACTGTCAAAGCCTTAAGGAACAAAGATTCTGGATCCGTTAACCAAGCAAATGCAATGTCAAATATATTAAACGTCCACCTTGCATTATTATTATCGGCCGATCTATTTGTGTTTGCGTAGGGTAATGATACGTTATTTTCATGCTTTGATAACGTAATGTTTTTTTGTTTATAACATTTGTATGAGTCATGCATGAAATATTTTAAAATTGTTTAATAGGATATTTTTAACCAGTATTTTAATTTTTCTTAATTTTAGTAAAGTATAAACCAGAGAAAGTTATAAAAAAAAAATTACGCGACTATCAATAGATTTTTCTCTTAATCAGAATATTCAAAATACTGGCAAGAAATGTCAATAAGCAAAAATATGCATTTAAGTGCAAAAAGTTCAAATAAGATGCGCCATAACTCAGAGGGATGAACACTGACCCACATTTTCTTTTTTTTTTTTATATTTGTGTTTTGTCTATAGATTTCATTGATATACTTGTTGAGAAATTGTTGATACAATAAAATTCAAGATTAAGATACCTTAAGGTTATCCAAGATTACACCGACCCTAACCCCCTGCTTTTATATTAATATGACATGTGCAGGGAAGACCTGCAAAATGTTATGATGAATAATAGAAGCAAGCCTGGATATTGCCTTTAACCTCTAAATTTGTACGTTGTATTACGTAGAGACCTTTCCCCCCAGAATTCATCGGGTTCATACTATTTGCATAATCATAAATGATATTAGTGAAGATTACATGTATAGTATTAGCCATTTGGCGAATTTCACTATTTGTGCACACATTTCTCCTCGCACTACTTTGTTAACTTGTGGTGAATGACAGCTTCGTATCAATTTTTAAATTTCATATTTTGATGCATTTTTCCTGAGATTTTAACTTTTAAACAGTCACATAATTATTCAATCGCCTTAGAAGTGTAAAAATTTTATTCGGGAGTACAATAGCTTCGCCTACTAAGGGAAAGTAAAGCTATTTCGAAGAGCAACAAAACATTGCGATTGTTGTTATTTGAAGCATGTTGTAGTTTCGGCAAAACACGAACTTATTTCATGATGATGACAGTTGATATCAAATGCCGATCATTTCTTTTTCAAAGGAATACCTTTTCTCTGTACTGTTTTCCGACAATTTCACAATCTCAACGCCTTTGAACTTTAACATGTGCTCATGGCATGGAGTCTTGGTCCCGATTCATATAAACGTAGCTGGACTGGTTCCATGGCCTATCCATAACCAGGCTAGCTTATGCGCAAACTGAATTCCCCCCCCCCCCCCCCATCACATCCGGTTTTACCTCGCTTAAAATATATTATCTTCGTGGACCTCAGGGTGCATATGCTGAGAATGGTGAATTACACAGCCTAATGGAAGTAGTTTACACATATTTGGTTAAGATACAATGTTTTACCGACATCACAGTAAATCAAAACTATTAATTTGACTATCGCGGTTTACCTCCTATCGCTTATTACTTCACTTGAAGTTTTTCAGCATTCGTTACAATATAAAAAATGACGCTATCTTTGAATGCTTATACATGCTTTTAATCATCTTGTTTTAACATTTGTCCAATGTTGTACAGAAGACCGTATTTCATATAATTATATTAAAAACAAGAACAAATCTTGAATTCTTTTTAAAAAAAAATAACATTCTTGATAGATACATTTTCAAGAGCCATGTGTAGACTATAAATTGACAATTGATGATTTAGCTATCAATTTTTGCTTTCTCTATACTGTTAATTTTATAGAGTGTGATCCTATTTTCCGGATCACCACACTAGTTTTCGAATCCATTTGCTCCTCTTTAAAACTGATAACGTAATACACACCAAACGTTTGCTTTTTAGTGCGTTTTAAAAGAGTTTGCTCCACATACAAATCAATTGTTGTTCTTCTTTGTCTTTTTGTTTTTCGAAATACGTTAACTGCACAATCAGAGCGCTTATAATCCTGATATAGATGTTTGTATATATTTTATAAATTATTTATGTTTGTTTGAGTAGCACGAATTGGAACGCAAGTAAGAATTCATTTTATGTATTTATTATCATTTTTGGTTTTTACTACAAAATTAATTTCAAAGCAATCATAGAGCAATGGAATTACCTCTTGATAATCAGACTAAACTCGATACGAGTTAAGTCCAGTTATTGAGACGAATAGAAAACTAGCTGATACAAGAAAGATAACTCTCAATTACCTCCTTTGGTTAAACGAATGCCCTTAAATTTCAAGTAAGCTGTCTTGATGCTTTCGGACATATGGCCGAATTTTGCACGAAGCCCCGCCGCAGATTCTGTTTATTTCCAGTGTCTCTGGCCAATAATATGGGCTTCCGCCATTTTGTCATTGTCGTTGTTTGTCATATACTATAGAAAAAGTCGACGTAGATCATTGTGCACGATCCATTGATTGACATTGAATTTGCATCATTTAACCATATTGAATATTTATCAAACTTCATTGATCATCTTTGTTGTGACCATTGTTTAACTACTGATACCTCAAGTCATTGTTTCATTGAGGTCTTATTGTATACTAGTATATTGTATTCTTTGCCATTTATTATGCTACTAAAGTAAAGAAAAGCCATGACAAAGTCTGCCAACACACTTGTTTGTTATTCTATTCTGTTGAAATAACATGGTAGCAAACCAATGATGCAGTTAATAATGTACGATTCTCTCCTATCTGGCCGTGGTGGCATTAGACAAGAATGTCTCGTAGTTTATCAAAATATTGACCACTGCAAGTTAAGCATTAAGCTAATGAGCTTCAAAATACATAAAAACAGTTTTATTATCTTCTGATGTAAATTTTCAGAAAGTAGTATACCTTTTATCATACAATTAATGTATTTGAATGCGTCGGGCGGTTCCAATATTCTCAAAAACTGATGAAAAACATAATCATGATATAAAGAAAAGATCACATACAGGTCAGAAACTACTATATTTTATTATCAGGGAAAAAAATTAAAAATAAATATCATATACAGGATCATTGTATGGCTTCAAGAGAATATGAAACAATAAATAAAATGTAGGGAAGCTACTTAGTTAGGAGTGCAGATTGATTTATGTCATCTTGCTGATAAGAGATGCAAACATTAAGAAATATGTACAAGATCGGAGATTTAGTGTATGTATTTATTTAGTATTTTATTTAGGTATTTTTCCGTTTAACAAAAGTCATATTCTTTTTGTTAACATTACGATCAAATGTGAAATGTATAATAAATACATGTTTTCATGTTAATGGAGTATTGAATTTCTCTTCAGAAAACTGTTGATTGTTGTATTGTTTTTTAAAGATATCAAATTTCTACATAACAACACCAATTGATTGATTTACTTTGACAATGTAAAGATACTCTTACACATCTGCACTTAGAAAAATGAAATTATACCTTATCTCTTGCTTTTTTTTTGTCGCTCTTTTGACGGGCGTCATATAGAGGAACGAAGAAGAGAGCCTTATTTTAATTACTAAGTAAATTGCATATAAACATATATCATGCACGCTTGTAAATAACCATAAAGTGCAACCTAACATTTCTTAAGATGTTTCTCCTCTTAACTTTTTATGTATTAGCATGATGGAACATTTATTTAAAGAAGCTTTATAAATGGGTATTATAAACATTACATTGCTTTTCATATAGAAGTGATCGCGGTCTATATAAGATATCGTAGCTTGGGTTATCACGATATGGGTTAGACTCGTTATTATCTCGTTGCAGGGATCCGGAATGGTTTGAATCAAGACATTTTTCATTCATATCAAAAGAAACAATAGTTTTCTCAACTTCACATTCTGCAATTTGGAATATTCCAGTATTTGTCACACCACTTTTATATCCAGGAACAGCACCAATGCAACTAAAAATACAATGTCAAAGTTGAACCATTAGTAGACAAAATGGAGCGTATTCAACCCACCCACTCACTACCCCCTCCCGCAAACGAAGATGGGGCATGAGAAGGGAATTGATAATCAGTAAAAATTCCCAGTGGTTCGTTTGCGTTTTACTTTTTTATATTTAACTTGACAATAATAACTTGCACTGTAAAAAAGAGAGATTCTACAGAATGATAATTAGGTATTCAAACTTAGTAGTCAAATCGATAGATGTAGTGACCCTTAACAAATATATTTCAAAATTATAAACAAACAATTAATTCTAGTATAATAACAATTTAAAAATGTTTGGAACATCAAATTGACCTCTTTCATTTAATTGACAAACATCTGCAAATTTAGATGACGTTCTGTTAATTTCTCTAACTTAACAAGCCAATGAAAAAAGCATAGCTCTCCGGGATTAATTATCTGTAGAAGAATGTTAGGGAAGTTTGAAAATACCATTAAATCTGTCAAATCTAAGATGAAAATGAAATTATTGAGAGTTGAGCGCGTTGTTGTCATTGTGTATTTTTTTCAGAAACAAAATAACATATTTTACACAGATTGTGCAAATATATTATTTACAGTGAATTTGTGCGTTTGACATTTTGATTATACATGTACTTGTATGCAGATGCCCCATTTGCCCCATTTGAAATGAGCCTTGTGGAGGTATGAATCCTATTTGCACAGTTCTAATTAGTATCTAATTAATGCATGAAATATCTTCAGCAATATAAGTCCCACCTTTCTTCTATTACCGCAGTTTCTGCAAAGCCGTTGATACAATTGTTTGTCTCCGAGCTTTTGCCTTCGTTTAGATTTTCCATTGTTGCATACAGAGATATTCGAGGCATTAGAATGGAGCGGTTTGCTGTTTTATTTTTTTTATATCTGAAACAAAAACAGTTCATCTTTTTATGATTGTAGTGATACTGTAGAAATCAAAGAATTTAAGATCGCAAAAACTGCTTATCAATAATAAAAAGAGGGTTATTAATAAACTATGACGCTCACTTGAATTTATGGTATATGATACACACGTAACAAAAACATCATACATAATCTGAAGTTCCAAACAATTTCAAATTGTTAATATAGTAGAATTATTAGTATGTTTATAATTTTAATTTCGTTTGTTATGGTTCACTATATCCATTTATTTAACCACTAAGTTTGAATACCTTCTAATAATTATTTTGTAGAATCTTTCTTTTTTATAATGCAAGTTATTTATTGTCAAGTTAATTTTTAATCTCGTATATATTAAAGATTATTTGCATTATTTGTCCCCTACAGGTGAAACCGGAGAAGACTATAGTCTCTATCGCTGTTGGTCATTCTGTCCCAACTTCTTTTTCCATTCATTTCTGTTAGGTTTTCTGAATTGATTTGAAAATTGCTGTGTAGCTTTATCATGAGAAACTAAAAATCAGGTCTAACTTTTAATTGGATTGATCAACAGATGATAAGGAAATAAATTTAAACGATTTATTTTTTTAATAATCGGGTTCGTCCTTTAAAAATACTTTCACCGAATTTTCTCTGAACCTTTTTAGTACATCAAACGACAATCGCACCTTCTCGGGCCTTTCCGGCAACCTCGGAAAAACACCTCGAATGTATTACATTGGCGTCCATGACAACCCGCCTTTTTATAAATCTTGATATACATGTAAATACAACGCATTTTACGATCTGTTGAGATTTGAGCTAGACTTCATTAAAGTCAATGATATACCCTAAAATATACCACAGAAGCGACACTAACCGATACTTATTTTAATGGGAAGCGACTCCATTTTGTATTAAATTCTAACATCCGGTAATGATAATACATTCGAGGTGTTTAGCTTGCCGGAAAGGCCCGAGAAGTTGCGATTCCATCAAACGATTATCGGGGTGCCGGTACGGGTCATGTAGAATGAGTGTTGTGTATAGGAAGACAAATCAACTTTATCATCTCTAAATATGCTGAAATTAGTTTCATTCTATTCTTTTAAATTTCACATGATCCCACATTCATGTAATTTGGGGGAAAGAACCTGACTTTTTTTCGTTTTTTTTTTTTAATACGATGTTCCGAAAAGAAGGTACCAGTTATTTTGTACCCAAGCATACCGGGGGCAACCTGCTTATTTTGATCGATCAACAATATCTTTAATTCTCAATAACCTCTGCTCTAAAAAGCACAAACACTTAAATTTATGCTGCAATACTATATTTATAGGATGATTCATTTCGAGGAAATACACACTAAAAACCTTGAAATTACACAATATACTACATCCTTCCTTAACGTTGATATATGGAAACAGAAAAGCAAGGTTCAATAACTAAATCCTTCCTTAACCTTGATATATGGAAACAAAAAAGCAAGGTTCAATAATCTAAGTCCATGACTCTAACAAAAATTCGGCTTTAGTTTTCATTCAGCATGAATTAAGCCAGCCCCTTATGCTTATTTGTAAGGAAGTGAAATAGTAGGGGGTCGGCTTTAGCCAGACTGGTTTTCATTAAATGATTTTTATATTTTCATAAAAATAAAATCGATCTTTTCAGAAAACTTAAAAACTGTTGATTAATTGGGACAAGCCTGATGGAAGTTTTCTACGAAAAACGTTTCAACCATGTTCATACATTTTATAACTGTTATAGATATACATAGAGATAAGATTTTATAACAGTAAGCCGAACATTTTTACTCATGTGGTTCTTTATTTATTTATTTTTGTTATTTCATAGTTTTGTCTAGTTGTGCTATTTTTAAAGATATAATTTTTGACGTTATAAAATTTTTAAAATACTTACCTGTTATTTCTTATCAAAATCACTATTGCAACAAAAACTGATGCACATATAATACCAGCTAATAAGCTAATCAAAATCACAACTGAAATAAAAAGAATATATATGGATACAGAGAGTTGTATTGGGATAACAAACAGCGTGTAGAAATACTTTCACCGCGTTGGCTTTCAATTTTTGTTGATTAAATTAGGTTTAAGATATTGGAGATGATATGAAAAATGAAAACCTGTAAGATGAGTATTATCTTTGAAAGCTACTTCAACAGTACTCCAGTGTACCGATGATATAACTGTCGCTGTCAAATATTGTGTAGACAAAACACCAGCTGGAAGATGTTTCTGAGATTCTATTGTCGATATTCCACTAAAAGTTGCAGGTTTCAAGGAAGATAATTTTGAGATGCAGACACCAGCTGGAAGATGTTTCTGAGATTCTATTGTCGATATTCCACTAAAAGTTGCAGGTTTCGAGGAAGATGATTTTGAGATGCAGATAGGTCTGTTTTGACTGCAGTTTTCTAAAAATGTTAAAGAAAATATACCTGAAGGAGACTTAAGAAATAGTTTATTCATAGTATATAGGACATTAAAATCTCTAACGTCTGTGTGCATTCCATTTTGTAACGAATATTTTGAACTAATGTTTCCTACTTCTTTATAAATTTTTTAGGACATTATTATTATTATTATTTAATAAATTACCGACTTTTAACGCTTAGTTGAAATCCCCTTTCTTCGTGTACATCGTCTGATATAAATGTTATTTTGACTCCATGTCCCGCTGTTTTTATATAAAAATTTTTTCCGTAACAACTGTGAAACAAAACACGGGATGAATTGAGTTCTTCTATCTAAAGAAAAATAAATTGGATAAGTGAAAGGGAAAATGTCATTAGATAGTTATCCATGCACATCTCCAAAGCTCCAACATGGAAATACCTAATATTTCAATATTTCGAATGAAGCAAACAATAGGTAAAAACTGACTTTCAATATGTATCATATCAAGGTGGCTTGAGTTATATGTAGCTTCTTACCTTCAGATAGTCGGTGCAACTATCATTAGTGTAGATAGAAAGTTGAGTTATATGGATAGACAACAGAGACGAACATTGCGGTTCTGTGACTATAAAAGTCCAAGTTATGTTACTGTTTGGTAGATAACGATTTTCTTTGTTACGGGTAGAGGCAATGTACACGTCATTACAACTGTCAAGTTTCTTTAAAAAAGGGTCTTCAAAATCACCAGCTGTGTAAACTACAATTTCAAAATTCGTAGAACATGAAGAAATGAATGTAGAACATGACCTAAAGATACTAGTAGTTTAAGAGAGCTGGATGGTTGTTGCCAGTTTTAAGACTATATTAATCTCCGTTAGATGAAGAACTCTGTATGAGATAAAGGAAAATAATCAAAATTTAAATCTAAAATATTTAGACTTTTCTTTACTAAATGATGGGCAAAACATAATGTTTAAAAATTGAAGTTAGATCTGATGGGTAATTTTGATGCCCATTCAGCCTCCTTAAAGGAATCGTAAAGACATCAGAATCTGTAGCATACTCCATACCGATTTCTTAAAACGACGAGTGAAATTACGCAATTTTCTAAATGCTCGTTCAATAACTTACCCAAATGCTTCCAAAAAAACATCACAAGTATAAGAATTGTCGTTTCCATAAATTTTGTGAATATCAAAATCTAATCCTCAAAACAAATTTGTCAAACATTAATTTTGCGTTGTTTATGAATTAATAAAATATATGATAGCTATTTATCCCAATGTCCAAATATTTCCCGTTCTTTAACGAATGACACATGTTGAGATCAAGGGTTATGGTAATATTGAGTGGATATATAGGCATGCTACAGAAAGGCCCACGCACAAGGCCGCAAATCAGTATATATTTAGGTATATCCTATATATTTAGAAGTTATTGCGACATCGAATTGCAAACATCTGAATTGTATTTAAATCGACGATAGCTATTGTAAACTATCAATTCAATGTATCTTTTTATGCACTGCATTTAACTTCAATTTCAACTGAAATTTACTTTCGTTGGAATACTAATGCTATTCACGCGATGGAAAAACACGATTGTTTTGTTGTAAAATAAAATTGCGTTAATCAATAAAACTGTTGGGTGGTATGAAATAATGCTTTTCACAAAGTATTGGAAAATAATTTATTCTAAAAACAAAGAAATTACATGCAGTATAATTTATCATCAGGAATTCGATGCCTTTTCATGAATATTGATGAAGGAAGAACGAAAAAAACTTTATTGTACATGTTTGCGGGAAATCAAATGGTTGTTATTTTCTCCTGCATTACATATCCGCACGACTGAGTATAATTTATGCTTGAAATTTGTTGATTTGAATATAATCATGTATTATTGTCACGTATCCTTCTTGATAGAATATAACAATTATCAAGATGTGTACTCTCAACCTATTTTTGTATAATAGTCTAAACTTAACTGTCGTTGTCACATGATAGATTAATATTCAACAGGAGGGATTATTTTCCTGGCAAAAAATATACATATTTTTTATTGATAAAAATGTTATATCTTTGTAATGCGGTCGAATGCGGTTGTAATTTACATCATAAAGGTAACTTTTATAAGCAAAGAAGAATCTACGTTTTCACCGTCATTCATAATTGATGCAAATTGTAGCGTGTATAGCTTTAAGCAATTTTTTTATGCAGGGAATTCACATTCAAATAGAGATGCAAAACTCAATCTCCTTGTTAACAGATTCAGATACAGAACTTGAAGATTAACATTTCTTTTATTAATGTAGTTTCAACATGGTCGGTGAAACAATGGTTTATTTCTGAGCTGTTATGTTCGTAAAATTGGCGAATTTCCGTAGGGTCCTATAGTCAAAATTGGTAACTTTTGAGACGACCCCAAAGGTGCATAACAAATACATGTCCCATGCCGGCACATCAAATTCTTTAAAAATAATGTCGTTTAAAGTGCTAAATATGTTTCGAGAAAATTCGGACAAAGACATTTTGAGTGTTGTGCAAAATGATGCAGAAATTTTCTTTACTATATGGGGGGAAGACCTTCGCATTTCAAATTATCTTGGTAGATCCCTTGCAATAATTGCTATTGTGGGATGATAATTGCATTATCAGATCTGCATGAATGATAAAAAAAAAAAAAAAGCACTTAGATTAAAAAAAAAATGACATTTCGTCCCAGCATGGTGATTTCAACGCATTGTAAAACTGTTTATATTGCCAAATTTCGGTGTTTATCCATTGTACTGCAATGAGTTTAACTTCGGTTTTACTGACCCATACAATGGTACTTTTGTCATTATGCGATTGATTTTTAAAAGTTGATTTTTCCTCCAAAATTCAAACCTTTTTTCTCTCTTTCTCAAGTCATACACATACTAGAATTCCATATCTCTTGGAATGCAGGAGTTTGGGCGGGTATGTAAAACCTCACACTTTAGAAAAACGATATTTGAAAAAAAAAAAACAAGTCGTCTTTATTATCTGATGTTCAATCTTAACAATCCTCAACCTTGATTTGAAGTTTCTTTTTATAAAACTACACTGCAAGTCTCAAATCGATTCTCCAAACCATAACAAAAAGGTCTGAAAAACTAAATTGAGACATAATGACTGACAGACAGACGAAAAAACTGTCATAAAGAGAACGTTAACACTATATATCTCAGGTTTCATCGGTAGGGGACTAATGACACTGAACTTTTAAAGGGTTTTTCTGATGTTTAAACATACATTAATTAATTCTCAATATCGTACGCTCATAAAAAAAAACCCACAAACACTTACATTCATAATTATTGATACTGCGCCGTCCTCTAAACTGAAATGATATCTTTATGCTATTCATTTGGATGAAAACAGATTTGACTGATAATTTAATAGCTGAACAATCAACTCAAGCATCTGTAAAATTTAACTTAACAATATATATGTTGTTTCATCAATGCGGACATATTAACCCCTTGTTGGATAGTATTACACAAAATACTACTCTGTACATCCTAAATCTCGTTATCTCTCAACAGAAAAAGCTCAGTGATCTAAGTCCCTGACTCCAATGGAACTTCCCTCTGTTTTAGTTTTCATTTAACTTTTTTTTATTTTCATTTTCCTAAAAATAAAAATCGATATTTCTAGAAAATCTGAAAACCATTGGACGATTGTGAAAAACCCGGTGCGGACGTTTCCCAGAAAAACGTTTTTAACCCTGTCTTAACGCTATTCATGTCAATACGATTTATAAACACTAAATGGAGCTTTTTTACTCATGAATTTTTTAGTTATCGTTTTCTTTGTTGCAAAACAGTAAAAGCTGTGTATTAACTTTTTTGTGCCAGTTTTTTTTTTAAAGGTAAAATGTTTGACATTTTTAAACCTTACAATTACGTACTACACCCAATAAAAATCACTAGCAATAGATGTGTATTTAACACCAGCTATTATGCTATAAATCACAACTGAAATAAAGATAATGTATTGGTATATAAAGGGTTTTATAAAGACAACAACAGCGTGTAGAAATACCCTGATCGTTGGCCTTCAATTTTAGTGTATTGACTTTTATTAAGAGATTTTGGAAATGATATAAAACTAATAACCTGTAAGATTATTTTTATCTTTTAAAGCTACAACTACATTGTACCGTATTATGGTGTGATTTCATTTTGTAAAAACTTGGTTTTATCTACATACATTTTTTCAATGTCAGGAAAAAAAACAGCAAACCAAGTTGTGTACTACACGTTCATGATACTGTCCACTGTACGAGATTCCTTCAGATCAAAAATGCCCATATGTAGCTTTAGGGAAGACAGGACGTTGATCACGTGACTTTTGTTGATCACGTGCCTTTCGTTGATCACATGTCAGTTATTATAGAACATACATGTATAGTGATAGGTAATAAACATTGTGAACGTCAAGTTGTGTGAATCATTTATATATTAAGGAGTCTCGATCAAAACAATTTCGTAAAATTGAATAGAAATTGAGGAGTCAGTGTGGATTCCATTTTCAAAATGAATACTTCAATATTCTTTATTTCTTTATTATCACTTTTGAGGGGGTTTTATTTTGTACATGAATTGATGTATTATTATTATTTTTTTAAACTATATTTAGTGCATGTAATTCTGTTTACAGTGAATTACCGACTTTTAAAACTGATATCAAAGTATTTGTACCTGCAAATTATCTGTTATAAAGGCTCTTTTGACTCCATGTTTCGTTATTTCAATATAATTCCTTTTCCCTCACACATATGAAACACAACTCGGATGAATTGATTTCTTCTTCTAGAAATAATAAATTGCGTAAGTGAAAGGAAAAATGGATTGCCTATATATTGCACATCTCCAAGGTTCGAACATGGAAATATCTAGTATTTCAATGTAAAAAAATATGTAAAAACTGACTGTCAAGATTTTCTTTAACGAGGTGGCATAAATGTGTTTCAAAAAGCGTCTAACCTTCAAATAATCGGTGCAGTTATCATCATTTGTGTAGATAGAATGTTGAGCTATTTGAATAAACAGTAAAGCAAACGTTGTGGTTCTGAAACTTTAGCATCTCAAGTTACGTTATATCCGGGTTTTTTTCGTGTGTCACAAAATTTGCGAAAATGAGGAAAAAAATGTTTACATTTTTAATATGCGTGAGTCATTTTTTTGCGATTGTAAAAGTTTCTTATAGAAAATATCACACGATATACTGTCTGGGAATTCAATAATTTGCGATGTAAAAGTGATCGCGAAAAAAGGGAAAATTAGATCAACGCGAAAATTACCGAATACGGTAAGTTACTGTTTGGAGAATAAGAATTTTCTTCGTTACGAGAAGAGGAAATGTATCGTTGTTTGCAGTCGTCAAGTGTCTTTAAATAACGTTCAACATCACCAGCTGTTAAAAACTTGTACATTTAAACGAAAAGACATGATGATTAACAGTATCGTTGTTAAGACGGCAAAATCGGTTTCTATATTTTAATATTTTTTTTTTAGGGCTGATGTTACTCAATTTTTCTAAATATTCGTGCAATTGCTTTTTTAGTTAGGGAAAGTTGGAATATACGGATATATACGTATATATATAGTGGATATGCGTGGCACAGGCAAATATATTCCCTCACATCAATTAGGTAAATATACATAATTGTATTTTTAAAAATATTACTTTACCATTCTGGTATATTGTTTTCCTGTTTATTGAGTGTCTTCTTTCACTTTTGATTTCCTTATTGCATACTAATAACGTACAATATGTAATTCAACATTTATGAAAATTTAGTTATTGTTACATCAAATTAGAAACAACTGTCCTAATGGGGTTTTTTAATTGGTATTTATCAAATGTAAACTATCAACTAAACGCATTCTCTTTATGCACTGCATTTTAATTTGTGATTAAAAGTCTCACTTGAAATTTACTTTTGTGGGAATATTAAAGTCATAAATTTATTTTCAAAATTTCTTTAAAAAGTGTATATGATTTAATCCTTTTAGAAAGACATTGCTTCTGTGGATTTTTTATATGCTCTAAAGAAAGAGGAATTAGCGCACTTAGTATTTCGCAAAAGCTATAGCGCTTTTGCAAACATCAGATATTTTTAATATTATGCAATGCATGTATTTAGTTAAAAAAAACCCAAAAAACCACATTACACAATTACTTGATAAAAAGAGTCTAAGTTATCTTACACAACACGTTGTTTTGTGGGGGATATATAGAAATAGTTAGTATGCAATTAAAATTAGATATTTGAACATTTGAACCACTTTAAACCAAAGAAATCCGATTAAAACTGTGTTTAGCGGGTATTGTAGTACACGTTTACATTGAATTAATTTTGGTTGAAATTCGTACTGAAAATTAGACAAATATTTCAATTAGTGACTTTTCTAAAACATTCATGAATATAGCCACATATATTGAAAATGTGGTCGCTCCCCAAAGTAGTAAATATTTTTTTTTTTTTTTAAAAGAATAGAACGTTTTTATTATACATATCTAGGTCAGATTTCTTCATATACACTATCTGCTTTTATTTAAATAATTGCATTTTGCTGGTATAACCATGGTTCAGAATATCAACTGACTTTGTATAGTTCTACATATTCATTTCTCGATGCAGGTTTCCTGAATTTATTATTAAGCAGTGGCAAAAAAATACCATTATAAAATCAGTACCTAGGTGTCGAAAAATATATTGCGACAGGTACCTGTATCATCTATTTTTATTAAAAGGTAACTTCCGTTCAACACGGGTGTATGCGAAATGGGAAAATGCGCTATACCTCTTTCATGATTTGCATTTTTTTTACTATAACCGCATTTTACATGTATAATTGACTACTACATGGAACTAGAATATACCCGGTAGTTATAGATACATGATGTAAGTATATTAGTAGATCAAAAGTATTTTTGAATTATTTTACACAATCACAAAGTCTCCTGTCGATTCCATTATGATAATGAATGACAAAAGGACTTGAGCGCAACAACTGGCTTAAAATGTGAACATCTTTTGATAATAAATGTAATAAATTCAATGTTGATCTCCAAAAACAAGATCTAAAATGTAAAATAAAATGCATTCTTGCTCTTGCGATATAATGCCACAAATATGGCAAACTTTACGGATTTGTAAAAAGGAACGTTATACAATTTTGAACCAAAAACTACACGTTATGACAGTCATAAGAAGAGCTACCAAATGAACCTAGATCTTTTATCTTTTATTCAAAATACTAGGGCAAGACATATTGATATAGTTATTTTCAAAATGATATCATAAGTTCCAATGTTATTAGCATTTTATCAAATAAAAATTTATAACTTTCTCGTTAGCAAAAAACATGTACAAACAAGCGAATATTTACACTGTCGAAGATTATTGTAACGTTCCTCTTATCATTCCTTGAAAAAACCCGGTCTCTTAAGAAGAATACCAAATTTCGCAATATTTCAGAATTTTGCAACAAGTAAATCATGCAAAGAAATCACTGCAACTGTATTTATAAAGTACTAAGCAATTATTTGTAAATGGCAGTCCATCAAACCAGTTTTACAAATGGGATCGAGTAGACACTGATGCAGAGAGCAATCCATTCTGTCGTGTCGATAAACAGAAAATGGTTAGTTTATTTTGGTTGTGTAGTTTCAGTACCAATGGGCTTTACCAGGCTATATCGGTTATTTCTTACATCTACTGTATGGTAAACGTTTCCTTGATTTTCATTCACATGAGGTCTGCTAATAAACATTTTGTCATACACATTGTTCGGGCATTCTACGTATAAATTCGTATTGCTGTCAATTATTTGTTGGTTCCGAGTAGTTTCTAGTTCCTGCTCTACGCCTGTTCCCCTTAATGGTGAAACAAAAGTTATTTCTTTATTCGGTTCAATGTCATCGTATAACACTGGTGTTTTTGTAAACTTAACCTCTTCTATTTCCCAAATAAGTTTGTCTTTCCTCTCCCGGTTGACACTGTAACGAAAAAAAAAAACCATATGACAAATTTTTATTCTTATTGAGAATGAAAAGTTATCAAACTATTATTCTATAGTATTTTCTTGATTTTCATTCAGATTGGGTCTGCTAACAAACATTTTATCATACACATTGTTCGGACATTCTACGTACGAATTGATATCACTGTCAATTATTTGTTTGTTCCGTGCAGTTTTTGTTTCTTTCTTTTCGATTGTTCCCCTTAATGGTGAAACAAACGTGATATCAATCTCAGGTCCAATCTCATCGTACAATACTGCTGTTGCTGTACACTTAGCATCTCCTGTTTCCAGAGTAAATTGGTCTTTCTTTTCTCTGTTGACCCTGAAACAAAACAAACACAACCGGCATTCTTTCCCACTTATAAACAAGGAAATAAGTATTAAACCATTATTTTCAAGTACTTCCTATTTACATAACCCATACTCTCTGATTGGCACTTGAAACTCACTTGGAACGTCGTTGTTTATAAGTTCGGATATAAAATATGCACAGGCATATGACAACCATTCCAATAACCGCAACAAAGAGGACTGAAAGAAGAGATGCATTTCGTATTTTTATGAAAAAATATACAAAACAATGGCGACGATTCATTTAAAAAAAACTATTAATTCAGCAGATTACCGATTATGTAATAAAACATGATTGGGACAAAATGTTGTGACTAGAACTTCATTGCATTTAATTTGCTTTTTATATATATATGCCTAAATGCAATCTTATTATCAAATCCAAACGCCCTGCCGTTTTTTGCGCGTTGTTTATAGCCCTTACCAAGTAAATGCAAGGTAAACATATATTACCGAGGAAGGACGAGGGTTTTCATTACTACTTTAAAAATTGGGTAATTTTACCCAAAATATGCATGTAATACTGTTATGCGTATTCAAAAAATGTCAATTTGAATTTGATAAACATATATTATGACTTAAAATAATGTATATAAATTAATTTTCTGCTTATTTACACCTGTTTAAACAATGTTAATATAAACATGCTCCTAAATTTGGAAATAGAAGGATATTAGCATAAACACACGATGAAAGGAATTGACAATTATATACAGATGCAAAACACCATCTCCTTGTCAACCAGTTGACACATTCTTGAAGCAGGCGATGCAAACTAGGAGAAATTCTATGAATGATTTGTGCAAAATGCTTTTGTGTTAAAAATCGGTTTTGTACTGAGATGTTAATGTAGAAGTAGAAGAAGAGAATCGAAACATAAGTTTACTTCTGGTAAAACCCCCTTTTTTAACTCATGAAGGCAACATGGAAGCTCGTTTGTTTCCATTTTGCTCGTCAACGTAAATAAAGACAATAACACCTCGTGATAGTTAAATTATTGTCATTTATTTAAAAATGACGCAAAAAATATAGAACATAATTTAACATAAAACAAAAGTGGCTGGAAGATCCACAGACAGTTGACTAGAAAACAAATTACAGAGTATAGAACAAATAGGGTCTCCCAGCAAAAAAAATTGCTATAACCTGTACACATGCTAAAAACTACAAAAAAGAAATACTATGGAAACAAGAAATAAGAATATGAAATAAGGAATATAAATTTATTAAATTAAACAAAAGCAGTTGCCGGTATGTAAAAATCACTGTATACTTACACGAAATCACAAGAGGATCTGGAAAAGGTAGAATATATATTAAAGACGATAAAGTATCAAACTGCAATATTACCGATCAAAATTCATTGCCAATATACAGTGAAGGAACCTGATTGGATTAGATCACAGTTAATAAAAAGGCCTAGTGTGTCTAAAACATGATTATCATCTCTCTCAACTCTATGCTATTTAATATTTGTATGTGAGAAAAATGTGTTATGAATTTGAAAGTTCATAACCCCATAAGTAATTGTCTACATTCATGCGAGTTGGTGATGGTTTATTCTTCACATACTTATAAAGGAGCAAAAGTAAAATTCATGAGAATATTGAAGTTAAAAATTCAACTAGGAAAGCTTCGCGGAAATCTGGTGTTAATTAGAATAGTGCATATGCCGAAAATACAAATATAGAGGATATAGTTAAATTTCACATATACAATTTATTTAAACTTTAATGTACTTTGATTAAGAATATAATTGACTTTTTCAACCTGGTAGCTGAGGATCTGTTGTAGACGATGTGTTGCTGATAGTTGTTTGATCCAAGGACGATGTTTTTTTGGTGCGAGTCTCTGTATTAGTAGATGACTTCTGGTTTGTGGTAGATAAAATAAGACTGGCAGTGGATTGCGGTTCGCTTGTGCTGGATTGCGGTTGGTCTGTATTGCTTGTTTGATTTGCGCTGAAGTGCTTTTCATTTATGACTAAGATCGTAGTTGTCTCAACTGGTAATTGGGATGTTTTTGGTTGAATTGAAGTAGTGTCTTTTTGGGTGGTCGTTGTTGAATTCATCTGGTAAATAAAAAATACCGTCAAGTCTATTGAATTAAAATATTCCATGCGAATTTAAAGGTGTTTTTCATCTTGCTGATCAATAAAATATGCAATTATACAAACCTTTTCCTTGCGAGGATACAAACAAATATTCCTATGTACAACAACTTCCCTTTCACAGCTTAAAATTATAAAATTGAAAATATAAAGACACTTTGTTATTCTGTTAATTATTTCCTGGATATATTTAAATATTCTTTTAAAGAATATAATCGATAAATCACTGATCTTACTTCTACTTACAGTTCGATTGTTCAAAAATAAATTGTGATCATAGTTGTAGTAAAATGGGAATACGTAGTGAAATAAGGAAATGTAAAATCAAAGTACTGAAAGTACTGAAAAGCGCTAACCTACCTTGGTTCTAAAGGAAATTTACTATGTGCAAGCTTAGTTAGAAATGAGACTTATTGAAATTTTTGCATATGTTTAATATCAGTTGAAAGTATCGAAGACCAGAAGGATCAAATTGACGTCGAAGTTGTACTCATCCATTTTATCCTTATTAAGGTCTTCCGTTTCCAACGGAAGACCTTATAGTTTTCGTACATTTTCTTATTATTAGGGTCTTCCGTCGTCAGCGGAAGACCCTTCTATTATTCTATTGTTTCTTTTTCACTTTTCTTATTATTCTTTTTTTTTCTTACAAATTTTATGCACTCGATTTCTCTGAAATGGCTAGCTAGAATTCCTTCAAATTTTCAGGGTTGATGTTTAATTATCTGAACTTTATACCGGCGCGACAGTTTTTCAGAATTTACTTCCGATCGGAAGTTATCGTCGTAAAACTATTTTTAAAGTCAATTTTGTCTGTGACGTTTCTCAAAAACCAGTAAAGATAGAAATTTACAGAGATGACAGATCTCTCGTTTTTCATGTGTACCTCGGTCAAACAAATGTCCGCCATCACTTCCGTTCGTCACCGGAAGCAAATTAGAAAAAAATGAATTATTCTACTTTTTTGTTTTAAAATATTTATTCGGTAGTGTTGATAGTGACCCTTTTACTGATTCAGAATATGTAATTTGTTTTAATATCGATCAACGCATTCTCGAGATATTAAGCATCAAAGTCCTGAAGCGAGAGTCTGAGTAGCTCAGTCGTTAGAGTCGTGGGCATAAGCCTAGGCGACCCGGGTTCAACCCTCGAGTACCGCAATTTTTTTTCACTCATTTTTTGCTCTGATTTACGATGCTATCTTTGAAATGATGGGTTTTATCTCTCTACTCAAAAATCGAACATCTATCTTGAATTCATTGAATGAAATTTAATTTATTTAAATTTTTTTTAAATCTATTTAAATCGTGTTAAAATGATCCCAGACTACTTCTAAATCATGATATCTAAATTGCGCTTGCAATTCTGCGTCTGATGACATCTTTCTCGAATTGATTGGATGAAATTTAATTTTTCTAAAATTTTAAACTCATTTAAATCGTGTTTAAATTACCTCATACTAATTTTAAAACATGATATTTCAGTTGCGCTTGCAATTGTGAGTCTGATGACATCTTTTTCGAATTGATGGAATGAAATTTTAATTTCTTAAAATATTTTTAAAATTCTAAAAACTAAAGCAAGACATCTTGCGAACTCCAGACTTGGTTTGAACCATTTAAGTCTTGCGTTTAAGAGATATCGGGTTCTTTGTGTAAAAAGTATAACTCCTTAATAGCTCGGTGTTTCAAAGGGAAGATTATGCGTGTTATCCAAACATTCCTTGGGGACACATGTACAGAAAATAAGTATTGTTTATGGCAAAGATTACTAAAATATCTGTATATGCTGATAAAGAACACAAGTGTTTCATATATTTGATACACCTTGAAGTACGTGTTTTGATAAATGTTTAAAATCTTGATTTGATTTCCTTTTTACTTAATACTTATTCTGGATTAAATTTGATATATTGATAATTAGAAATCATAAAGTTCATCTTAATTATATGTAAGGTCTTATTTAATTATTTTAGTCAATTTGAATTAGTTTCAAACTTCCTTCCTTTGTTCAGGTGTAAAACAATGAATTTATCGGATAATATGAAATGCAGTAAGGTCACAAAGGCAATTTTTGGTGAAAATATATGCTTTTGTACCATCAAATATTCTATTTCAGATGGTTAATTATAACCAATTTACACATTTTAATAGCAATTAATAGCAATGTTTCCAGTTGATTCTCTTAAAGGGGAAGGAAACTATACTTAATAATGAAGTACACTATATCATTTAGGCTAAATATAATATTCGCTTAAACTAACAAGTTCTCAAAAATAATATAGTTTAGAGACTGTTCTAAATTAAGAAGACTGTCCGCTGAATTCAAAACAGAGCATGTTCCAACACTTGACAAATACATGTGCACATTTTATAACATAAAATCATAGAAAATGTCAACTGTAGTTATTTTGACCGTTTAGAGGATTGTAAATGTAACTAGATACTTCCCAAGTTCGACACACTTTTCAGATATTCACGTGTGTAACGAAAATGCTTGACCCGTTTTGATTTGAAAACGGACTCGGGGTTCATTTTTCAACGTTGATTATTATTGAAATCCATTGTGTTAAATTTAGACCCTTACTCGTTCAAAAAAAAAAAATAGCAGCATCGTAGAATTTTTATCTTTAACCCGTACTTAAATCAACATTATAAAGAATTGATATATACAGTTATCATTTATATAAATAAAAATAACTGTTTATGCATGTACATATTTATTCCTTAGAAAATGGGCGTGTATATGTCCCTGTTTTGACATGTTAACATAAACATCATTATGTTCAGTTAATTGCCTGAATGAGTGAAAAAAATCTGCTTTTAGTCATATAAGGATAAAGGAATAGATGGTGGGACGTCATAATTGAATTTTGGTTTTAACATTCTATATTTAGAGGTTGCGTTAGCGAATGAAGATCTCGTGGCCTGTGTACAATTTGGGGGTTTAATACAAAAGAGCTCTACATCATGTCAGCCTCCAGTAAAGGGCGGAAAATTCAATTTCTTTAACTTCAAAAGTGCACTGAAGCCAAATTATAAAGTTTACTAGATGATAACCCGCTCAAGCGCAGGAACTAACACTAATTCACATTAATATGATACAATGCTCAATATGTTGAACCAGATTTTTTTGTTCATTTTTATATATTTACATCTACCGAGTATGATTCCCTCCATATCTTATGGAAACTTATAGTTAATTCATAGCTCTATAGAAAGAGACATTCTGAAATCTACACGCCCCGTTTATCGATTGGGACTGAAACTGACAGGACTGAAATTTACACGCCCCGTTTATCGATTGGTCGAAACCTATGACGACCTAAGAAAAATCCCGGACTACACGAAATAATCATGATGATGTCAGACTCAAATTCCCATAGAAGACGATTTGGCTGTTTCTTTTAGCTAATGAACTGATGTACGTTATCGGTAATTTAGTGAATTTTACATACTTTTTACAATCAATTTATTAATTTGTTAAAAGAAAGATATAAACAATAAAATACCCTCAATACCCTAAATAAGTTCCCAGTGAATATATTCACTCTTTACGTAATCCTTCGATATAAACTATTTCATTGCAAGCACATATTTCGATGCAAACTCCCAATGACTTGGATCCGCCAAAGCGTGTCCACCACCTTAATCTCGTTTTTGCTATTTTGGGCTGGTTTTCGAAAATGAAAGTAGTTTTTTTTAATTTATTTTACAATAATTAACTATCAGGTAAAATTAAATTATAGTTTACGGACATCGACTCACACGTGTTGAAATACCAAAGGTGTAAGCAGTTACTCTGGTGCAGGCATTTCTTAGTTTATTGGCAAAATGTCTTAATTTATAAGTATAGATTTTCAAAACAGCATGACTTATGTTTATCATTTACATAACTATTAGTTCAAATTATTAGGATATATTCCCCTTTAATAACAATAATTCTTCAATAATGCATACAGTATCAGATTAAGATGCAAGTTTAGCCAGTTTTAAATTGAACTTCATTTGGGGGTATTATTTTTTCATGAAATTAAAAGACTACTGACTAACAATACAATGGAATAAAATGAGAAATCGATGACCATGTAACTTTGATAAGGTGTTCCCAGTTTTCGTTCAGTTCTTGTTAAGTTGACAAAAGATGTCAAGTTTTAACTCCTATAAACGAATTTTTGAACAAATGGAACCATTTTAACAAGACCTTGTACTTTCGGTAGGATGTAAATATTTTTTTTGCGTAAAAACAAGTTTAAAATGACGCTGGTTTCAAGTGAAATATACACATATTGCGTAGTCTTAGCTCAAAAGCCAGACAAATCTTGTTGATTTCAAATAGCAATGGGTGAGTGGCCAACAATGAAATAGACAGGCCTACGTCACAATGCTGTTTGACACAACTACCCAAAGTCTAAGCTCCTGTTAAAATGGTTCTATATGACAAATGATTATATGTGTTGCAATGATATTTTTCTAGCCATTCTTATACGGTCGCAACCTATTTTTTAATGTTTCTTTTTTAAATTTTCAGGGTCAGTAGGATGTTGATATTGCCCCAATTTTCCAGAATTAGCTTGATCATCTTGCCTAATATTTTAAAGTAATTTAGAACAAGATTTCAACTCATACATAATATAAAATCTAAAATTTCAATTTGTATTTTTTATGGCAACCTATCAATCTCTACCTTAAGCTGTTAATATGGTGCTACCAAATAAAAACAAATAAACCCACATTTCTTCCTTTTTACTTAAATTACCAATTTCAATAATATTAAAGCTCATAATTGGGACCTTTCAAACATCCTAAAATTTCCAAGCTAGAATGAGTGAGATACATGCACTAATACGGTTATATCATTATGCGACATCAATGGATGGTTATTTCTTATAAAAGAATGGCCTTTGCTATAAATACACAAAGTTCCGCAACGACAGCATTTTGGTTTTTTTCTTTAGTGATAATGTTTAAAGTCTGTATGTTCAAAGTAACAAGAATAATACCAAGGAAGGGCACCGAGATGTGATACAAGCATTTAATACTTATACATGATACTCAAAATATGTATTAAAAGAACAATAAACACGATAAGCTCCCCTACTCTCGGATTTGTTTTGTTCTGTAGCGGAAAGAACGTTTCTTTTATATGATGTTACGATGTATGGGTTTAAATTCCAAACACATTGTTAGGAATTGATCACGCGCATCTATTTCCACCCAATTTTATCTCTGCACACAAGCCTCGCACCGTCTCCCTTCCACTGTGCCATAAAGTTTCTCATATTTCCGTTTTTGGCCGTGATATTTTGAAAGGCTTTTAAATGATGGGCAGAGCTAAAAGTCTACGGGAAATGAATGTAAAAGTGTACCCCTACATAAGTAATGATGCATATCTTCCATCTTTACATTCTTTATTCCCCGTAGACTTTTAGTTCTGCCCAACATTTAAAAGCCTATAAATATACTATATGAGCGCAATACAGTTATCATTTTTTCTTCATATGGTTTATGTATTTTATCAAAATATATCTATTCGTGAAAGGAGAATCATATGTCACTTTATAAAACATGTAAAGGTTAAGTTGGACCCCCCCCCCCCCCCATTATAAACTGATGCTGTTAGCCTGGTGTGAACTCGCCTAACCATTCATAATGTTACTATGTATAATCAATTATTTTTTATTATGCGCATGACGACATATTGGACGAACAGTACCATATGAAACCCCAGCATTTTTCTATAAGACTATACTACCTGGAATATCTTTGATTTCATTGCTATATTGGAAAGTTTGCTAACTTAGAATTAATTCAACGAATTCAAATTCACCCAATTATTAAGAAATGTACATGTACAATACATAAACGTTTGAAATGTTAAACAAGAAAAATGTGTTGTAAGCGCGAATGTGTAATTCTGGTTTGTAATCAACAAGTATAGACGTAATATTTTGCTAACTATTCTAATATAATGAAAATGCAGGTACTAAGAAACCGAGCGGTTTAGTATGATGTCCATTGTTGTTTTCTGTATGTCATATTAACTCGAATCTTGTTTGAACCCAATTTCCTTTTGAACATATAAATTACAACAGCATCGACGAAGGAAGCTGATATGCAATGCCCTATTTTTAAAAGTTATATCTGTAGATGGAAGGAAGGAAGTAAAACACGACAAACCACAAAGGAAGTACCCCCGTCCCCCCGGTACATGTACATTGAATCAGTATTTAATTATTTACATGTTTTATGAACCGTTTATAGCGAATATACCGGGTATTTCATTCTTGTTCCATATATAGAAGATTTATTGATTCTTGATGTCTTGCAAAATAATAATACACTCTAATCTAAACATGCACATTTATACAGCTCGTATCAAGGTAAAAATTGTTACATTTAATCAATATAAAACAACTTTCTTCATATATATAACACTGTGCCGGATAATTATGCCAGTGCCAAGGTGGCATTTTTGCACGCATCAAAGCTGCATGTATCGAAAAACTCAAATATGCCATATGATAGACCATTGCTTAAAGAGTTTACAACCACCTTTGTTATCATTGTATCTAACTTTTCAGGTGAGATATTTACCTTTCAAAAATAAATTCCTACAGGAAAATAAATTTTCCCATAGGAAAAACAATATTCCTAAAGGAAATTTGAAACTTCCTATCGGAATACAAGATTTTCATATAGGAATTTCAATTCCGATAGGATTTGATAAAATCCGATAGGAAATCTTAATTTCCTATAGGAAAACTACCTATCTGAATCAAATTCCTACAGGAAATACCTCTCTCCTACAGGAAATATAATTCCTATAGGATTTTTAACAATTCTATGGGATTGTCAATATTTCCTGTAGGAGAATCATTTCTCCTATGGGAATTATCATTTTCCTATAGGATATTAATTTTCAAAGGTAAATATCTTACCTGTCAGGTGAAACACACTAAAAACAAAAGTGGTTATATACTCTCAAGGCAATGGACTATCATTTGGTATATATGGATTTTTCCGAAACTGCATCTTAAGCGGGTGCAAAAATGCCACCTTGGCACTGGCATAATTATCAGGCACAGTGTTATATATATATATATATATATATATATATATATATATATATATCGAAGAATATAATGACTTTTTTTAATCTACCTAGTTTTTACTAGAACTTTGTTAGTGTCGCAATATGCAATTTTGAATAGGTATTCTAATAAACAAAAATAAAATCTCTCTAATTAATTATAGTCTTCCATTGCTAACAAAACTTTTGAGAAACATACATACACCAATGTAGGATTCTTGATAAAAGTTAATAAAGCAAAACATTAGCATAAAACCCCCTACCATGTTTGAAGAGGTAATTGCATTCCTATATTAACAGTTTAATTTTTTCTTATAAATAGGCGGTTCCTTATTCAGATAATTGTAAACTTTATTTTATATTTTAATATATGTAATATTTCTTGTTATGGTTAACTTGTGTCACAAAACTCAAATCTTTTAACGACATTGTTCTGTTCTTGTATAATTGTATGATTCTCCCTCAGATTGAGTAAACGTGTGATTTGACTACAAGCATTTTTGAAGATTCTACAACATTTTTGAGGATTCTACAATATTTTTTCATTCACATTGCATTGTAATTTTACAAAGTTGAAACAAAGATTGCATTGTCAAAAAATGTAGGCATTGTAGGAATAGATTTTTTTAGTCGAGTCCAATCAATATATTTCGTAAATATGAAATCGTTATACTGATAACGGGATCTGAAACTATTTCCTGTGAAGAACAGCATGATGAAACACCTATTCGGATTTATGTTTGTGACTCTGATGTACCATATAAAAATTGTCTTTGCTGGTTTAGAAGTCTTCAATTACAAGGTTGTGTCAAATCTTAGAGATAAAATTCCAACGGACCTAGCAGAACTGTACAGGGAAAATTCTTCGCCAGTTCGATGCGTCCAAAGATGTGCTTTACAAAAGAATTGTCTGTCAGTTTTTCTCACAAGTGCTTCTGTTTGTCAAGGATACTCAAAGGTGTATGGAAAAGATTCCTCGTCTTTGACCACTCAGGCAGGAACGAAATCATATGCTTGGAAAATAACAGGTATTGATTGCTCTTCCATGACATCGGAAAATGCAATAATATCACATAAACAATTTGAACAATGTTATACATTCAGCAGAATTAGTTTATTCAGATTAACAAACCGGGTTAGAATATCTTGTTTATATCTTATCATATCTCTAATAAGAAGAATGATTAATCATGTTTTATCATCGTAGGATACCTATTTCTATTTTATCTTTCTTTTAAGTTAACCTAATATTAAACATAAAGAAGTACACAAATTTAAAATGACTTTTGCATTGAAAATGATAATTCTATTATAAACTGAAAATTTTAAAGTATCATTGACAATTGAAACATAGTTCTAGGTCATAATATGACCGCATTTAACATCCAACAATATCATGTATATCCATTACAAGTAAAGTTATCTTCTGTGCTACGTGTATATGCATGCACCCCGTCCTTTCCTTGTGGAGTGGTGTATATACAATACTTCAGTACAGTTTTTATTTAATATATTTTCATGTTCAAAGTGAAACTTCTTATTGTGCTCTCTGTCTCGTCCGATTTATCGTAAATTATTTCAATGACCAGGAATAGTTTCTATTAAAAAGGTATTACTAAAAAATTTAAAGCCGAGCAAAAAGTAAAAGAATCGCGTAAAACCAAAAAAAAAACCAAAAATGCTCTCGAAGGGTGAACTATCGTATATTATATACTAATTAATTAATCAAAATTAAATCAGCATAACCTCTTTTTGTCTCGATCTCCTTGACACATTAAATCCTGGATTGTAATTAATATGAAGTTACATTTTATTGTTTAATTTGCAATATTTGCACACCTCTAATCTCTAAATTGGAGGTTATTTCAACAACTTTTCACTTTTTTCTAACCATAAGCAATATTTATTTTTTTTTTTTTGGAATACGTGTCCGCGTTCATCTCTTTAGTAATTAAAAAAAATAGTTGAAGCTCTTAATTTTTTGTCGCTACTTCAAATATTTTGTTTATTAAAGTTTCAGAAAATAACAAACAAAACGCAAAGTCCGTGAATAACAGTATAGTCTCAATGATCAAACCTTTAGCATCGGTGCTATCAATTCTATGCCGAATACAGAGGCAAAAACAATATCACACGAAAAGGTCAAATGTTATCAACGTGAAATCAACACTTCTTCACCAAACACCTACTGGTTTGGATCGAATATAACATTACACTTGCAATTAACACATGCTTTCTAATCAGCTTCATCCGACACTTTAGGTCGAACTCTTTTCAGTAAAGTCACAGTTCTGGAAATTTTGATGTGATACTAGATTAACCGAATCAAAAAGCAGATATCCCCTGCGAAACATGCTGTTCTATGATATTTACTCTTGACACAACAGAACAGAAATATTTTTTTAACAACTAGCTACATACACTTGTTTAAAATTCTTTTTTTAAATTTACTGCGAAGAAGAAAATCCCTGATTTTGATTAATTAAGTCTGATTTTAGGAGATTTTAGGCAATAAATCTTGAGAATATATACTCTCAGACCAAAGAACAAACTTGTACATACGTCATATATTGACCCAAAATAAAGTATATGATTTAACTGGCAAAAAGGAAATGATTTACCTTTGACATTGAGATAAAACAAACCTCTGAATGAAGCATATAAACATGATATTAATTTTATTGGGGTAGATAGTTATCAAACATTTCCCAAAATCATTACATTCTTTTTTCTTTCTTTTTTTTTATTACATTTCAAAATTATCTCTTTATTAGCCTAAGGTAATACTCGAGCATAATTGTCTCTAAATGTATACACATAATTTCCGCGATTTGGTTTTATCTTAAATGCTATAATTGTCTTTGTCATCAGATATAACTCTTTCATGTCTCCCTGTACTCTGTGAGCCCTTGATTGGAAATCATTTTTGAACTATTGACAATGTATGAACAATTTTACTTTCATTCTTGTGACCTTCGACCTACAACATATTGTTTACTGACAAACACGCAAGATGTAGATTTCTCTCCTAAACTTGTATAATTAATCAAGATAATTTTGTATTGTATTATAATTTTTGAAATCATATTTTCATATTTCAAAACAATTTTATTTTGTTCCAAATATTTAGGTTAAGAGAAACCCGACGGCGTCTTTGTCGATTTAGTAAATGTTGTTCCTTCTAATTATAAAGTGCCAGGGAACAAATTATCGTTTTAACTTGTAGATTTGTTTTGGAAAGGGGTAATTTTATAAACAGTGACTTTATACTGTTGTCACCAATTGATGGATTATGGGAACAAAGAAGATAAATATTTACAAAAGTATTATTCGATATTAATGTGATTTTGAATAAAGAAGTTGTTCAAATTTGATTTGTACTAAAAAACGACAAAAGATACGTACCATGCTGAATATATTTGATCTGTGAAAAAAATCTATATATTTTCAATCAATGAAAACAGACATGTAAATTGACATACGCAAATGACTGTTTACAGAGAACAAAAGAGGAATTATTGAAAACCAATGACTAAAATCAAGTTATAACTAGATAAAATTCTGTCGAGAATAAAAAGTTTTTAATGACAGAAAAATATCAGCAATCTTAATTATAGAAGAAATATATACGTTGATTGGTCCGATGTGACAAAAGTAAGCCCAAGTTCATTACAAATCATGCAAACTAGCCATCGTTAAACAAATAGCACGAATACTTTAATACTTTCCACATTTATTTCAGAGTCATCATGTAACGTATTTGGATATAATTGGAACGCGGCTCTATCGGTTTGTTACAAAATTCACACAGAGAACAACGTTTACCAAACTGCAGTATCACATTGTTCATCGGAACACCCCGGAAGTAGACTGCTGTTGGTGGATTCAGAGTCAATTTACAACTTTCTTCTTGACCTTATAGGTACTGTTATATCAACAAAACTGTTTGAAAACAAACGAAACATTTTGCAAAATAACTTACTTTTACATGTACATGAATCTATGTAACCACAGTCGTGACAGCATGTGTTGCGGGAAAACATTATTTTTCTTTTTCATATCAAGGTTCTTGATGCTGTCAAGACTGCATTGGTATTTTGATTATTAAAGTAAATTAACGCAATCACAAACGCCCAGTGATGGAGCTTTAGTATTTATTAATCTGTCTTCACAAAAACAACAATTAAAGAAATAATATGACGAAAATTAAAAAGAATTTCTGATTTCAAGATGTATCCACACTTTTATGATATATTGACCGGCATATTTTAACGGGTCAGTATATAAAGTCAGACTGATAATAGATCCTTCTGGCCTGTGAAGACTGATCAATCGTTGTATCAATACACTTTGATTTGCCGCCATTTCTTATTGATTTGTAAATTATACTTCTACAATAGAAACCCACGGCCTTGGAGCTGTCTACCTCCAGGGGACCCGCACCCCTGGATCAGCGTACGTTGACGATGAAGGTCGACCGATCCAATTTTTCCGATGGGATGTGGGAGAACCAGAACCTACAGGGAATTATCTCCGCACAGATGGCGATAGCAGCCTGCAGGAAGTCGCTTCAGGCACAAATGCTTATAACTATATATGCAGCATATACAACTATTTTTGAGTAGTCAACTGACATCATATTTTTTTCAGAAGTAGCATTGTCTCAGCATTAATGAATCACGGGAACTTTGTCGACTTGTCTTTATTTTAAAACATCTATTGGAGGACTAAGTTTCATATTTCTTAAGGAAAATGGATGAAAGAAAAGGATTATCTTTCTCACTTGACTTAATTTTGTACCTTGTTAAATTAAAAGTGTGAATTATAGAATTTGGCTTGCAAATATGCGACTATTCATATTTATGACAAAATAAGCGATGCACACCATAGTGCATGCTGCAACTAGATTTTTATTTACGAAAGCATGACAAAAGTAATGTCGCTGCCAGATAATCAAGAATTTTACTGCTTCTCTGAGAGGCTCGGGGGATGAACACTGTCGTCTCATATATCATCTTAAAATAAAAGTTCATTTAAGAAATAAACAGCAATTTAAAAAGTTCACAAGGGATATGAACTTGGTTTGTCACTTGATCAAATCCTGTGAAGCCCGATGGGCTTCTCTGAAGATTTGATCACGTACCAACCAAGTTAATATCCCGGTGAACTTTGTTTAACATGGTTATTTATTACTTATATTTACGTTCGAAAAAGACAAATTGTCAGAAATACATTGATATAAGCGTGTTTTTAGTATAAAATAATGCAACCATCAAACGATAAGCGCGTGCGGTAATTATTGTGACGTCATTAAACGGTTCACACAGAATTTAACGTTTTAGCTATTCTATAGGTTCATATAAAGAAACATATTTGCAAATGTAAATATCTGAATATGTTTAGAAAACTTATTATGTTCACAAACATAGTCGTGTTATAAGTATGTATGTATAACTGTTGTCTGAGTTTTAAGAAATTCTATTTTCTGGTTTGTATTATTAATAATTTTGTAATGTTTTGTTTGGTTGGACTACATAAATAAAATATGTAGTCTGCTCCAGGTTTTTGCTTCCGTCATTTTTTGATGATTTTTAACAAAAATAAACAAAACTGTCAATAAAGTAGTTCTAATCGATAAAAGGGGAAAATCCAAGATTTCGTCATTGATACATCGTCTGTTTATCCTCGGAGAATTGCACATGAACAAGAACAAAATCCTACAAAGATTCAAAATGGAAAATGTTTACATATTTTCTCCATTCAGAAGTACTCGGGACACCTCGCACATTTTTTTAACGTTAACATCCAGGGTACTTAGCTTTGTTTACTATGCAAAATCCCCGTAGACTTTCTATTTTGGGTTGTGTATTTTGAGGCGCGAGAGGGGGAGTCATTTTCGCTAGCCAAGGGTTTCTGATATGCACCGCTCCTCACGAATCCTTGGCATATCATGCTATTAGAAGTCGGGATTTTTTCCCAGAATTTTGATTGGAGTTTACTTAAACCATCCGACCAATCAAAAAATCATTTTTCGTAAGTTCTATGGACGATACAACGACCTTGTCAGCAAATACAATCTACCACTGGGTCGCATGCTGACTGACGTTTTTCATACTAATTGTTACACCACAATTAATCACCTAATTGACTACGGACTTTTCCGTTTTTCCCGATTACGACAAAGAGCACACGGTGGGTGTGACCGGTCAGCAGAGGATGCTCACTCCTCCATGGCACCTGATCCTACCTCTATTTTTTTAAGAGGTCCTTGTTTGATCTGCTCCTGTTTTGTAATTTTCCTTTGGACCTTTGAATTTGAACACCGTTCGTTATCACCACATGTCATTGTATTGGTAAGAAATATGCACAGTAATCGTAAGAAACAAATAAGCTTTTAAACAATGCTTACTTTGTATGCAAAGAGAAAATGTCCTTTACACTATACTGACGGTTTTAGTGGTGAACATTCAAGTTGCTACTTTCCAATTCTACATTATTTGGGACAGGAAGTTTGATAAAGTTGTGTTTATGTATTGTATTCATCAATATGGTCACAAATCAGTCTAGTAAGTATATAAGGGACTTTTACCTTAAGCAATACAGACAAGTAAATATCCGAATGCACAAGTAAACTAATTAATGTAGTGCCCTGCCTCACTAACATACATAGTGACCAAAATGTGCAACTCGGAGTCGGTAAGGCCGTCCTACTGCCTCCGTAAAACAGGCATCCAAATATCTCCTCAATTAACAATTTCCTGAACGTCACAACCGACAATTGTAGACAACGTTTGTGGAGCGTGATGCATGTTTTCTTGCAAAGTAACAAGAGACACAGACTCAGCGAGCGTTAGTGAGGCTTTTAAAGGCCCGCGATAATGCGATAGTTCTATTTATACATTAAAGGAGCATGGTCACGATTTTGGTCAAATTCTATTTTTCTGTTTTTATTATTTACAATGCTTTAGGAATGCATTTCTAGTTATCAAATGAAATATGAGAGTCAGTCGTAGAGTAAAAAAAATATAAGCAAGATACAGGGCCCACAATTCTTTGTCATGTAAACAAGGCTCGTGCCCTGTTTTTGTTTACATAGGTTCAATATACCAGTAAAAAAAATTCAAGCTGATTTGTCTATCTTCTTATTCATTTTAAGCGTAAATAAACAATTCCTAACGTTTAACTCATTCATTTTAGGTCTTCAACATTCAAAATGTAAACAAAAGTTTTGTTTACAAAGCAAAGAATTGTAAGCTCTGTAACTCGCTAATAACTCAACGAATGACACTCAAATTTTGGTTGCTCATTAAAATGCCTTAGTAAAGCATTGTAAATATTAAAATCGGAAAAATAATTTTTGACCAAAATCGTGACCATGTCCCTTTATCGTTCAGATTCTATTGCCCTGATTTAATAACATTTCTTTTTTATTTGATTCGAAGTAATATATCCTAAATCATGACTTTAGGTTTCTTAGAGGTTCGTTTCGAATTAAGCTTTTTTCCCTTTTCTTGACATGTAAAAGAAGGGCAAACCTCACAAGAATTCTGGTATATAAATTGAAAAACCTATTTTCAGGTGTTTGTGTATCTTTGTCGGTAGTTGCACGATACAGTACTCATTGCCTTTAGCTTGAGTATTGCTGAAAACAACAATGCCAATATCCTAAAGTCTGCAGAGTGTGTAAGGAACCCGGACATGCGCCTGGATCTCTTGAGTGTCAACATCATGAGAAATCTCCTGATAATGTGGTTGTTTTCCAGGGCCAGGACAATCCGTTGTCACACTTCTTTCCCTGCGATCTTCGCGTATTCGGGTAGCACCACAAATAAGCTGAGCACTCTTATCAGCTCACAAAGACAATTCGATCGGGGAATACTATGCTGCACAAAAGGTGAGGGATACGGAAACAGTCCTTGATGCTAAGAGGATTGGCAATACAGAAAGAGACCCTCAAGGATGGAGTGACGACAAAGAGACTGGAATGGAGGACACCGTTACTGCTAAGGCTGATGAAATAACAGAAGTCGGGGCTGTTCTCGAAATATTCGATGGTTACATCACATTTGCTGAGGGAACCTTTGACATGTTCTGGGGGACTGGACTGGACAAAGAGGCCACCCTATACACTCTAGACAACAAATGGCCTGGCAAAAACAAACTTGGACTCTTAAAAAGCTGGCTAATAAACACACCGAGCGTTGGTTGAGGGTAATCTGAATATTAAAGAGTCCCTAAGAAATCTTCGGAGGCAGAGAAAAAAGAACGACAAGTGTGACAAGGGCGACAATCGCTTGTAAGTCAACAAATGTAACTCTCATGAACTTATGAACGATACAACACTGACTTTTTTTCTCGTTAAACGTTCGAGGTTTAAATATGTATAAAAAACGAAAAATTCTTTTTGATTGGCCAAGGGATGTGAAATATAATGTAATATTTTTACAAGAAACTAATTTTGTATAGGATCAAAAATGTATTTATAATTCGCAATGGTTTGGTGAAATAATTGTTATTCAGAATCAGTTTACAGTACAGGAGTGTCAATTTTACTCAGGAAAAATAGCAACATAGAAATTATCAATTACCATGCATCAGTAGATGGGAGAAGATTATTAGTTAATATTAAATATAATGATAAGATGGTAGCTTTGGTGAATATTTATTTCCCTAACAATGAAAAAGATAAGGCTGATTTTTTTCAAATGATTAATTGCTTGGGTTTATAAACAATCTATAAATTTTGAAAATGTTGTACTATATAGTGATTTTAATTGCCAGATTGACAATGAATTAAGTGATAAAAGTGTAAACATCTTATAAGTTTTTTTAAAAACTCTTAGTCTCAAAGATAGTCGGACATACTATGGAAAGTAATCCGAATAAGGTTTAACTAGGAAAACTAAATACTTCTTTGCTAAACAATGATAATTTTTGCAAACAATAAAAACGATATATCCGAGAAGAGACAACAGAAATATAAGACCCTTTAAGTAAATGAGAATACCTTAAAATACGAATAAAAATTTTTGTATAAACTACTCTAAAATCTTGGCTAAAAGTAAGAAAAATCGCATATACTTCATTGAAAAGCAAATTCGAAAAACAGAATCTCAGCAGTATTCTCTTTCACATAATTTTTTTCATTAAACATTTCTTCTTGGTCTGTTAATTGCATTTCCACAACCTCGGGGTTGGCCGTAATCTCAGCGAGATTCGTCGAAACTGAAAAAAAAATTGACTGACTTTCTCTTCCGAAACTCAGACCAGTGCCACACAAATTGGTTCGGGAAAAGTTGTCCCGACCGTTTGTTAGGACCGGTTGTTAGGATAGAAATACGTTGAATTGAATCAGCTTTAAGGCTACTCATGACCTTGACTGGACTCTTTAGTTTTGATTAATATGAAAATGAATTGGAAAATAAACAAGTTAATATTTTGAGGGATTTTAACCTCTTAAAGGAAGGAAGCTAACGTTTTATGTTGATATGGAAATTAAAAAGTTGAAGCGAGCAGTTCATTCATATCAACGTATTTCTTGCAGTAAAATTTGAAAATTAGACACAAAGTCGCGCGATTTTATGATATCAAGATAAATAAAATTAGTTGTTTGAAATTATAATGTCGTAGTACCACATAGATAATAATATATAAAATGTGTTATGAATATCAAAGAATAAATACAACTAAATAGTTTGTGAATTTTGAATTGTATTTAAGAATAAGATTTACTTTCATTGTAAAATTTAGTCAGTCACTAAAGGATGAACGTCTAATGTCCATTAAACGTTTACAGGTACTTGGACTTTATTTGTTTTCAAGTAAGAACTCTCAGCCAAACTTGAATTTTGATACATGTATATCAAAATACAAGTTTGTTTCCAGACCCCGTGGACGTGGTTCTTATCAGGGACCATTTTATTTTCATAATTATTTTTTTATTTGCTGCTGTTGTTGTGTTTTGTTTTTGTTTGTTTTTTTAATTATTAATTTTTGTTTTTTGGGTTTTTTTTTATTAGAAAGGTTCTTGTTTAGCAGAATCTGACTGCGTTTGCAAAGGCAAATAAACCACAGTCAATGCTGTTTGTTCGCTACTGAATTTGTGGAAGATGTACAGTTATTAAATTGTAATTGGAGCAAACAGGCTAACTTAATCTGCAAAGGTGTAAATTTGCCGTTCGACATGCTGTCTAGTACATAGATCTGTCCGTCCAGTTTCATGGAAGTTACCCAGTGGAATTTTGATGAATCTGGGCGGCAAGAGACATAGCATTGTTAAATTTGACTTCGTACTTCCAGTAACTTTCCTTCTCGTCCCAGATTGGGTTTTTTCTGCGGGTTGTAAGCCTTTAATGTTCGGCAACTGCTGTTGTAGAATTAATTAATAATGTCAGAACACAATGGTAGGCTATTTTCATTTTTTTCTTTGTGCCTTTAAGTCAGCCGGCCTATCCATGTTGGAGGTGATGGTTCTAAATCTGTTTTCCAATGTCAATTTTCTCTTTTTTCTGGAAGTTTTACTTCGGCTCTCTTTATCTTTGGTGATGTCTTTCTTTTTTTGATCAGTAAGTTGTCATTTGTGTTTTCTTCACATATGGTGATGGAAGAGTCTTGCTCCAAACCACTTGAATTGGAAAACTTAAGCTTCTTTTCGACTTTGGTGTTTTATTTCTTGTATATTCAATAACTGATTCAGCTATGGGAATTACTAAGATATCCAGATCATTTTTTTCTCGGACGTTTTCTTCCAGATTTTTTATCGCTTCTTTTCTTACTTTTTTTGGAGAGACTTTTTGAGCTCACATCTTTTCTCTCGTCATCAAATGGCAGACCTGCAAACATTTAAACGGAAATACTGTAATAATATCGATATAGTGATGGACATTAGCATGTCTCATGATTTAACATCAAACAGTATTGTTTATTTTTAATTGTGCCCCTTTACTATGTAAATATCACTCTGGCACATGTGTTACATCACTATTATCTACGACAAATTTGACAACATGCAGATTTTTGACTCATGTTTTATCTTTAATAATCACTAATCATTTATATAAAATTTCAGGCCATTCAGGTTTTAGTATGCCCCCACAAAGTCTTTGTGAACATGAATTACAGCAAGATGACTGAGTCGTTTTTGGCCCATTATGGCACGAAGATAATTCTTAACCCTTTCATTGCCGAAACGATATTTCTGCAGATGCGGTCGTGACTTGCATAGTTATCAGAACAAGACATATCTGTTATATGTTCGGGTACAACTAGTGGTTAGTAATCTCTAACGTAAAAGGCAAGTCATTTGATTTGGTAGAATCTGATTCCATTCCCCATTTTGTTTGCCAGCGACGAACTCCTATGTAGAAATGCTGTGGTATTGGCATTTATATTTCGTATTTCTCTTTGCTTTCTTATGATTATTTAAGCGAGAAGGAATCAGTGACTAACCAGCGAAATGTCCTTTAGGGACTACAAGGCGATCCTCACCATCAGGTGATTTACAAATGTGAAGTAAACGGACCTCTTGCAATATTCCAATACAGACAGGCTGGAATATTCAGTCTATTTCTTTGCCTTTCAACTAATAGGAATGTCGTGTCTATTTGCGATTTCACAAGCTCTATCATATAAATCATCTCAAACTGCGTCATCATTACCTTTATTTGAGAGGAGTGTTTTAACAACTTTTTTTCACGCACTGCTTCTTCGAGGTCCATCGTCTTTGCTTGAAGTAAAGTGAAAAGAGCCACCCTGTTCTGAAGTACATGTTCTCCAATAAACAGACTGATAACAAAGTCAAAATGAAGAATGCTTTGCAGTCCACCCCTGGCCTTATCATCCCCATCTTCTTGAAGGTCGTCCAGAGCATCAAAGATAAAACCACGGTAGGTTAAGGAAGCATATAGACAGTTTAGCGTCTTATTTTGACTGTTCTTTATAAAATCGTAATATTTAATGACTGTTTTGAATCGGACCAAAAACTTATTATTTTCCGATTAAATATATGTCACTTCAATAAAATCGGGTAGTACATTACTGATGACTTCAAACGAGACTGTTGATAGTCCTGTTTTATCAACTTGTTCGTCAGTAGCTTGCCACGCCTTAGAAACTGTTCATACGAAGAGCATGCCCTTGCGTATCGAATTAACTGAGAGACAAAAACTCCTTATACAGGTGATGAAGGTATATTGCTTCATAAGTAAGGAAAGTTGACTATAGAAAAATTGAAGTCATCACGTTTATCATAAAGTTTTGTTGTTAAGTTACCATCAATTTCCATTTCCAGTAAAATATCCAAATATGAAACAGATGACGCAGAATCTGTGGTATCTTTTATTTCAAGTTCACGTTCACTGGGATATATCGACTCGACGTAAGTATGGATGTAACAATTGTTAACTGATAATACGTTCGTCGATATACCTGAATGTTGAGCTGAAGGCCACCGCCTCTGTGGTGTCTTTTATTTCAAGTTCACTGGGATAGATATATCGAGTCGATGAAAGTAACAATTGTTAATTGATAATACGTCGATATACCTGAATGTTGAGTTGAGGTCCACAGCACACTATCTCACACTTTCATAAAAGTGATTGGCATCATAAGTCTAGAAACAAATAAAAACTTTTATATCAAAACATGGAATACTATTCATGAGAATAACTGGCATCATAGGTAATAAATAAGTAAACACTTTTGTATCAAAACATGGAACACTATATATGAAAATGATTGGCATCATAGGTATTAAATAAGTAAAAACTTTTATATCAAAACACGGAGCAATATTCATGAAAATGATTGGCATCATAAAAGATAAATATAAATAAAAACTCTATATAATATTAGGGAAAACAACATATGTAAAATTTGAAATTTGATTGGCCATGAGTATTGTATCACAATCATGTTTCATATCACTGCCACTTTAGTCACTGGAAGATGTTGTAAATCTTGCTATCCTCCTGTTCTACTTCCCCATGTAGAGCTTCATTACTTCATCTAGATCCAGATCATCCACAGACTTTGTATTTAGGCATACAGTCAGTAGCGTGCTCACAGTTTGCACGGCTAATTATAAGCTATGTTTGGGGACAGGTCTCCTACTCTTGTCTTTGCTTTGGTCAAGGTGTCCAATGGGTACTTAGGTGGACAAAGCTCCAGTTTTTCTCTGAAGAATTCTTTGAATAGTGATGAGTGATGTGTTCACCCATGGAAAAGTGGACAGCCAAACTGCTTATTTATGCATCTCCATGGAAAGTTAGACTATCTTGAGTGACGGTTGTCAAGTTTAAAGCTGATAGATGGTCAACCAGGGTTAAGTTTTTCATTCTTTCCTCCATGTTCAATGTCAAGTTGTTGATGAAATTGTTCCTGGCAAATTTGATTGCATGTAGAGTGTCTTCGTTAATGTCAATCTCCACGTTCTCAGCTACAGATTCAGCACGGCTAGTAAAAGGGGCATCTTTCTCTTTCATCTTTGTTGTAATGGTGGCTGACACCTTGGGTTCTATAATGGACAAATCAACATCTTCCCTCTCAAACATTCTCGTCAAGGAAGCCAAAGATATACACACATCACATAGCAAGTGGATGAAGAATAGCTTCTCATATGTCTTCACTGAGGGAGCTTGATGGAGTTCCTCTGCTGTCTCTAATGCCCTTGTCTCTGCCAAACACCCTCAGCAAATTCTGGATGGCGTTGAGACTCTCAGAACGCACAGCTCTGTAATGGTAATATTTGAAGAGGCCTATTAGAAGCTCATCTGTGTTGTTCATGATGGTGATGGAGATAAAGGCTTTCGACACAGCAAGCTGTAGCCAATGGTTCAGGGCGTGGAGGTTAACAACGCTGTCATTGTCCCTTGTTCGCTGTGCAATGATTCCATTTTTCTTTCCAACCATAACTGCAGGCCCATCACTAGCAAATGATGTCATCTCGTCGATACGTATGTTTGCTGAGTCTAAATGCTTCTTCATGGCTTCATATATGGTCTGTGCTGTACTATGTTTCAGTTGTACATCTTGTATGAAAGCTAGCTTTGATTATCCACAATCTACATATTTGCAAACTAGGGCTAAATGTTTCTTGGACATCCGTGTATTCAGCAATCCTCAGCCCATACGACTGCTCCTTTGAATTTCGTTGTTCACTTTTTTCTCCACTACTTTCGCCTGGCATTCAAGAAATTCTGCAGCTTTGGTAGCACTTCTGTAGGTGGCATTTTTGGTCTTGGGAAACACTGAAGATTGGTGGCTCCAAGGTGAATGCAAAGCTTCAGCAATGGCTCATAAAGGGAGTGGTATGGCAAGTTTCGATTAGAAAATACATGACTTTCTGGGCATCATTTAAGGCATCATATTCCTTTTTCTGCATCTTGTCGAAAGCTACATCTATGCTATGATCTTCAGCCATTTCCGTGAACACAGCATCCTTATGCATCTCTACTGTCCATGTCTGTTGACTACATTCAAGCGGGTGGCAACCCAACCTGTAGAATTCCACACCTTGCTGTTGTTTCTCCCTTTGTATCCCACTTCTGACACAGGTTGCAGTACATGGCATTAAAGAGAAGCCCATCACTGCTGAACTCAACTTTGTTTACCAACCATGGTCTGTCTAACTACCATTTTTGGTCAAATCGCATCTTGTGTCCAGAGTTGTTTCTTTAACACACCGTAAATTTGGACTTGCAATGAAGAGATGACGCAGATTTCTTAACACTGGAGTTGTCTAAAAAGGCATGTGGCTTATGTTGCTCAGATGAGAGGGCAAATGGCTCCTGTTGCTCAGAGAGAGAGAACATAGTTCCTGTTGCTCATGTGGGAGAGAACATTGTTCCCTTTGCTCAGATGAGAGTGCACATGGCTCCTGTTGCTCAGATGAGAGGGCACATGGCTCCTGTTTCTCAGATGAGAGAGAGCATTGCTCAGATGGGAGGGAAAATGGTTCCTGTTGCTCAGATGAGATGGCACATGGCTCCTGTTGCTCAGGTGGGAGGGCACATGGCTCTTGTTGCTGAGATGGGAGGGCACATGGTTCAAATGAAATGGTATCCTCCTCTTCAGTAGCTTCATCTTCCCTTGTGAAAGATGGTGACTGTCTGAAAATGTTAAAAATTAAATAAGTTACTGTTATAAGGATAATGAAAATGCAAATTACTGTACTGGCATACGACCAATTATTGCCAAGGACCATTTCTCGCCTATGCATTGTTACATCAATTCACAATACATAAAATTTTATTCGAAAATGAATACAATAGCCAGAAATGGTACTTCACTTGGTGAGAATTGGTTACACGCCAGTGCCGATAAAATAATGAAATGTATAATTCATTTTCTTTCAATAATACAACACAAAATTCAACAAACAATTTCAATATTAAGTACATCAATGGTTTTTCTACACATTTATAATGAGCACTGACTATTAAATTGTGATAAATAATATATAGATTCCATTCTCATTGTATTATTTTTATTTTCATGTACATCTTATCAAATCGGGTTTGAGCTGCAATTTTTGGCGTTGAACTATTTCAAAATTTCACTGGTAAATAGATTGACTTGTTATGAGTACAGTTATTTCATGTATATCTTTTACAATTTTATGCTATGCTATGGTATGTAAATTTAATGATATGCTATGCGATTTGTATATGCTATGAGAAATTGAAATAAAGGACTAAATGATATGGCATGCTATGCTATGCTATGAGATTTGAACCAAAACGCCCCACCCCAGCTCCACTCCCGTATACAGAAGAATTCCAAACATTTCGAAGTAATATGATTGAAGTCATAGCTTACCACTAATCTGCAATATGAGCATTTATTTTTAAAAATAAAAGCATTTAAAACCTATTTAAAATCATGTTGTATGGTATGCTATGCTATGGTATGACGAATGAGATTGTGTGCTATGATATGAGATTCCAATGCAAGGCTATGAGATTTAAAGCTATGCTATTCTATGGTGTATGTTGTAAAAGATACGTTTGAATTTACTGTACAATATTATATACATCAGCTCGAAATCCTTGAATCCGTGACAGTCCCTTTTAATATTATATGAAAGATATATTCTTGCTAACGCGTGGACTCTAAAATCATGCAATAAACCAGCTACACACTATAAAGAAATCCAATCCTGTATATAGAAAAGGCATATGGGTGACACCAATGGTTTTAATCAGAGTTTCGGAAGCATGGGTAATTTTTCCACGTCAATATTATTAGCTGTGAATGCGTGAAATCAATTGTGTTTTAATTAATTTTTACCAATGCTTACTTTAATCTATATTAATGATGCTGGGTTTTTTCTAACATACACAGATTGTTATTGATTAAATTTGCAAAAACATAATTAAAATATATGAAATTCTAATGCTTTTAATACTGCTGGGTTTTATTTCCAAGAAAAAATGGAAAGTTCAATCCTTACTCAGATGTTCCTGGGCCTAATTTTATTTTACTTTAACACTGGTGCCCTGTGCAGTGTGAAAAACTTTCATTATAGAAGAATAAATGAATTCCGGGACAAAATTCCTGTGGACGTAGCAGTATTTTCCTCGTCCAACAGTTCGCCCATTAGATGTGTCCAAAGATGCATCCGCTCACCAAACTGTGTGTTCGCTTTCTTGTTCGATGATTGTCTGTGTCGCGGGTATTCCGTTATTTATGAGATCAATTCCCCAAACCTGACCGCCAAAATAGGCGCTTCTTGTTACGCAGTTCATACTTTAGAGGGTTTGTATATTTTCATTTTTTTTTATTGAAAAAATTATGCACTTTAAAAAAAAACAATTGATTTTAATATTTTAAAGCATTTTTTTTTAAATCTTATACTGTTTTTAATCATATATATAGGTTTTTTTCGACTACCTTATGAAATTGTCTTAATTTTTATTTTCATTTTCAATTATGAAAAAATAAAAGGAAATACGCATATGTTTTATTATTCTAATTTCAATATTGCAATATTCATTTCGTTAAATGGACTATAATTCTTTGCTTGTTCTTTAGATCCTGTTTTTGATTGCAACCTTAAAGGATATGCGTGGCATACGGAATTATCTATTTGCTACAAAATCCACAGACAAAAAAAAACTATCATGGATGCGCATGCACTGTGCAATCAAGAGCATCCGCGCAGCCGGATATTGCAAGTGGATTCCGAGCTCATGTACAATTTCCTCATTGACAAAATGGGTAGTGTATCTTTTTGTACATACACATATATATGTTATTGTCGCAAAGGTTTTCGGGGGTTTTTTGTTATTTTTTTTTTTGTTTTTTTTTTTTGTTTTTTTTTTGTTTTGGGTTTTTTTTTTAGGTTTTTTTTTTTGCTATATTTTTTTTTGGGGGGGGGTGGGGTGTCTCATTCAGTTGTTTTCAATTCTTTAAGTAATATTGTAGTTTTCTTTGCCCTCTATCCATTGCAGAATGACGAAAAGGTAGCCGACTCATAGGCTGTTTGTTAACAATCGACCCCAAATCAATCTGGGTGCACAGGTTTTATTGGTGCAAATCGTTTTTCCCACGGGTTTTAGTATTTAGAGCAGATGCCTTTTGATATCCATATCTAAATTCTTACTGGTCTTATCTTTAAGATAACCAGACTTGATTGAATGGTGCATCTTGGGATATTAATGATCTTGACAGGCTTGGTTACTGAATTTTAGATATAAGGTTCAGATGCTGGAGAAAATAAAAGTTTTGGAGCAGGTTAAATTTTTGAAACAGGTCACATTTTTAGGAAAACACTACTGCTCATATCCTTTTCAAGCACTTTTTGGAGCCCTTTTGAGCAGAATTGAACCTGATTATGTTACTTGCATGGTGGGTTGGTAATATATGATTTTTATATATCTATTCATATGATGTTGCACCATATATTTTTTGTAAAAGTTGAATGATGTTAATCACTATTTTTTCATATTATGATATTTTATCATATTTTACAATATATTCAATGGTAAAAGATTGAGGCATATAATTTGACATATAATTTAATCATGATTTGCTATAATATAACAAACATAAATCATATTATTTAATATAATAATCTATGAGTAATTAAGATAATTACGAATCATATGATACAATACAATCTTCTATCATATGATTCACCATAATTAAGGAATGAATTCAATATTTTTAGTTTTATACGATATAAAATGGTTTGGGGCAGTTTACGCTTTATAAACCGAGAAGCGGTTTATAAAAAAGCGTAAGCTGTCTCTAACTATTTTATATCGTATAAAACGAATAAATATTGAATTCATTGCTTGTAATTTAATTTTCTGTAATTAGTTGTAGATTAAAACAGTCATTTGACCTTTAAAATGACATCAAAGTGTACAAAATTCAAACGTAACATCAGACGGATTGATACCTTTTTGATGTTAATCTTACTGTGACGTAGGCAACATTCTTTATACGATACAAAAACAATTTTTTATTCAATCAGAAAGCGCGTTACAACCAAAATTATATTATAAGCATATATGATACAAAATTATGTTACAATATCATTTAAAATTGAATAATGAGTTTTGTGGTATGGTATTATACATCTTTGAATCGTAAACCCTTGGCTAGCATTTGATATTGCTTCATAGCTTCCAGAATGCACTTCACTTTTGCATTGCTTATTTGGATCTTCGTCCCAAAACTGATTAACCACTAATCCTTTGTGGGTTTTTGAAACCATATCCTTTTTTAAATAGCTATAAGAATATGGTACTAAATGATACCTGGATATGTACTCTTCTAATCTACTTCTGGCATCACTTAATAAAGACAGACAGTAGAGCATTTTAATTCAATAATATTTGATTATCTTTTAAAATTCATTTGAGTGTTTTAGTCTTATTTTTCCTTAATAATTTATTTAAACAGTTTCGAACCACCTTGGACCGGTGTATGTACAAGGCACGCGCTTTAGTGAAACCAGTTTTGTCGATGACGTTGGAAAACCAATGACGTATTTCCGGTGGGGCCCGGAGGAACCTAAGACCGGTACATATCTCCTGTTTAATGCTGTTACACTTCTACAAGAAACATCATCAGGAGAGGCGTCTTACAATCATATCTGTCGAATCTATTGATAACATTAACTGGCAAGTATTTTAACTGCACATGACAAGGACTTTGGTGGAGAACAATTATTTGTTTTTGTTTTATGTCAATAAATTCTTGAATAAAAATTCAATGTGTAGCAACTTTTATAATATGGCGTTTTCAAATACAATAGATTAACACAACAATATAAGAATCTTTCTAAAAATATGATGAAAAGTTTTGAGGGTTTTTTTTTAAGATTTGAGTACATGTGTAGATAAGGAAATTTAAAAAAAAAAATTTTTAACTTTATTTACTGCAATTTACATCCCAAAATATATATTTTATAAAAACAAATAAAAGCCAAACCTGAGGTTTATGGAGAGACTAGAGCAATATTATAGTTAACATTAATAATTACAGCTCTTTGTGTACTAAATTCACGGATACATCGTGGGAGGGCAGAATCGATCCCCATCCATCCGAAAGAAGATACTATTAGGTGAATTAGATAGCGCAAATGCCCATTTGGTTTAGTTTTGCAAAATTTATTGATTTCCAATTAAAACTATTTGATAATGTTATAATACAAGTTTGCAAAAGGACATTTTTTAACTATATTCAGTTTTAAATATTTTAACAAACGATTAGAAAAAAAAATATTGCCTTAAGTTTTAATTTTTTGTGGTATCGAACCCACAACCTAAAAAGCCTAGTTCTATAACGTTAACTAATGTCAAGTGCTCTAACGACTGAGCCATTTCGGTCACAACAAAGTGCATTGTTTAAATGCTATACGCGACTTTGGTCACGAATTTACGGACTTGTATTATTTTTCTAAAACGTTCAATTGTTGGGATACAAACTGATATTTTTAACCCACTCTAAAAAAGAAAAGACATTGAAGTTCCAAAAAATGACAGTATTTGGATATTTTGATACGCATACGCCAGTTTTAATTAACATTTTCCAAATATTGAACATATTTAAGGGTTACACATCGATGTTGTGTTAAATATACATTGTTTTGAATGATTTATTTTTAAAAATTTTCAGATTTGTTGATATTTTAATTTTACAGTATCGTATCCGTCCTTATATAGGCATTTTACACGCCTATACACCCATCTTCTTTCAATTCTATGTTATACTCATTTTTATAGTTAAAGTAACCAAATGCAAAGCATGAAAACCCCCTTCGTTCAAAACGGAACTCCGTCGCTAGTTAAGGAATAAGGAATCATTCTTTGAGATGAGCTGATGATTTTGGTCGGGGCGTGGTCAAATACAATAAAACCCAAAGGACTTTATGATAGATTTGATCACGCCCCGACCGAAATTATCAACTCATAATATTCAAAGAATGGTTCCTCATTATTTATATTTATAAATTGTTCAGCAATTGTACGATTAAATATTAGAATATTGATATATTTATGTGATTTTCATTTCATTTAATTATGCAAACCCCGCTTGCACACCAACAATACTTCATTGAATTTATTGGACTTTACTTTACAAAATTGATTCAAAGTGTTAGTTTAGTTTAAGAAGTATTTTATTCAGAAATATACACAGAAGTGTATAAATGAATATGGATTGAACAACATTCCAAAAAATTCCTATATAAGTTCTCTCCATTAAAGATCAAGGTGCATGTATATTTATGAGAGTAGTACTGTATACATTTTAGTAGTGTTTCGTAGTGTTATCAGAGAAAAGACAATGTAAAATGTAAATATTGCAAAATAAAGTAATTCATGCATATACAGAGAGAGAGAGAGAGAGAGAGAGAGAGAGAGAGAGAGAGAGAGAGAGAGAGAGAGAGAGATACATGTCAAAATCTACATATCACATCCCATATCAACCCGAGAGTCCAATATCAGGTTCGAAGGCTGATATTGGTCGAGGACCCCTGGATCCGTGCTCATGCTTATAATTTTTTAATCATTGCCTGACGTCATGACGTTAGGCAAATCTAAGGCTTGAAAGTTGCGTTATCCGAAACAGTGCAGGCAATAGGAGCTACATGTAGCAATATCTATATTTTTCACTAAAAACAAAAGTTAGCACGTGTATGTTTAATGTGGCAACATTTAAACTCGTCATTAATGAAATGTTATATAGGATGTTATAAGCAATAGGGAGCAAGAGTTCTCAAATAAAAGGAGGTTCACCATGCACGTGTGTACATATGTAATCCTGAAAGCCATGTTTGAACGGTGGAAAGGGGCGGGGGGCTCATCGCAACAAGTTGTTACCTATCTATTGTAGTGTCTAATGTGGTAGAATGTAAGTACATGTTATAATTGATAATGAATTATCATTAAACAAAATCATCAGTTTGGAAAATAGTAAGGATATATTCATATAGTCAGAAATATTAACTGGAGGAACTAAATCGGCGAAACATTTTGTTTCATATGCCCCGAATTTTCATTCAATTTGGCGATTTCATTTCTCTTGAAGAGAAACCTTTTGAAAGGTCAGAAAGGCCTTTTACTTGCCAACTTGATATAACAAATACAATTTTAAAATTATTTTCCTTCCCACTTTCAAGCTTACAATTATACAATTATTTGATTCTTTTCTAGAATAATTTTAAGTATTGAAATAATTCAAATGCAAATAATAAAGATCAAAGAAATTACTTCTTGAATCTACATGTTCTGGTTATGAATTCAATTCATAACTTATGAACAGCAGCGAATATCAAAATTCATTACTTTAAATAAAGTAATTGTTACATGCTTCCAGTGGCATGATTTTGTCTTGTCAGGCAAGCTTTTTTGGTAATTTATTACTTTACTTGTGTTCACATTATGGTTTCGAAAATACTGACGATCGAACTCGTTTGAAAGCATTTTGATCCACCCCTCTCTTATTACAGGAGTTACAAGCCCTTTGTTTATCCCGGATGTTTACTTCTTATCGCGATCGACAGCATCGTCAGTTGGTTTTTACAAGTTATTAAATTTGATTTGCTTCGGTTTCCTGTTATTTAATGATAGAGAAACGTTTATCAGTGTTAGACGTCATAGAATCGTCCCATAGCATTGTGTAAACTGGATGAATATTGGGGATAAAAATACCTATTACATGTACTGCAAGTTTTAATGGATCACCTTATAAGGACATAAGTTTTGCATGAATAACAATCTAGATCAGCAAAATAGACGAAGAGAGAACAGAACAACAAGTGTACAGGTAAGTGTCTTAACGACAAAGATTTTTTTTTTCAATCTCAGTCCTAAATTGTTACTGGTATAATTATATAGATTAATTGTTGATAAAAAAAATTGTATCAATTCAACTTTTTTAAAAGTTATGTTGCAATTATATAAAACATGGAGTATTCGATCATTGAAAAGTCATGCACTGTCATAGTGAGGCATATTGCATTAATATTCCAGGTATATGCCACCATAAAGTAGAAATACCATGAAGAGTGTTATTAATCAATGTTAATATATAACTATTTTTGTGATTCGGTATACAGTTACATCAGAGACATAAATAACATGTTAATATTGAAATGTTATTTATGTCTCTGGTTACATAATGATTCAAATCATGTTTTACATGCGTAAGAATTTTGCTTAAAAGTACACTTTGCTTGCTAAATGTAAATTTAAAGTTCATTCCTTGCTATTTCGCAAGCAATAAAAAAGCGCGCGATCCTTCTTTTTTATACACGTTGTACTCTCGGCATAACATAAAAATAGTTCATGCATGGTGACAACTAATGCCGATCACTCTTTAAAAGGAATACTTGTTTCCTTTTTCCAATTTTTTTTCTGCACCAACAATTTTGTCTTCTGCACTAATGAAATATCAAAAATATTATCTGAATATTTCTGATTCATTATTTTTTTCTCTCTCAGATATGTCTTTGGCGGACTTTCTCCGTGGCAATCTCCCGACTACAGAGGAAAAGGAGGAGTCCGAGTCGGAAGCTCCAAGCTTTCCAGTGAAGTGGAATACGACAGCCGTCACTATCCCAGAAGATGAACACACTATCTTTGCAGCAGTACGCTATAATGACACCCACAGAATCGAACAACTGCTTCGTCAGAGTATAGATGTAAACATTGTACATAATTGTACGTCGACAAGTATATGCAATGTACTCTCTCTCTCTCTCTCTCTCTCTCTCTCTCTCTCTCTCTCTCTCTCTCTCTCTCTCTCTCTCTGATAACCATATTTGTCAGAAGGGGATTTGATTATTTAATGTTTCTAATTTCAAAATTATCCACGCGAAAAATTAAATGAGTTTAAAACACGTGTGTAACAAACAAAATCAACATGAACTAAGAGAAAAGAATTGATGGTGTTTGATTGATTTCCTCGTGTGCTGTTTCATTTCCTGTTGAGAGAGTTTACTGAGAAGTTCTATGAATAGGTGAAGGGTCCAAAAAGTTGTTCGCCATCATTAATCATTTCAAATAACATAGAATCGTGTATTAGATCTTAGGGTTCCGATTTAGTTTCAGAAAGACTGTACAGTTCTCTTAAATTCGTTTCAATTTATGTCCAAGAGTTGGGGACCCAGTTTACGTAGTACACATACGCTATCTGGTTCAGATAACCAATTGAAATATAATGATATAATGAAATAACATTTAATTATATTTTAATTGGTAATCAGCACAAGTAGCATTCTTTATGGTCATATCCCGAGACACGAACCATGAAACATTTTTCAATATCGAGTGATTTCCGATATACAACATCATTGAGTAAATCGATGATGTCGATAAAAAGATCCGGGAAGAATGGTGTGCCATGTGGCAAACATTCGAAGAGCAATGTCATATATAATAGAAGTACATATATCGATATTTTGAGCTTTATGTTTGTTGAAATTCAATCAACTTTTACAATTTAGAAAAAAGCAGGATTGTATTATATCGGTATTAATTAGATAATCCTACATGAATCAGGTTGAATATTTCTGCTTTTTCACAGAGCATACATGAATCGATCGAAAATATGTTTCTTATGCATCTTTGCTGGATTCGAAACTAAAAATATTCTTTTAATTATAGCATCTCAGTGTTTGCTGAGGAAAAGCAAGGTGCAGAAAAGTGTTGCTATGCAAATGAATGAATACTCACCTCTCCATGTGGCGTGTTTGCATTCAACAATTGAGGTAAATTGTATATGTTATATTGCATGAAGATTTTTCGCTTTCTATCTATCTATCTATCTATCTATCTATCTATCTATCTATCTATCTATCAAATATTTAAATATGAATTTAATTTACATTTCAGGTAATAAAGTTGCTGTTAGAAAACATGGCGGACGTGAATATGATAGACTCTACCAAACGCACTGCTCTACACTATGCCACCCTGGCAAACCGTCCAGATGTCGTTAATATTTGCATAGAACATGGTGAGTCTCTCTCTCTCTCTCTCTCTCTCTCTCTCTCTCTCTCTCTCTCTCTCTCTCTCTCTCTCATTGATTTATTTCAATTTCTGCATCTCCATTGCTATAGGTGCCAACGTCAACCAACAGACGTCGAGCGGGAAGACAGCTCTGATGTACGCCGTGCAGGAGAAGAACATGACCATTGTGAAGGCTCTGCTGACGGCCGCTGCTGACGTCACGCTGAAAGACCTCAAAGGCGGCACGGCCATTGAGATTTGTCTGCTTTCCGCAGGGAGAAAAAGCAACGCACAGATTGTTAAGGCTCTCTTAGAAGGTTGTTAGATAACTATTCCATTACATGTATTTGTTTTTGTTACAAGTCAAAGTTGTCGCGAATTCACAAATTACCAAGAGTAAAATCGTATGGTATAGTAATCAGTGAATATTGCAAGAAAGATTTTGGAGTTATTATCTACCACGACGTTTTCCAAAGGTTAAAAATTAATGTGCATATAGGGATTATATTTAAGAGTATACTTTATCATGCTTTTACAATAAATAGATCAAACTTTCTCCCTTCTAAATGATTTTAATCATGTATCTCGAATGTGTATAATGAATTGGGTATGTTTTAGCTGGAAGTGATCCTAATGCGGAGAACCACTCCAAAGCCACGCCCCTAATGCTGGCCGCGGGTACCGGGCAGTTAGACGTCATCAACCTCTTGTTGGACGCAGGAGTCAATATCAACCATGTGAGGGGGTTTTCAGTAATCCTATTTTTTATGCCGTAAATTCAGTGCAAATTTGTCTTTAGACCCTTTATTAAACTCAAAGAATATAGAATGATAGACTGTATCTTTAAGGAACCTTTAGAACAATGTTTTACCCAGCATTCTAATAAGTTTCAATGAAAGATTTCTCTTTGCACGTTAGGAAGACAACAAGGGAAAGACGGCGTTCCACATCTGTTGTGAACATACCCGTATGACACGAGCAGGTCGTCTGCTTCTATCGCGGGGAGCAGACATCAATCATAAAGACCATTCAGGTCGGTAGCAATTCCATTGTTAATTGTACATTTGGTTCCTGGTTCTTATCCCATATTTTCTATTTTTGGTATTTTATTTTTCATATTTGATTTTGTACATTGATATTATAGGGAAAACTCCATTAGACAAAGCCCTGCAGTTCAGTAAGATCGGAACCGTCATGTTTCTATTACAAGCAGACTGTCAGAGAAGTCCAGATTTGATGAAGACCGAGAAGATCCGAGAACTCTGCAGCATGTATCCGCCATTGACTCTATTTTTAGAACTCGAGTTCAATCAACCGTGGAACCTGCTGAGATTATGCAGATTCAACATCAGAAACGCCGTAAAACCCTATAAACTGAAAGATATTCCCAAACAACTTCTGCTTCCTAGGACTCTTCTAAATTATTTGACTTTCAGTGATGTAGATTTATACCTTCTTTAGAATTCTGCAATAAGTTGATGTTTATCAACCATTTTTGTATGTTATTTAAGTAATTGAGTAACTTCAGTGCAATTATCATGCAATAGTGGTTACTGTTGTCTTTTTTTAAATCTACATTTTAAATTCATTGAACATTGTGATCATTATGATAATAAATACTAAACAAGTACAAGTACATGTAGATCGAATTGTTCACGATGATTTTTTTGTTTAACTGCTTTCTCCAGCCACACCTTGGAAATTTAGTTATTATATATCATACAAATTTTATCAGTGTAAACGAGTCTTAAAGATATTTTTATCATCTTCTCCTGGTTTATAAGTTTTCAATATAATTATAAAGTACAGTATATGATTTTTTAAATCAACTTGATCAAGATCTTATCTCTGAATCTGCATGCATGGGGGTTTGCCATCTTCGCTAGCCAATGGTCCGATTCGTTTTTTTTTTCTGATGTGAGGATGAAGAAGTTAGAATTAAAGAATCGGACCATTGGCTAGCGAAGATGCCAAATCCTCATGCATGCAGTTTCAGATTTTGATCAAGTTGATTTATAAAATATTATATACTTTACAAAATTGAATCTCTCAAAGTTGATAACTTTCTTATCTTTGCTATCTCCCGTCTTCTTTTGTTCCCTCTCTAGGGTGTCTATCCCCTCAGTACTTGATTCTGTTTCCATCTGTATCTGCCCTGTATGTGCTAAAGCAACTTTGCAAGATGAAAATTTGACAAGACGTGTTCTAGAGTCCATCGTTTGGTTTATAGCAGATCATACTCGCCAGATTTCTTCCCATTTCATACAGCTTTTTCTCTGTTGATGTCCATTTTGTCTGTATACCGTATAACAGGTATGTTCTGCGGTTATTTTCTGCGGTATTTTGCAGGTATGAAAAATTCGAAGAAATTAAAATCGCAAAACATTCTATTCACAAAATGAAATGATAACCATATCTACCGGATGTATTCTCATTTGTGGTCAGTATGTTACTCAATAGACTGTACTCGCGGTAATTACTTGTGATTAAGTTGTAATAATCATTTCAGTTTAATGTTATTTGGGTGGAATAGTTCGTAAAATTTCCACTTATAATATATGTTTTATATTTTATGTACTTTGGCTTCCCATTTCTGCTGCTCTCACTTTCCTCTTACATTTCGACGCATGTCTACCTGGTCCAACCCACGTTCTCTGTGTTATTGCTCTGCATCCATCGATATCTGTGGCTATTACCTTCCTTGTCCCTAACTGCACCCTGAAACTTAGTATTATTTAAGAACCCACTATATCTGCGTGTTTCTGTCTACTTAAGCTTAATCTCTGTCTTCGTCGCAATTGACGATCCTCTCCCACCTGGGAGAGAGCTAAGGGGACTCCAGACCGCGACTGCAATACTAGCTGGCTATTTTGACAGTGCTACATGTACTTTGAATTCTTCTATCGGGGATGTAATGGCAGCTGATATTGGAATAGCCACTGTGAGAAGCGTGGTCACGTTCAAAGGAATATGGTCACGTTTAAAGGAATATGTTGTGAACCGATCACGTCAAAGCCAGTCCAGTTTATCTTGTTGTCCGCTTGAAACTCGGGTCCAACGCATTTAACGGACAGCGTTTAATAACGGAAGCATACCACTCAAGTCTCAGCTACAGGAAAAGCCGCATGTGATCAGTACAAAAGAATAGCCATCAATAGATAGAATGTTATATCGTTAAAATGACAGATGTCCTACGGATCCGGTTGTCCTGAGCGTAGCCTGGTGACACGGTAAGATTATTCTTTCTAAGCCATAATAATTTAAGCATCTTTCTCTGATGGTTTAATGATAAGCATATTTGTCTTCGGAAACAAATAACTATAAAGAAAAGCATTATCCAACAACCGAGCTCCTTTGGGGAATGGGGGGTGCAAACTTACACCCTCCCAAGAAAAAAAAATTGTCAAGAAAGAAACTATCTTCAGCTATATAAATGGGGCGACCTCCTTTTTCAAGTTATATGGGGGATCGGACCCTCCTCTGCCACTTGCCTGTTGAACAAGGTTGGCTACTTTGAAATATTTGTAAAATGTGTGAATCCGAACCAGTATACTCACTTTATTGCTATATTCCGGAATTTGGTTTGAATATTACTTTTAAATAAGAACTCTTTTGTGGTTGAAAACAACAAATGGCCGGTGTGGACAGTTTCGAGTTTCTTCTGCGAGAAATTACCAAATTATGTTCTTACTACCGAGATGCATTAGCTTTACTCGGCGCTTTATATGCATCTAGACAAGCATTACGTATTGTCTGTTGTGTATTGAAAACTGGGAATGATCACGTCTTGACCAAGCTATCTGGCTTGGTTGACCTACAGAAAAACTTCGGGAAATGGGCAGGTGCGATGATTTTCATTATATTTAAATTTTGATGCAATGTTACTGAAAAATATTATAGGATATGTGACATGATAATTTAGTTCGCCTGATTAGATTTGGATCTCTCTCTCTCTCTCTCTCTCCTCTCTCTCTCTCATTTCTTCTATACATCTATATAATTATGCAAATTGAAAATCAAACGGAACAATTATTCAATAAATAATATTTTGAATATATGGAAAAATCAAAGTTATTGTCAATATTGTGATTTCAAGTTCGTTATCATGTATAAACATATTTCCAAAGTTGTGACTGGAAGCAGTGAAGGGATTGGAAAAGCCTATGCCAGAGAGCTGGCCAAGCGAGGTGTAAATGTTGTTCTCATCAGCAGAGGGGAGAACCGACTGTATAAAACAGCTAAAGATATTGGTATGTTTGATTAATACAAGAAGTCGATTTTTTTTCTATAATTTGGATGTTAGACTTTGGAACAACATTGCAAGTTTCTACCAACTTAATATTCTAGTATTACATGATTATCGTAGTTGTTTTCAATGATTTTTGAAAAAGTTAGTCAACTTACTCTGTTATACAAAGGGTTTTTTTATTAACCAAAGATTATATCTAAATAAATGAAAAAAAAATTATTGAAAAGTAACCAGTGTCCATCAATATCCACAAATATATTCATTTGGGTATAAGAAGATTAATTTTTTTTTTCAGAAAATGATTTCAATGTTCAAACTTGCACCATAGCACTTGACTTTAACTCTGGGAAAGATGTATATTCAGTCATATGGGAGAAAATAAAGGACAAAGAGGTTGGTATTTTAGGTAAGTATTACAAAATTGTTGACTGATATTTTTGTTTAAATATTTTGCCATGTTATAAATATGTCCTGAAAATTAGTCATGTATGTTTACAGGTTCAAACATTTTTATTGTGGTTTATTGTTTGGCATCCAAACTGTATATACATGTATATAAGGTGTATTTGTAGTACACTGACAACTCACTTGCCAGTTATTCCTATATTAATCATCGTTTCAAACAGTGAACAATGTAGGAGTGATGTACGACTACCCACAGTATTTTCTGGACGTCCCTGAAGAGAGGCTCTGGCAGCTGATCAATGTCAATGTGGCAGCGGCAACAATGGTTTGAAGAATTTTGATAATTTTTAAAAATCTATTAATGTTATGATAGTTTTGAGTCAGAGCATATAAAGATTGAATGTTATTAGACTTGACAGGATAACTGAATCACATTATGCAATTTTTTGGTGCAAAATCATACAGGCCGAGAATATATTGTTTAATGATTTGTGATTTATTTGATAGTGTAGTGTTTTGTTTTCAGATGACACATATGATTATGCCACAAATGGTAGAGAGGTAAATCAGACATACTTACTTATATATGTATATTTCAAACTGAACATTAGCCCTTTACTAAACTTTGCCCCCTTTCTGTAACCCATTCTATTAAGAATTAGTGCATGTATATACATGTATATGTATTATAGCCTATTGATGTCTTGCATCTACCGATAGATTGTTTCAGTTCAGCCTAGTTTATTTTGAAATTCATAATTTCTTAACTTATCAAATTGTAAAAGCATGCATGTACATCAAAATGCTGGAAGATATATTGCTTTCTGGTGGAGAGAGTACATAATGCTATTAAATTAATGTCCAAAACAAAAATTTTCAAAATTCTCCTTATTTAGGTTTCACAAAGGTTCATCTAAAACTTTTTTGAATCATGAACAAACTATTTCAGAGGGAAAGGAGCTGTGGTGATGGTCTCATCAGGAGCATGTTCTCAGATCACACCTCAGATGACTGTTTATGCAGCCACAAAGGTACTACATAAGACATCTCGCATTACATGTCAATGCAGCTAGACATCCAAAAACCTTTTAACCAATTTATGAACACTAACAAATGCAGTACAGGCTAATTTAGATGTCAATTAAGCTGTTTATAATTTCATTCAAATATTCATACTTTTGATTGACTCATACATTTATTTTGTATAATTATTATCTTTTTTTCAGAGTTTTCTAGACTACTTCGCCAGAGCCTTAGATTTTGAATACCGGCGTAAAGGAATCATTGTGCAGTCCCTGATGCCATTTTATGTCGCTACGAAAATGACCCGCTTCAGTCACACCCTATCAAACCCCGGTCTACTTATCCCCTCTGCTGAGAGATACGCAGAGAGTGCAGTGGCAACCCTTGGGTACACTAGCAGGACTTCAGGGTACTGGCCTCACACTGTGCAGGTATGCTAATGGAATCTTAGGGTGGCCAAGTAGCGTAGTGGACAATGCATTTCTTCTCACCGCTGTGACCAGAGTTCAATCTTTGAGATTGGCAATGGGTGTATGTGAAAGGATATGATGGTCGCCCACTTGGTCACCAGGGTTTACTCCGGGCACTCCGGCTTCTTCCAACATCAATGACCCCTGGTGCTAACATCAGTACCAACGAGAGATATTAATACAAGTTGTAGAACTTGTTTGTCAATCGTTGTAAAACAAATAAAGTTTGGGGTTGGTTTTTTTTTTATTAATCTTCTAGTAGGATAAACTAACCCTGCAATGTTCATTTTATATTTGTGGAACCTTTTAAGAAGTAAAGTTCGAGGAAGTATGTGCATAAAATATATTGTGCATGGATTCATCAATATTCATTAAACAACAATTGAAATCAAATGTTCAATTATAATATCTGATAACTTGAAGTGATAGGACCATTGTCCATTAATTTATGTATCTTTGAAATTGAATTTCCTTAAATCCACAAAAATTGATGCCCACAAATATTAATGAAACCACAGCATATAAAATTCAGACAACACCAGTAGTAATGGTCATCAATTAACACATTCAAACTAAGCATTTGTGGCTTCTATTTTTTCCAGGCTTGGTTTACCAATTGGATTCCAGAATGGTTGTGGATGAGAGGAGCCACCAGACTCAATAATGCTCTGCGGAGGCAAGCGGAACAAAGAAGAGTACAGGAGAGTCGGATAAGACGAGACTCCAGTGAGTTGGATATATCCAAGTTTTCGTGAAGGATATTTCTAAAGGACAAGAGTGAAATCAAATTAATTGAAGTAATTTGTGATAAAATTGAAGAGCACCTGTTCCCTGTGATTAGTGAACTTGTTCATGATGGTTCAAAACCTTTTTGAATATTTTCACATCCCTTTTTTAAAAGTTTGAACAAATCTGGTCAACAAGTGAAATGGTATGTGTATTCTGCTCTTCAGGTGCAGTTGCTGTATTTATGTCCAAGTGCTGTAAAGTTACCTATGTTTTCAGTCTATTACATTGTGTTTTATTTTCAGTGGAACTGAGTTATATGGCAATAAAATGTGGCAACAGTCTCCCTTTCTTTTTACTTCAAAATCAACAAATCAATGTGGAACACTTCTTATCATACCTTTTATTTTTCTGTGCCATTTAAGGACATGAAAAATTATGCATTGTATACTTGAAAAAACATATTGTATTTATTTAACAATATATTAGATTAGATTTTCTTTCTAAAAGATGTACCAGTATATATCATTGGAATCGAATTTACCCTTTTTTTTATACATGTTGACCAAATGTTGGATGATTTAAATAAAAAACCCACTCTAAATCCATTAAATTTGAAATACTCAACAAAACCCTGTACCATAGCTCTAGAATTCAAATACATTCTAAGATTGAACACATAAGAATTTCACAACCTTCTGTTCGAAAAAAATAATAATAAAAATAATCACTACAAAAAGCTTGTCCTTCATAAATATAGTTTTAAAAATATTTGAAAAGGCACAGATTTAGTAATACTTTTTAAATTCTGTATTGATTTTGGCTTATGGGGTACAAAATAAAGCATATTTTCTTATAGTGCTTCACAAAGATAATACATATGTACAACTTGGTTACCATAGGTCATTTACATATTAAAAATGTTGCTACAACCAAATCCTCAACAGCTTTCACTCTTAATCTTGATTTGTACATAGCTCAAACAACAAAACTTTACCGGTACTTTAATTACAATCAACTGTTTATAATTTGGCTTGATAGAATTTAAAGGTGAAGATAAAAACCACTTTAAAAATCAAAATTTGATGTGAGAGTTGAAAAAAGAAGGAAAAGTAGCTCACAATTTGCTAAATTAAAAGCAACATTAAGCTTTACAAACACAGAATAAGGATCTGCAAAACAAACGGTGGTGAAAATAGAATGAAAAACCCTCAATACTGTAAGGTCTCTAATATCAATGGAGCATATAATGAAGCTATATATATTTTCCACAGTGCCAATACCCAATGAAATGTGCTTATACTTGATACATGAAAGTAGTAACTTAATGTATGGCTGTCTGTGGCAAGACCAAATTAATTAATGCAATAAAACTTAAACTCATGAATTAGATAGTGAACTGTAGATGTATCCCCTGCTAGATAAATATTTTATATGTGTACAATATCTAAACAATGGCTGAGAGAGAACCATGGAATGTATGCATGGAACAAACATTTCTAACAGTAAAACTTTTTCACAACAAATGGGATAACACAGAAACACAGCTAGCTTAGATGATATTAAATGGAGCTAGGAGATGAAATCTGGGAATTAAATCCAATGAGATGGGTTGAGGAAATCTAATTACATGTACTACCTCTGTCATATGCGGTTCATGTGGAATTGTTAGAATTTTAGGTGTCTCAGTTTTCATTGATATTTTTTCTTCCTCCTTAATGAATGAAATATCATTATACTTATATGTGTTTACGTATGGCATAGTCTCTTTTTTAAAAAAATTTCAAGTTTTCAATTACCGTACATGAAATTTGCAATAATTAAACCACAAAAATTAAAACCCCATAAAAATGAAGAAAATGAAATAAACCACAAAAATTTGCCCTATGAATTGGAATGATTCCATAGAATTCAGAACTATGGCATGGTAGAAACATAAATATACTGCATGATCCTCAGATGCATTCATGATTTGAAAAAGAAATATATGTCATGAAAGATAACAGATGGTAGATGATGCAAACTCTCAATTAAAAACATTTGTGTTCAAATAATTAAAAAAAATAGCAAATAAAAAATGTATCACAGATGGTACGGTATACTACTTCAAAAGATGATATCTAATAAACAATGTGAAAATCGTTCCTCAAAAACATGTGCGGTTAACAGTTATTCACATAACAAAACAACAATAAATCATCAGAGTTCAATTCCAATAATAATATTTTTCCCACATAACACATAAAATATTCCAATGTAAGTTTATAGACTCTGCCTGTCAATCAGATATCCCACAGCCACAGAAGTCCGTCGGTTTATAGCTGGGAGGATTCCACTGACGCGATCGAAGGTTCCAACAGAGAAGTGGGAGGAGGACGGCATAATGGTGGGGGTCAGTGGGTGGGGGGAGGTAGCGGGGGTGGAGCTGTTCAGGGTGGACGGATATCGTGGCCTGAGCGGGTGGAACGGAATCGTCTTCACTTTTTTGGAAATCGCCCTCACAAGGTCTCTTGAGTGCTTAAGATTGTATGCTGTAAGGAATGAAAGTACAATAAAGTCATGCAAATATAATATATGACATTGAATGTTGTTTGAAGATGGAAAACATTTCTACGCTGTTTTGGGGGGAGGGAGGAGGGAGTCTTTTTATTCTTTACCTTTCAGTCTGGCTTTGATTTCATCATCAAAATATCCACACTCTATCCACTCATCATAATCTATGATGTAATCAAAGGCTGTTTGACCTGTAATGGTAAAAAAATTATTAATTAATATTACTTAAAGTCTTTGTCATGAAAACTAAGATACTAGAAAAATAGTTTATTTTCAATTATAATAACAATCTTTAAGAGATTTAGTATTTGGGGATGAAATAATTAACAATTTTCTTGCCACTGCCTTCTTAATGTGTTTCCAAATGATCACAATAGAGAAAAATAATTTCGAATATGTAAAAATATGAAGTACATTTTTGCTTCTGATAAAGTGTGTTAGTATATTGTAACAGTCTACTCATAAATTGTATGTACTATTGTATGGTGTGAAAATAATTTTGAGGTTTAAATGAGAATAAATGATGCAATATCATATATGAAACACAATTTTACAAAAAATACGTTCATTTTGTCTTGGAACAATATGTACCTGTACAGGTACATGTATGAAAACACTATAATCTTCTAATTTGCTCAATATCGATGTTGTCAGTGTCACCTACCCATGTTATTTTTGTGCCTGTAATTTGCCTTCCTGTCAATAAGAGTAGAAGCTGCAAACTTGTTGTTGGACTTGGTGGCAAAGAACAATGGCGTCTCGCCGTCATCATTCAAAGAATCAACATTGGCATCATATCTCAGTAGCAATTCCAAGATGTCGGCCTCCCCACTCAAACTGGCTGCATAATGCAGGGAACTACAAAAACAAAAAGGTTAAAGGTTCATGAATTTTTTTCTTGATTCAGTTTCAATGAATTTACTTTTTTCCAGAAATTTTTGAAATTCAAGCTGTTCAAAGTCGCATTGCAATTTTAAAAGAATTACAGAAAAATAATTGCTAAGGGATAGTTACGAGTTGTTGCCAGGGTGATATTTGGGATTTGAGTCTGCTCCATTGTCCAACAGAAACTTCACTGCATCTTGGCTGTCTTTACTTTAAAAGGAAAGAAAAGATATCAATCATTGTATCTTCACTAAAATCACCACATTAACAGTTGTGATATCAATTGAAATTTTGCAACAATTATGCATACAGAGTAATTTGTTCTGTTAGAATTCTTCTCATCAAGATATCCTGTTCTTTCTCCTTGAAAAAGAATCCATTTGCCAAGAGCCTACAAAAGAAAATCACGAATCAATCCATTGAAACTCCTAAACCTTGAATACCATATTAAAAATTGATTTGAATCATTCTTTGTGTAAACAGAAGAACTATAGTTTTCTTAACATCATTTTTCAAAAGCTCAATTTTTTTCTTTCATGTTCACAAACTGAAAACAGAACTGCTATATTTAAGATTTAAACAGTGCATACTCAAAGTAAAAGGTTAGCTTGAACAAGAAACAAACTTTGATTGACCAACTTCATTGCATAAATGTTATCAGATCACATTTCATTCTGCAATATCTCTCACCACTGAGCGCACTCGGTGAAGTCGTTAGCTATGGCCAGGTTGAGCAGACTCGGGGGAGGTTTGTTGGTTTCCTCTCCAGCAATAGCCTTCGCCATGAAACCATCATGGTCATATCTCATCATCATTCTCATCACATCAATACGACCTTGCATGGCGCAGCAATGAATAGGCAAAAGTCCCTGCATACAAGTAAATGTACACATATTGTTAAATAATAACTGTTAGAAGATCAAATTATATATACCGGTAATATTAACAACTGTAGGAAACACAATTTTTATATGGTGAGTTAATTGTTTTCTATGCAATACTTTGTTTCAAGGAAACAAATGCTATCTACAATGACTAAATTATTTTATCTTGCATAAACTACCAAATTAATAAAATAAACATGCAAATTCCCCAGTTATCATGAAACTTCTCCGATTCTGGTCACTGCACCAAATCAACCTGGCCAGAGTTTCAACCAGTACAATTTTAATCACATTACATTCAATGCTTACCCTAGTGTTTCTTTTACTGAGACTGGCATTTTTGTTCAGAAGAAGCTCTATGCTAGTTAGGTCAGATGGCTTGTTGCTTTCACCATAGCACTTGACATGAAGGGGAGTATTTCCTTCCACATCTTCTGCATCAACCATGGCTCCAGCATCTAGTAACATCTGTAAGAAGATTAAAAATATAAAGAATTTTTTTAAGAACTGATGAATAATGTTTGAATGATACTGTTAAAGTATTATATTTTGCATATACAATATTTGGCAGAAAATGATTTCTCAACATAGAGTGGATTTAATTTAGCACACCTCTAAATGTACCTATTTATCTACATATATGTTTGACATTTGGTGGTGTATTTTATTTAGCAGAAGTCACATTCCACCAAAAAGGCTGAATACAATAATGTAATACATTTACAGTAATTTACAATATTCATGTATGTGAAGTCTCTTTAAAGCCTGTTGTTTAAAATAGTTAATTTTTGGCTTTGAGACAAACCTCCATGATGTCTGTGCTTTTGGCTCTGTGGAGCGGTGTAGCCCCCTTGTAATCTCGTACATTGATTTCCACTCTTAGTCGTAGAAGTTCTCTTATGGCTTCCTTATGTCCATAGTAGGCTGCTGTGTGGAGCAGAGTGCTCCCATTGATACACCTAGACATAATCAAATTAAGCATCAGTACTTTAAAATGAATCATTTAGATACTATAACTTGGCAGAATAAATTGATACTTCAAAGTAATTTTTCTGGATGTTCTTATGGGTTTTTGGTTGTTTTCTTCTTTTTTTTCTAGGATGGGGGACTTTTTTGGTTGGAAGGGAGTATAAAGCCTGGAATATTCATTCATAACTAAGAATTTTATGATAGGATTCTATGAAAGAATCTGCTGAATGAGACACACATTTTTAAGTGGACTATTACCACAATTATATCAAGTACTCTAACACTTTATTTTTGTGATCACTGGCATTAATATTAACTGACCTGCTTCTGAGACAGCACAGTTCCTTGACCCCAGTAGAGTGATCCTTGATGACTCGGTCCATTAGCCTCATGTCCCCGCTCATAATCTTTGGAACAATCACGGAGTAATACTCGTACAGCTCTGAAATAGGACCAGTTTTCATTCAGCTCTTGATATGATAAAAAAAACATTTATCAAAAAGATTTATGAATTACAATGTGGATGTTGAAAATCATAAATTTCTCTCATAAATTACAGTCATCTACAAATTTGATACACTCTATCAGATGTGGCATTCTTTATACATTGCTACTTGATAAATTTTTTGTACATACCAATGAGATATCTCTTGAAATCGTCATTTTTCACCGTTTCAAATGGTGTGAGGTTCTTGACATTTTTACAATGGACATCACATCCCCACTCTATCAGGTACTATAATTAAAGGAACAGTACATTCATGTTAAAAAAAGTATATTTTATCTACATTCATTGTATAATCTACTCAATCAGAAACTATAATTATGAGAACAGTACATGCATGCATGTACATGAAAATTATTATATTTTTTTTCTGTATACAATGCAATATTAATCTATTAAATACAATGTACTAGACTGTACAATTCAAGTTAATTAAAACATCAATATTAGCAATTTAAATATACAAATTAGAATGGCACATATAAAAGTCAACCTACGTGACAGATTTTCCTCTGCAGTCCCTCTATCCCAGAATTCAGTGGGGTGTTTTTAAGGATATTTTTGCTGTCAATGTTTGCTCCATTCTCCATCAACAGTCTTGCAACTTCCTATATGAAGGATACAGAAAAGATTTGGCAGTAGTTAAAAATCATTGCCAAAAGGATGATCAAACCTTGGATTTATTGAATTCCTTTTCTTGATCTGAGATGATGTTCACTTTTATAATACCTTAAGTATATTATTTAAGATAAATCATATTAAGAGCATATTAATATAATTTCTGTAATCATACTCAATTTTGTGGAAATCATATTTCTAAGCACCTTTCACAACAAACTATATGTACAGAATCAAAACAAATACATTTATACAGTGCAGAGACTGAATTGCTCTGAAAGCGCAACATGTACAGATGTAATTTATTATTACAGTAATTAGTTTACCTTTAAGAGGAATACCTGTATTGCTCTAATTTATGTACCATAACAACTGATAGATATAATTTACTTCTTGCCCTAAAATTATATATTCATTTAACATACAGGTTTATTAATTTTTTATTATTATTAATTACCTGACTCAAACTATTTTTTAAATAAAAATAAAAGCCACTTGATTCTGTACCAAAAAGCTAAAAAAACAAAACAGAAACCACTAGCCACTTTTGAATTCCCAAGGAAATCTCTACACTCCATGCCATTTGATTTTTTTTCTGTTTGGCTACAGCAAAACATTTATAATACCCAAATACATGTATAACATATCTACATGTACATTTATAGCTGCTAAATTCAACATCAAATTTCTATCACGTGGTGCATATACCAGCCACCCTACAAATCTTTCTTACAAAATGGCCGTTTTTGCAGGCCCAGTGGAGAGCAGTGTATCCCAATGAATCTTTGGCTGTTAGCAGCCAACGATTGTGAGTCATCCAGCTCTGATATAAAGTGAATTCGAAATTCAGAATACAGAATAAAATCAATAAATGTTTTCAACTTTGTTTTTAATATTTACATTGTCTTATAGTTATATTTAATGTGCAGACTTTTAGTTCTCCTAAAAAAATAACTAGACAACACACAAATAAATTATCTCAAAAGACCTAATACAGTGCTGGTATTATAATTCATGAATAACGCAAGTAATTGATTCTACTCTAAAAGAAAGATGTGAATGTTGATTTTTAATTGTTAAATGGGTAATCTTCTCTTTTGTACATTAATTTGTGTCTATACATCTAAATTTGGAATTCCAAATACTTTAAAAAGTTGAATTTTCCACTGAAGAAAATAATCTTTGTTTTAAATCTATTGTAATGTTTTATCTTATCCAGATTCTCAATAATATCATAATTAAAAAAAAAAACAAATATTAACACAATTATAGATACGAAAGACGAAAATTAATAGAAAATTGTTTAAATTTTTTTTAAATCTTAAATTAAGTTGATCAAAATATGGTTTTAAATTCATAAAAGCAGCTAGCAAACTTACAAAGTGTCCATTTCTGCATGCCCAGTGTAGTGCAGTGTTTCCAGATTTCGGCTCCTTGGCATTGATGAACTGCGGATGACTCTGAAAGAACACAATCATTTTCTCCACGGTCTCAAATTCATTGTCTCGAGCCGACTTGATGAACAGTCGCTGCCACGACCCAGTGTTCCCTGGGAACACTTGGTACAGGAACTTAGCCCCAGCCTTCAGCTGCTTGTTACGACTAGGCGCTTCCATATAAATCTGGAAAATGAAAAATGTTCTTGAAGAATTGGCACATTAATAAAATTGTTGATTGTTTGTTAAATTAATAAAATTTACTATCTGGTCTACACAATTTGAATGTAAAAAGAAAGTAAAAGAGAGAGAAAGGCTTTTTACTTGGTACTAGCTCTTTTGCAGAATCTAACTCAAAAAATTATCAATTGAAAAACTACATATACTGGACCAATACATGTACTGTCAACAATGATAACAAATGCAAGCTTTTTACCTCATAATCAGGATGGTCTCCTGGCATAATTTCCAGTAGTCCTGCATCCGGCAATCGTAGCATTTCCCGCACTCCTGGACCTGTAAGAAAGCAGGAGACACTTTTTTAGATTTCAAAATTTACCATGACAATTCGGAATCATGGATGTATCTTAGCAACCCAGAGTTATCTATTAATATCTTTCTAATTTTTGGTTATTTACAAGATTAAAATCATTTAGATGAAATAAATCATATTTTTGATTTTCATACACATACATGTACTTTTTACGATAATAAAAAAGAGAGTAATAGATTATCTACTGTATTCCAGAATAGGAAATATATTTTTAAAAAGGATTACAAAATGAATTACCCCACATGAATGCCTTCTTCCACCCACCTTTAGAGACCCCACTAAAATCATCAAAATATTCCTCTGTCTCTTTGTTTTTGATGACAATTTTCCTTCCTTCTGTCCAAAGCTCTTTCGATGTTGCCTCATAAAATCCTGATCCATTTGTAAGGCTCTATAAAGAAATAACAAAAAAGAAATTAAGTACATGATTGTACTACATGTATATTACAGAATGACTTTCATTTCAAATTCATATAATATTTTGGTTTAAAAAGTTTCTTACCAAGTTAAGGACAAAAGCCAGACAGAAGTCATTGACAGTGATGTTCCGTGGAATGGTGATGACATCAAAGCGGCTTCTCATTTTGTCTCGAATTGCTCGTCGAACCTAAAAAGGAGCAAGTAATTTCTTTTAAAGAATTAATTTGTATAAGCATATCAATCGTTAACTGCCTTCTTTATTCAAGAAATTTAGAAATTAAGAATTATATACATATGCGCAATTATGATAAGTGTGTACATATACCTCACTCTTGCAGTTCTCAATATGCTGCATCCATCTTTTACAATAATCAACATCAAATTTCTTCTTGATCTTCTCTTGGGCTATTCAAGATAACATTCAATAGAAAATTTAGAAAAAACATCATCAACATTATTTATGTTCCTTTTTCCTTAAATTGATATTCAATTACTTTTTACATTGTATTTCAATTTGTACCTAGTGGTACATAGCAGTAATCTACATATGTCCAAAATAATGTATATAAAACACACTTGATGAAATATTTGTGAAGTTTATACAGAAAAAAGGATTTTCTTTATACCTTGTCTGTGCATTTCGATCTCATTCTTTAGTTCTTTTCTTCTCTGCAGTTCCTGCATGTTGGCAACGATTGGCGCAAATTTATCAACCTCATGTTGAGCCTCTCGAATCAGCATGGCAATGAATTCCTACAATTGGTTGATTCTTAAGGAACATATTCTAATTATCTCAAATTTTATCATATGAGTTTACGTATTAACTCCATAGACTTTCCAAATGAATAAGGACCCTCAATAATGTTATAATTGTTATCCTATCAAATATTTGTAATATATTATTAAAAGTTTAATATTAATAATATACATGTATTTTAGAAACCCAGACAGTATAAATCTATATACTTTGAGTCCCATGCATAATTTTAATGGATTTTCACAGAGACACATTCATGCAAACTACAGATTGGAAAAGTTAGAACATGTGCTACCACTTACAAATCTGTTGACAACTGCTCGGCATTGGCGGAATTTGTAGGCCATCATGAAGAAAAAACAGAAATATGAACACACTGCCATAGCATCAGCCTGCAAGGTTCAAAATAAAATTCAAGCATTTAATTAAATTTCAAAAAGTGAAACAAAAATATACGTAATACATACTGATAAAGCCAATAGATTTGAACAGATAATCTCTATAAAGGTATCTGTATAATATCAATTACCTCAACCAAATCTTCTGAATCAAATGGAGTATCAGCATAAAACATGTTCTCTGCAGTCTTCAGGGCCAAGTTGATTGTCCATCTGTAGAGTATTTCATTTTTACGGATCTTAATAACTACATTTATTTTACACAGAAAAATTAGATATGCATGAATAAATGTGTACCTGTGTAAATACAAATACTTGAACATCTGTACTTCTAGCGGCTTCAAACAAGTTTTATTTAAAATTTGTCTCAAGAAAATCAGTTTGTCATAGCATAGCAGGAAACTACATTCAATCTAGTTTTATTAAATAATAATCACACATCTAGTCAAACTAGCAACTACTTAGTAACCTTTCTTCAAAAATTAGTATGTGTACATAGTTTGTTTAAATCATAAATAATGCAGCTAAAAACTGACAATAAATATATCCGTACAGTGTCTCAATATATGTGATCATAGACATGATTTTCAAAGAGGCTTCATTTCTGAAGAACTACACAAATACTGCTTTGATGATATATTTCTTATAATTCTTATGTCTATTCTGAAAACTTTAAAATAAATTTTAGTATAAGATTCATAAATTAGACACCTTTATTTATCAAATGTTTGCATTGTGCATCAAACTTCAATAAATGAGAGAGAGAGAGAGAGAGAGAGAGAGAGAGAGAGAGAGAGCTACCTAAAAAATTAATTAACATAACATAAATGCAAAGATGAGATATTTAGGTGATGCATAATATGAACCTGTATCTTTTGTTTTGCTTTAATCTTAAAACGAGAGAGAGAGAGAGAGAGAGAGAGAGAGAGAGAGAGAGAGAGAGTGAATGAAATGAAATGAAATGAAATGAAGCTATAAATAAATAGAAATAAAAGAGATGACTTTACATGGATGTACATCACATGTTGACTGATTAACACTACGTCTAGCTCTAGTACATCAAACTCACCGATCATTCAGAAGCAGGTCAGAGGTAAACGTGTTAGGAACGAAGGAGTTGACTAGAGCACACAGGACGCGGCTATCTACTAGGTCATCTATGGACTGAAAAAGTCAACAACCGATCAAACCCAACCTCTAGTCTCTGGGCACACTGTATCATCTGGTGCATGATAGATTCTGTTGGGTTGTCAATAACTTTAAATCTACCATTCATATCAACATGATTTTAATTTTAAGGCTAGCTGGGTGACTTATTAATTGATAAATGTACTATGTCTGCATGTGTCTACAGGATTAAGGGAATTATCTAAGGAATAGCTAAAACACAAACACACTTCTATTTTATTTTCATTCTCTTAATTCATACCTTTTGAAAGTAGATTATTGTTAAATTTTCTATTAATTCAATTTACGGTAAATATGTTTTTATATAAATTCCTTGTAATAATTTCAAGTATATCTGAACCTGAAAATTCAAAACATTATAATAATAATAAAGTTTTAAAAAAAATAAATTTTACAACTTTCTGAAAACTTGAAATTTATATTTCATTGTAATGGTTTAACCTTTTTAAAATTGTTGCATCTAGAACATCGTTTTAACTATATTGTATATAAAAGGCAAACTCACATAACAGGAAAGGTTCTTTCCATCTTTTACAGTCTGGAATTTACAACAACAAAAATCAAATAAAACTTCTTCAAGTTTATAATGATTTACTTCAGTACATAGTATGAGTACTCTCATTAAAGTAAAATTGTTCAGTTTTATATAGTCAATTCAGAAAAAAAAACTATAACATAATATATGCAATTCATGTGTCTATAAAAATCATTTTAATTTCATGTCCACAAATATTATGCCTTTTCTTAAGCAAAGCTAGGGGTGATTATCATTTCTAAATGGAACTCTTTGTTAACACTATATTGATCTGGAACACTGTACAGACCTTGAGTTGATAGTTCACCATTTCCAAAATACAGTCATCAGGACTAGGATAATCGCCAAATTCTCGTTTCTTCTTTTTGAAGTTTTTGACATAGTCAGCATTGGGCCATTTAATCCAGTCTGCTAAATCATCCTCCTAGAGACAAAGATGGATAAAAAATCATCATTTATATCTCATATGATTAAGCTCATTAATACATGTAATATTAATAATTTAATTGACCTGTTCCTAAATTCATAACCAAACTAGTCCATGCATTATCATGAACAAAGCTTGGTTTATATGTCAATATCATTATATTGATGTTCTGAAAATAATGAATTTACTACTCTTTATATGTTATGACTTTTTACTGATGAATTATTTTGCAACATCTGACATCATGCATTCACAATTTAACATCATGTGATATGATATGCTACCACAGACTTGTCAATGCATGAGTAGGAATGGTCAAGGATGTTCATATACTTTCAGGTAAATTCTGAAAATACTTATGTGCTTTTAGTCAATATGAAACTATATAACATGTGATGTAGATGTATGACCAGGCTCACGGGCCATCAAACATAACTGATGAGCTCACTTTTGATCCATATCCCACCTAAGTCTCCCTTTTACAAATGTAAAGGAATATATGACTGATATGAAAAGTGAGAAGGGGATCAAAGGTGAGCTTGTCTATGCCTGAGCCAGGAATGATAACTCACATCATGTTCCTCCTGAGCCCCCGCTGCTCCGAATCCAGACAGTAAGGACTTTTTCTGCTGCTTCTTCTTTTTCTTGACAGGAGGAGGTTCTGGGGTCCACTGCAAGATCAACACATTTGCACTGTATCAAAATAGGTATCACACTGATTTGCATCCAAGTAGAGACATAAAATATATATAAATGTATAAGCTTTAAAACCGTTGCTCTTTTACCAGAGGCACTTTGGTCAAGGATGCAGCACTTGTTTATAATATGGTAAACAATGTAGGGAATTTGAATACCATACAGTAGTTTTATACTCTGGATTTTTTAAACCCCTTTTATTAATTTTTAATGTTACCCTTTTTTAACATTTTTTAAACTCTCAATTGTTTAACCCCTTTCATTAATTTAACGTTTTATGGAGGTGCTAAACATAAGATATTACCACAGAACACTTATTTAACCATGTTTTAAAAATATTTTTATCCTACTGATATTCTAAATCAAATTAGTATATCAGTGGGATAAGACAAGTTTTGTTGTGTAGCAATCAGAGACATAAATAACAGAGATTAGCAACTGAATAGATCGAAATCTCGCGAAATCTCGTGGTCCCTATTGTAAAGTATTCCTACTTTAAATCAGTATATCTTTCTAAAAAACAATTATATCGAAATATAAACAGCTAAACACTATTACCAAAACATTCAAAATATTATATTTTCATGAGTTTATGTCTTATAAACAATATTAAAAGAGGAGTTTTAGGAGGCAGTTGGCTACCCGTCGTCCGAGACCTGCCGGTGTTTTATAGCTGGCCAATATATTTTCTATATATTAATCTTATTTTTCAATTTTTTGTTTCAAAAATGTCTAAAACCTATGCACATTTTTCATAAAAACAATATACTTTTGGTTTAAGTTCATTATCTCAGTTTACTAATATGTAGTTCTCAAAGTAAGGTTGGTCCAGTAACACGCTAATGGTGGAGTTGCCAATCTCTGTTATTTATGTCTCTGGTAGCAATATAGTTAATTGGTGTAGTACAGCCTACATGGGGGTTACATACCTTAAATGGTACTTGACATAGAACGTCCTCATCTAACTGCTGGAGATATTCAGCTCTCTCCCACACAAACCAAATGTCATGACAGATCAGTCTCCACAGAAGGTCAAACACCTGGTGACACAATCAAATTTCCCTCTGATTATTTTTTTTCTAATATATACTACGTTTTCTCACATTGGAACACAAACTGATAAAAAAAAATGAATTTTGTGTGTGTGTGGGTGGGGGGGGGGGGGGGGGGGTGTCCATTATCCATTACATTTAATATATTCATTTATATTACTTCTTGGGTGAAAATGTTTGCTTTTTTCATTTTTTTAATCTCTCATATACAATCTAACAATATATTAATGACAAAGGTTTTAAAACTAATGTATATGTACATAGGTATACCATACCAGAATGACATTCATACAAAATGCATTTTTTTCCATTTCGTAAGCTAGGAACAGGGACGTATATACATCCCTGCTTGGATGTATCATCATCAAGTTTATAATCTTATTTACGAAGAATTCAACTTTTTTCTGGTTAAGGGTGCAATCATGTAAACTTCAAATATACATACAATGTACCAAGTAAGTACATGTAAATAACAAAAATCATATTAAATTCAGACCTGATCAGCACTTCTCATGGCAAACATTCGTGTGTCTACAGACACATCTGCAGGTAAAACGGAAGATTTTTTCAGTTCATCGACAATCCAGTCCACCCTTGTCTGCTTCTGTTGCTGAGATAGGCTAAAAAAAATTGATTTTGTAATTTCAACAAATAATCATAATTCATCATTAAACAATCTGCAATTCTTAATTGTTTTCACAGAATTTGCATATAAATAAGGTTAATCAGTCCAAAACTAGCGCACATTTTTGTGCGCAATAAATACACAATTTTTTCAATGGGTGGCACTGTAGCTCCCTGGTCGTCCATCTGAATTTTTTCAGACCAGCCGAGAGCTATACACAGACCTGAAACTAACGTTACATAAACTTTCCTGTATCATATGTGTAAGATATGGGCATTGCAACAGTAATTGATAATGCAATTTAAGAGTAAAAACACTTTAAAATTTCTATATTTGGCAACTTGTTAAAGAATCAATGGATGTTTAATAAAAAACGTCCAACAAAAATAAAATCCATAGTTCATCCATAACGAAAAAACCAAAAATAGCTTTTTAAAACACCAAGTTAATGTAATATATGTTGTTTGGAAAACAACCTAGTTTAAATTATGAAAACCTACTGTAACATAAAAATATATATTATACCTGTATTTTAAAAAAAACAGTAATTTCTTATATCATGTATATAACGCAAGTTTCTTACTCGTCCATGCTTTCAAGTCGTTTGATGTCATAGCCTGTAATGCTTTCCACCAAGTACTTCATGTGTGTTCCAGAGAGTAGATCCATGAGCACATTGTTTAACAAATGGTCATAGGGCATGAGCCGCAGATTGACCCACGCCGTAAAACCCTTGATTCTTGTCCTCAGCGACATGTTGGAACAACTTAGTGAGGAAGATGTCTGGTGCTACATTATTTTCACCAAGGAAACTGAAAATGTTATAGATAATAATAAAATCACTTATTACAAGATTGTCAGATATATTGGTGTTTTAAATAACGGTAAATAAGGGCTAACCGAAAATTATCGAAACGTTGAAATGTTTAAAATCGTCCATTTATTTTAGAGATTGGTATTATCAATGATTACTGGCATGAAAGTCGAGATGCATCTATGGACAGAAGCTTCTGCCGGGTATATTACTCGCTGAGTAAATATTTCTGTGTGTAACTTACGCATTAATCGTTCGCTTTTATTTAGATTTCCCATAATCTTCTATTTCCGCCATTTGTAAACAACCTTGATGTTTCTAATGATTTAACTATTCGGAACCGGGCACTGGTTATATTTTATGAAAATTCCAGAGAGATACGAAAACAGTAGTGACAAACGAACCCGATTTAAATAAAAATCCGCGTACTATAACTGCCGTTGACTTTTTTAAATGAATATATCAGAATATTTTATTAAAAATAAACTAAACAGCGATGAAATTTTAATTTATATCCCCTTTTTATTATATTTTTCAATTATTTCTTTTATCGGTGTCAAATGAAGAAACTTGAAGGATAATCGAGGAAACTCAATCGTGGAATAATCAGAGACATAAATGTTATTTATGTATCTGAGATAATGTAGGGTCTGAGTTCATCATCTAAATAAAACTAAATAAAATTGAATCCTCTTGGATGGGACATAACTCTGACATAACTCCATCGGTTTGTTCCCGTATAATTTGTTGCACAGTTATTTGAAGAAAAAAAATCAGAGTAGAAAACAGGAATTTTAAGAAATTTTTAGAAAAATTTACAAATCATAAATAATTGATATGGTATTTCTTATACATGTACGATAACCGTCTGTCCGATACCAACGGATTACTGCTTACTGGTTTTTACCCAACCCGACCCACACAATTCAATTCAATTCATTTAAAATTATTCACTCAAAACCATTTAAAGACACAAGAGGTGCAAGACATATAAACATATTTACATATATGTAGTAGACGTGTTTTTATTCAAAAAGTATAAATAAACAGTCTTTATTAATCATTTTGCTTGTGTAGAACATAAATCATATATTTTAGTATTGAAAATATACAGACAGGCGGGCGCGCATACACACTGTGATTTCACTTTCATGTTTTGGTTGTAATATCATATTACACAAAAATATATAGATATATAATAAAGAAATTATTAAATCGATTAATTTCTCTTCATAATTTCTAAATAAAACCTTTCACAATGTAATTCTGTGTTTCCAAAGCACTGACACAACTTATAGTACCACTGAGCTAGTCACAATTAATAATCTCATATCAAATTATTAAAATCATACGCGGATCTTGAGGGGGAAGGAGGAGGGGATCCAGAACCACCCTACCCCAACCTTACCCCTGAAAAATTCAAATATACATATCCCCCCCCCCCCCCGGGCAAACAAAATTATCCCTCGACCCCTCCACCAAAAAATGTTGTTATATATTCAGGCACGTAGCATCGAGGTGGCGGGGGGCAGCGGGCTTGGGGGCCTGACCCCTATATTTGTTTGCAATGGACATTTTTGTTAAATGTACATATGAACAATTGAATCTCAAAGGTATCACACCGGTAATTATTTTCACTATATATCAATATAGAGGGGAACAATTCTTTAAAATAAGTTTGTAATTCTCTTGACAAAATATTCAGAGGAAAGTTATTTGTTACCTATCTCGTCAGCTAACACCCCAAAAAAGGGCACGCGATACGGCATTTTCTCAAAATATCTAGTTCCAAACAGGTCTACCCTTGAAACCACGTGTTTTCCGTTTGTATTAAACACACTGCACACCCCAAGGAAGCTGCTGCATGTGCATTGAAAGAAGTATCCCCTATGAAAAATGATCATCATCTAACAAAATACATGAAATATCCTTCTCAGTGGTACGAAACTTTTTAAAACTGGGTAAAGGAAAATGTAAAAATTCAGTCAAGGAAAAAAATAATCCTGAAATATATATGGAACTACAAGTTCATTTGATTGGTCGATTACCGGTGTGATAACTTGAAGCACATGCACTCTTCCCCCATCCCCCCACCCCACCCCACACACACACTTTTTAGGGAGCATGTAAAATATTTTAGGGAAAATAAAGTTTTCTTCATAGATACTTTGCATTACTCCCCATCCCCCCTCCATGGATTAGGATTTTGATGATAAGTGAAAGAGGGGGGGGGGGGGGTGTTGCCAAGGTCTTGGATGATTGTGCCCCGGCCCTTTCAAAATTAAAACGATGCTGCGTGCCTGTATATTGTTATATACAGGCACGTAGCATCGTTTTTATATGTAGTCTATTACGATTAAAAGTAGAGACCAGAGACCAGCCCCCCCCCCCCTCCCTGGTCCCCCAATGTTACGTGTCTGAATATAACAACAGAGATTTTAATGTCCAGAGCATACTTTTTTTTTAGTCATCGGATCATTAACGTATCTTTCGGACTTCTTTTAACAGTAGCAGTAGCCCGTATTGAATTAATTTCTATCAGATCAATTTAATCAAAATTAGAACTTCCATCCGCTCCCTAGTTTTGGTACATCGCGTGGAAAGAATTGTATAATGGAGAGTGTATTTTTGTCAATACCAACTTTATACAAATATCATTTGACATGGGATGTAAATAATAAATAAGGTTTAAGAATATTTGAAGACACTGTCTCCTGTACATGACTTGCCTTTGTTTCAGGTGTCAAAGAAATTGGCAATGTTATAATTAGATTTATTTTCTGGGCATGTTAGAAATATTTCTGCAAGAGAAAACATGTTGATAATTAGATATTATGGTGATTTGTTGAATCAATCAAGACCAGGGCATGATTAAGATGAAATTCCTATTGCTGCTTATCCAAATGTTATGGACCAAATGATATTGACTTATTATACATAGTACAGTGCAGTACATATGTAGTACACGTGTATAAGAAATACTTTCATAGAATTAAAACACTAAGAGGCTCAGAATTTGAATTTAATAAAAAGCCTCACAGTTCAATTTTCTGTTGACGCCGTTGTCGCTTAAGTTAGTCATGATTAATGCTGGCCTAGATATGGATCGTTTTTCGTTTCATAGTACATGATCAGCGGGAACTAGTGCTGCGGCATAAGCTAATGTTTCTGTGTCTACAATCCTTAAATAAAACAGCAGGATGGACGAGAGACAACACCTTTCGACAATCTTATTAAAAAAACAATCGAAGTGTGGAGTGAATTCAGTAATGCTATACTGGGTAGTTTTCATGATAACTACATGTAGTTTTATATTGTGTAACTATATTGTGTTACTGTGTTCCATAATCTGTTTTGAAGAGAATAAAGCTAATTCAAACATTTGTTGGGTAATTATTTAATTTGAATTTTAATCAAGTTTTTTGCGATGTGTCTTTTATTTGGTCATCAACTCTGAAGTTTCATCTGAGACTGATGCTTTCAGTGGAAGTTTAACTGTAATTCTACCTCCATTGTGAGACGTCTAGGGCTCAAATGCTCATCACTATGGATTTTCTTTTGTAAGTCCAACCCTTGAATCCAATACAGTTTTAGTAGCGGTTGTGTAGAAACGTCTTTTTAAGCATTGAATGCTTATTTTTGGATGTCGTCGGTCCTGTAACACACCAAGCGGTGCAGACAAATTGAATACCGCGCGTTAGCGCGGTATGATAATTTGTCTGCACCGCTTGGTGTGTTACAGGACCGACGACATCCAAAAATAAGTATTCAATACTTATATTTATATTCATACCGATGTCTATTTTTATGAAATATATGTGTATTGTCGCTGTAAAGCCATTATATACGCTCTCAGTCAGGGATATGAAACACACATGGAACAGCCATATTAACATGTTATTTAGTTCGCTTCCGCGACTTAAGATAAAGTGCCAGAAACTCTGTATACAAAAATCTTTTTTATGAAGGAGTAGATATAATTTGATGATTATTTTTCAAAAGAACATATCAAATTGGTTATGTAAGATTGAACGTTACATTTAATCTCACAAAAATAAATATACTCAAAACACGTGGAGACGTTTATATTTGTGCACATGGCGCATGAATTATCAAAGTGTATTCATAGAAAATTGAACGTCGCAGATTTCCAATGCAAACATAAGGGGAAATATACACTGAATGTAAATATAGAATTATAATGAAATTAATACGTCTACAAGGACCCCAAAACGATGTTCCAATAGTCCAAAAGATGTACGTTTAATGGCATGCATATAATTGCTCATGCTCTGGACTCAATTGCATTAAGGTGGTTGGTTGGTTAACAAATTGCCCATCAGATCTACCTTAAAATTTTAAATAAAATATTTTTGGTCATAAACAATCTTTAGTAAAGAACAAATCCAAAATACAAAAAAATCTAAAGAAGATTAATATAGTCTAAAAATGGCCAAGACCATGAAGCCCTCTTAATACACCAATATTTACATTATCAACTGTCTTTGCCTGTGATAACATTACGATTCAATTTTGAAGCCTATAGCGCAATAATTTCATAAAAGATGAGCGACACAAGATGGGCGTGTCTTATAGCATAACCGAAAAACGGTATTGGCTGCACCGCATAGTAATACATAACATGTGCTTCATGAAAAAATAGCGCTTTCAAAATGTTGTTTTTACAGTGTAGAAATTGGAAATAATATAAATATAAGTCATAAGGAATCATACTTTGAATATTATGAGGTGATAATTTCGGTCGGAGCGTGTTTAAATCTATCATAAAGCCATTCGGGTTTTATTGGATTTGACCACGCCCCGACCGAAATTATCACCTCATAATACTCAAAGAATGATTCCTTATTCCTTAATTATATACATCTTCTGCGCAAGCTTTGGGTTAATTTACCATTTTCTTGTAGAGGACGGATCGAACACCCCAGTCTTGCAAAGATGCATATACAAACATATACATGTATATGAAAAGTTTAACTCATTCGGAAAACAAGCTACATATTACAGATGATATATGGAATTATAAGGTGTGGTTTGATAAACGGTGATCTATAGTTGTGTTAGTGTGTGTTTTTTTTCTATGACAACATAGCCTTGTACATTAATATTAATTTTTTATTTAGAAATTCTTGAATGGAAGAAATATATATCGATTTATTGTAGACTTTATTTTGTGCCATACGACATAGAACATCCAAAACATGAATTCGTATACATGTATTTGCACGCGCGTGTATGTGTGTGTGTGTGTGGGGGGGGGGGGGGGGGTCATCATGTTTAGTAAATGTTTGCCAGCAAAGTCACTATTTTGGAATATTTTATCCAAGGGGGCTTAAAAAAACCCTGTAAATATCATCTTAGATTGTATGTTAGAATAAACTGATCATATAATAGCAATTTTCGAACAACCAATGTAATGATCTCTTATATAATGTCAATATATCTATCTAATGAATTACTAACAATAACAACCAAACAAATTCATCTATCTCAACTTTCTATTACAGCAACTATTAATTCAATTGAAATATATTTAGGTATTTTGTCTAGAATCATTCCTACCAACCATAATGTATACTCCGTGAAATGAGCATATAACAACAGAGTTGAAGAAGAAATTCTGAGAAAATGAATACCAAAATTTACCTAACCAATCCTATTGAATATTAGGGAAAATATTTCCATTTATATAAACCCACCAGTTCCCCTCTTACTGCTTGTACTGCATCAAGGAGGCTTATCTTTTTGCAAGTCTGATGACAAAAATACTTAAGAGTTGGAATTCATTACTACCTAACTGTACGTAAAATCTACATTGTAGCTGAACACGTCCCTTTAGGTTACTATTTGAGGAGTATGTCTTTTAAAAAAAAAGTTTAGATATAATATTAGGCTGTAAAAAGTTACAGTAAACGTAAGCTGAAAACAATGATCGTAAGCAGTTAACAGTAAGCTGTAACGGTGAAAGTAAGCAGTTAACAGTAAGCTGTAAAGAACGACTGTAAGCAGTTAACAGTAAGCTGTAAACAGTGAACGTAAGTAGTTAACAGTAAGCTGTAACAGTGAAGGTGAGCAGTTAACAGTAAGCTGTAAACAATGACTGTAAGCAGTTGACAGTAAGCTGTAACAGTGAACGTAAGTAGTTAACAGTAAGCTGTAACAGTGAAAGTGAGCAGTTAACAGTAAGCTGTAAACAATGACTTTAAGCAGGTAACAGTAAGCTGTAACAGTGAAAGTAAGAAGTTAACAGTAAGCTGGAAACGGTGATAGTAAGCAGTTGTAAGCTGTAAACAATAACCGTAAGCAGTTATAACAGTTAGCTGTAAAAGTGAAAGTAAGCAGTTAACAGTAAGCTATAAACGGTGAACGTAAGCAATTAACAGTAAGCTGTAAACAGCTACAGTAATTAGTAAGCTGTAAAACGTTAAAGTAAACTGTAAGCTGTTAATAATGATCGTAAGCAGTTTGCATCTGACAGCTGACTGTCGTACATGTATATTGAGTTCCATAGTAAAAAATAGATGTAATGCGTTCATTTTTTTTTGTATGTAATATAAATTTTTGAACAGCAGTTATTGCATGTATTTAGCTGTTCATAGCATATGGTAGATTTTTACTACCCTCAAATTACAGTAAACATGAAAATCAAAATAAGATAGTTCATGTGAACGGAATGATATGTATGAAACATAATGTTTATCACCGATACAATTTTAGTTTACAAATGAAAAAAATATTTTTTTCCCCACGCAAACACAATCTTTCCCAAAATTAATCACGATGTAGTAAATAACTATGTCTTAACTATGTGTGAATTATATTTGTTACACGTCGTTTGCTATAAAATATTCTAGAATCATTTCATTTCTTCTAGTATTGGATATGCTTTTAATAAACTGATTGAGAGTGGGGTGCATTTTTTTTAATCTGCGGATCTGTAGCTCCCGGTCTGAAAACTGGGAGCTACAGACCTGCAGCTACTTTTTATTTTACAATCAATTGGTAATACATTTGTGACAAACAAACTTTAATCAAGTTTAGCATTAAATGATGAAATGAAAATAAAAGGTCAGATATTTACAAAACAGGTGCAAAATTTTAATAATGTATATTCATCGTGAAGCTAGTAGTGAATTTTTAATAGCAAATATGGATACGAGTGATTTTAAGTAAAATATATTGGACTTAAGGAAGGAGTCTTTTCTGGTTTTTGACTTGTCAAAAGTAAATTTGATTAAATGTTCATTAAATGAAGATGAAAGGAAATTAAAATGTCATATTTTTCTATCTTTTTTACTATTTTACAACTTGGCATAGAAATAATAATCAAAATTTAGAATCTAACAAGGACTATATTTTTGGTGGAACACTGGCGTAGGAAAATATCACATGTTTTTTGCAATTCAGAGTTGCTATAGATTCATTAGTTTATTTAGCATTTTTCAATCAATAACATTAATGATGGATTTTTTCAACTAATTTAAATTAATAATAAGATACTAGGGTTTAGAATATGTTTCTAAAACATAATTTGCCTATCAAATTACATTTTTATAAGCTTTTTAAGTGCTCATTCTATAAATAGATTTGTGTGAAAAAATCACTAAAATCGGATTTTCTCTCTTATAAAATGGTCAATATATAAGATTTTTTGTCAGTTTATATCTTTACGTATAGCCTTCATAATGTGTAAAAATCAGAAATATTTTATTATTGGAAGCATAGAAAAATGATCCAAATATCTTCAAAATTTAAGAAAATTAGAGGAAATGCGGGTTAAGCAATATCAACTTTAGTTTAAATATTTATTTCAATTTAGTAGTATAAGCTGGTAGACATTCTGATAATCTATCATTTCATTGAAGAATACAAACTTCATATCTTAAATAGATGTCTACAAAACTGCAGATAACTACATTTATTTTTATCATCCTTCAATTTGAGAAAAAAAGGTAGTGACCTTGACCTCACCTTCATGCGAAAACAAGGAGGTCAAATTTGATTAAACTGATACAATCATTTGGTGATTTGATCTGTTTGACCAAGTAAAAATTTCACGAATTTCTTGTTATAAGAAGTGTGTCTAATAACGAGAAGACTCCTTCCTTAATGTATAAGCCAATAGATAAATATAAATATCAAAAGTCAAACGTACAACTTGGCTTTATATTTCATGAGCTGATCAAGAGGGGGACAGGGGAAACTCCTAACACCCAACCCACAGGAAAATTAAAATTTCTTAAATTCACATAGTAAAGTTACCGAAAACGGACCTTGGACCCCCTGGCAATCACAATTATCAATCGGACCCCCTCCCATGGAAAATGTTCTGGATCTACGCATGGTTTTAGAAAACATGAGTTTAACCTACATATTTTATGTACGTGTGGGCGGATTCCATTTTGTTTTGTTTTTTCTCTCAAACGATATCAATTGTAATTCTATCTTATCAATGATCTACGGCTAAGGTTTGGAAACAAGTCACAGCTATGCAGTTATGTCATGGAAACGCCTTTTCTGTAGTAATTTGATAAATGCGAGGCAATAAGTGGGATGTAATGTAAGACATAGGAGTTTTAATTTACGATAACCAAATGTTTCCTAAACTTTCGTTCTTAAACCCGTAAAACGTGACAGATTTTTATCATCTTTACACTGTTATTGACTTATAAATTTCTATTTCCTCACTATATGGATGGAAAGAAGGAAGACTTAATAATGCAATTTACGTACCACACCAAAGCAGATTTCTTAATAAAAGTATGGAGATTTTTGTGGGGTTTTTTTGACAATGCCCGCTACCCTCATGCACACAATAAGGAGGCTGGGTGGTCAACAAAATACCCTTCAGATCTACCTTAAAATTTTTGAAATAATTAGTCCAGCAATAAACTATTATAAAGTAGAGAGGAGTTCAATGTGTTTAAACATCATTTAAATGCTTCCTTATATCTTTATACAGAGCTCTTCTTTAAGGAGATTTATATAGTCTAAAAATGGCCACGACCATCCAGACCTCCAAAAGCTATAGAAAATATTTTATTGTTGTAACTTTAAGACTAAGACATATACAACATATGGAGGAATTAGTAGCGCGTGTAGTTATAAATTAGTTCGCTGTCGATTCTCTTTAACCCTGCCCCCCCCCCCCCCCCTTCCCCTTTTTTCACCCCCCCCCTTCCCCTTTTTTCATGCAAACGGAAAAGGGAAACAGACAGACATACATACAGATGGACGAATCGAACGAAGGACAGACGGATGGACGGACGGACGGACGCCGAACAAAACATGATCAAAAAAGTTAAATTGCATGATCTTTCAGCCCAGGTGAACTTAAAAGGTTGAAAATTGATTGAATAATATATCCATATTCTCAACATTATTTAAATACATGTATTTATATATAAATTGGTATAAATCTATAGCCTACTGTAGCCAGGGTGTGGGAACATTCACCTTTTAGTGGTTAAAGTTGCGAAAAAACCATTCCTTTGTCCACGATAATATATATATATATTTGTGTTAAAACTATATTATTTCTCGGAAGGTGAAAATCAATATCACACCCTCTGGTCGAGATGTCGTTGTAAGTGGAGCCCAAACGAACACATGCATATACTTTAAAAGGGGAACTGAATTAAAAATCAGATGAAAGTTTTGGTTTCTTTGAACGACAAAGGACATTAGAGGCATTGGAAGGGAAAAAAATAAATAGGTTTGTGCGTCTTATTATTTCAATGATCAATGTTATTAAAATAACATTTTTAAAAGAAAAAGTTAATTTAAATTGGATGTTGTGCAGTTGGATATCTCATAGGTGTAAATCTTAAAAAAAAAGATCGGAAAAAAAATCTTATTCATATTCTAATTAACTAGCTTTTTGAATTACTGATATCTATATTCAGTCGGTATAGAAAGAGAAGACAAAATGATATCATTTCAAGCAGATGCACCTGACATTATATATTTTTCTCATAATTAAAATTAAATATATACCATCTGTCTTAAACTGAAGTAAAATGTATTAGTGTATCATTAAGAAAGGGGTATATTTTTTTATCAGGAGAAAAAATATATAACGTCAGGCGCCTGTGGTTTTAAGTAATGTTGCAGGGTCTTAAAAATGAAACAATGAACGAACTTACCATGCAGACAATTAACATGGTTCTTCTATCTGAGAATAATACACAACTACAATTTTTAAAAAAGAAGATATAAATACATGTACATACATAATACAACTGTCACAATTATTACCAAGTATAATCTATAATTTGACTAAGCTTTTCCCCCTTGGTTTCAGGTTTCAGCAACATGCAACTACTAATTCTTCTAGCCTCTACAATCGCAGTATGCTCCAGTGTTCTCGAGCCACGGAAGTCTCCCGATTCGGTGCTCATCTCAGATATCGTCATGGAAAAAGTGAGCGATTCTAACTCTCCGGATGTCAAGCGCACCAAAGTTTTGTCCATCTGGAACAACCTAAGCGTGCTCTCTAAGGTTCTCTCTAAGACCAGAAAGAGCTCCAACAAACTTACCGGAGTGTCCACGCTGTTTCAGAAGAAATACGAAAATTATATCAAAGCTAAATACTCTAAATTTAGTAAGGAGCAAATTAGAGGAATGCTCTTTCGTTTTGGATGAAGTTTTGCTTTTGGTTTTGTTGTTTTAATTTAACTAACGGTAGTAATAAATATATTGCAGCAAAATGATATTTCTAAAAAAAACTAATTTATCTATTTTTTGTTTTTTATTTCATTTATTTCATATTAAATTATTTATGTGTCTGGAGTTCAATTTATGTCAATAATGATTAAATGTGTTTTACTTTCGTCCATTCTGTGCATCGGTTTTTAAAAGAGGAGTTGCGCCGAGAAGAAAAAACAGGACCGACCATCTGCCTGTCTGAATATAAACTTGCTTCTCCTTCTTGTTAATACGGTTTATTCGGGTATTTCTAAAATGTAAACCGAAACGGAAAACGGGACTGAATGGAAAAGTCAAGTCGCTTACTTGATAAATTTGTAAAATCAATTTACTTATTAATATTTAAATATTAAAAAAATATAATTTAATTAATCAAAGCTGCATTTTCTTATAAAAAGCAGTGCATGCTATGGTCAATAATATTTAATTTAGTTGACTCGCAGGCCAGACAACTCGATTGTCTCGTATATCAAGCATAATTCTTTAATTATCATTAATCAATGTTGTTCGATCCTATCAATTGGTGCTGATGTTGGTTAACTGATATAAACAAAGCTAAAAATATTTTTGTCTTGGTAATCATATTTTGGGAATTTGTGTATATATTAGAGTAATCTTATTAAACATTGTCCATATATAAACACTAACTTTAGTCCAAATTGAAAGGTATGTAAATTTTTATTTTCAGTTCCGCACTTTAGCAAACCCAGCGCCTCGCTGTGGTTAATGAAATTTTATAAAAGAAACAAATGTCAAGAAAACAAACTCGTATTAATAATATTAGATGAAAACAAATAATACGAGGAGCATCATTTATGGTTAGATTTATCTGTCTATCCTTTTCAAGTGGTTACTATAGTAACTTTGATGTCGTATTTTTCCGTTCTGCGTTTAAGCAACATTTAAAATCAGTAATTCAAAGTTACCTCTTATGAGTAGTCCTTACTATGGATGCAAATGTTTGTTCTGCTATACTTATTTAGAAGGTGGTAGGTTTTCCAAACCTTTTAAAGAATTTTAAATTTGATGGACATCTCATCAGTTTAACACTCGTCACGTTTAATTGATATGCGATCAAGTAAATTGACATCTGAAAGGCATACGAGTATTGATCATCTTACCCCATTTTAAATACAGACGTACTAAATATTTAAATTACTCTTTTTTCATTGAAAATAAATATAAAATTAAGTATATCTATGTGGCAAGGTTTGATATATAAGACAGGAAACAAATTTGAAATTCTCATGGCAGTTAATATGACGTTGACCATCAAACCTCCCTGACCGCTCAGGGATAACGGTATAAACCTGAAACTTTATCTATTCCATTGTTTGAAGCCTACATTATATCATTATCATCAGCTTTTGAAATGTTTCCTAAATATTTTTAAACTCAATTCTAAATTGTAGCTCTTTCCTGACCCGTGGAGGTCATTCAATTTGTTTGGACAGGACATAATCTACCATAAATAAGACAGCTTTATAAATAAATTCTTTATCTCAGAACAGACCGTTTAGAATTTAGCTCTGGAGAAGAATATAATTTTCAATACCCCGGTTTATTGTCAATATTTTCTAATTATATCACCTTAAAGAAAAATAATTCCTTCACTTGCAAACTGGAAAGCCCTCCTCTATAGAATACTTTGTGCCAATTTTTTTTTAAACTGGGCAAGTGGCTCTACAGAACTATTAATTAATTGACAATGCTGACCACAACATACACAAGACAAATTTTCATAGAAGGGTTACTTGAGCCTTATGACATTCTACACCCAAAATAAAACTAACAGATTGAAGTAAAGTTTTATTTTCATAGTAAATATGAAGTAAGAAACATTGTGTTTTCATAAATTTATCATGATATTATGTACAATCAAACAAAAATTTCCATCAATTACTCCATTGATGATTTTAATGGCAATTAAATGAATGATGAACACATTGATACTTATAAATGAGAGAGACTTCAAACTTCTACTTCATGCCTGTAAGCTGTAAAAATCTTGAAGTTTCTTTTATTTATTATTAAAACACTTATTCACATGGTGCCTTTGTCTCACATTATCTTACAATACCTTTCCAAACCTTTTCTCGTGTTTTTCTAAAGGTACACTCACCATAGACCTGCAATAGCATCATTCCCCACTCTCTAAATATCAAAAGTCTTTTTCCAATAATATTTGCTATCATTACAGTGCATTTCTAAAGTACCAGCCATACACAACAACAAAATTTTTCTTTCACACTCCACTGAACTTGCTTTCACTTTCGCTTTGACTTGGCTGCAGGCCTATTGAAGACCTGTTTCATTCCACCTCCCTTGGTCATGTGCGTCTTGAGATTCTGGGCGGTGTCTGCTATCCAGGGTGAGTCAAACTGGGTGGTGTCCTGGTCCACCAAGTGGGTGTATTTGGTGCGTCCAGATCGTCCAAAGTTCTTGACCTGAAGAAAACACAAATGATTCAATAGTTAAAATCATATTTCTTTATGCAGTTCTTTACATTTCACAGAAAAGGCCTGCCTTTATGCTACATGTATATCAAATTACAGCATGCCCAATCTTTTTTTTTTCTAAATTCTACAAAATAATCTACAGAATTACAAAATATTTAAAACTCAAAAGAGTTCTATATTTCAAAAATTATTTGTTTAGAGAGAGAAAGCTGCCAATATTGTTCCAAAAATAATTGAAAGAAAAAGCCCAAATGAAAATCCTAAAATGGTACTTGAATAATCAAGAAGTTTTTGAAATACATACGCAGAGATGGAGAGTTTGTATTTGTATCAGAGGAAAGTCTAAATACAATTCTAATCACCTGCATGACTTTAGGAAGAATTGTCTTATCAAAATGATCCTCAAGTGTAGGTGCCGAGAAGTCCTGTTTGTACATATTGTCTTCATCATTTTGCTGCAAAAAAAAAGCAGATTTAATTTGAACATAATATTATACAAGCTGATGTACCAAGTCAGTTTCCAAAAAGAAGAACAAAAAAAGATTTAATTGCAACATATTTACCATTTATTATAAAATTGTAGTAAAATATTTCTTTACATTAATCTTGATGTCACAAGTTCATGCCATTATCTTACTTGAATTTCAAATATATCACAAAAATGACTGTTTTCAACAACTAAAAGTTTGGTCCTTTGCTTTGGCTTTACTATCAAACTTACCACAAAGAAGGCACCTCTGTGATAATATTTCTGTAGAAACTTGTATTTTCCTTTAGGGGCTTTGTTTGTGACAAGTTTAGGATTCTGTGCAAATTCCTGTCGTCTCTCTGCCTCACTCATGTTTCGCACTCTCTCTATCTCCATCTTTTCTTTTTCAATGCTATAAAATTAATTTATTTTTTAAAATTAATTTTTAAAATACATATACATGGGAAAATGTTTTGTTTAAACATGTATAAAGCACATAATCATACATTTAACTTTACTATGAGCACAAATAAGTTTCCCACATGAAAATCCCAAATTGTTCATTAATACATTTTCTTCAACAAATGTATCATGACCAAAAAATCAACAATGTATAATTTTTTATAACCCTCTCTCACTTATCTTAACCTTATTAACCAATTAACTAGAATGGCCTACTTTTCACGCTCCTCCTTGTCTCTCTTTAGTCGCCTCAGCTCTCGGACTTTCCAAGCCTCGTACTCTTCTTCATCATTTTCATCACCAGAGTCAAGAGCGTCACAGGCATCCTCCACAGTTTTCTCCTCTTCTGCTGCCTTGCGAGCATCATCTTTGATAATCTAAAAACAGAGATATTGATGAAGAATTTTTGTAAAGTACAAACAGCAAAAATTATAGATATAGGAAGAACTACAGTATTGAAGTAAAATACTGGTACATGTACATCAAGCAATTAAATTCCTCAAGTATTTTCAAAGATTTTTGAGAGGTTTTAATAAAAATGGCTTTTTGCGTCTAGTTCAATTTCTGTAAAATAACTCTTTTCAAAAAATACGTTTTGTGGTTTTTTAAGGTGGGTACCTTTAATGTGTGGGACCTTCTTTCCTCTGCTATTTTTTTTGCCTCCACTTCCATTTCTCGTTTCTTTGCTTCTTCTTTCTCCTTCTCTTGGATGGTGATTCTGTCTCGTCTGATAAATACATCAGCACCATACAGATTATAGAATATCTACTACACATCTTACGAAAACAATGTGTACTGCATGGTCAAGTAACACAATGAATTCACTTTGCCTGGTGATTTTAGAATCTAACAATCTTACATGTATAGTATAATCTTCATTAAGAAATTTTCTTTCTGGATTTCTGTTTACAGTTCAGTCAAATTGTAAATAACATGATCTTTTACAGTCAAATAGTACATATTGCATACTTCACATGTCTGTAATTATTTTTCACAGTATTCTTTTAAATACATCTCATTTAGCTTTATTTTTAAGTTAAGTTTTAGGAGCGCACAGTGGTATACTCGATGAACTTACTTCCTGACAAACACTGGTTTAAGTCTAGGACCAGTTTCTTCCTCAGAATCTGAATATTCTTCATATTCAGAGGATTCCTCCTCACTCTCTCCCTCCACCTTTTCTTCCTCCACTTCTAAAACTTCCTGTAAAATACAAATATGTTAATATTAAAAATTCTCTCTCTCTCTCTCTCTCTCCCCATCCCACCCTATACAACAGTAAATTCTGAACCTTGTTCCTCATAAGATGCATGTTTATACTTATTGTAAAACATTACAAACATTATCCTATATGAACCACACAAAGTTTATGTACAAATATTTAATTTACACACCTCCTCCTCTTGTCTCTGTTGCATCCGCTGGCGAAGGAGAAGTCTTCTTCTTTCAATTTCCTAAATATACAGAATAATACTATAAACATCATAATTCTTGTGAAATACATACATACAATCAAGATATGGTGCAGACTTTTATTTTATACAGGCATTATTACAATCAACCTAATCATTGTACCTCTTCATCCAACTCCTCTTCCTCTTCACTGCTCTCTTCCTCTTCTCCAAATCTCTTTCTGTGTCTTTCATCTTCAGAATCCGATTTCTCCTGAATAAGTTCTGGTTCCACTACCTCCCTTCTGTGCCTTGCAATCCTGTAACCAAAATAAATCATTTTAAGGTTTGTGGGCTCATTTTTTTTCTCTCTCTCAAAAATTCATATCAAATCAAGATGTGTTAATAAAAACTTCCACTTTTTGCTCTAGCCAACAAGCATTACACATGATAAAGCTTAAAATAGCTTAATAAATATCACAGCAATTATAAAGTGATTTTTAATCTTAGATATATTCTGATAAACAAACCTGACTTTAATGTATTTCACTTTTTCATAAAAACATTTGAACATTCATTTTTTTTCTTCATTGTTCAATTTACAAAAACATAAAAAAAAATATTAATGTGATAATCACAACATTATCCAATTAGCTAGAGAAGGTACCTGTCATCATCATCACTATCGTAACCAACATCTCCGCGGTTTTGTAATCGCCTGAGTCGTCTGTCTTGTGTGTCCAAAGGAATCTCTTCTTCCTCTGGAGCGCTGTCTTCATTTGCCTGTTGCTGCTTCTTTTTTCTGTTGAACTCAAATTCTTCATCACTTTCTTCACCTCCACTGCTGTCTGGTGCAAAATCTGGTCTACAAATTCCATTGTACATTATGATTAATACAATGACTGAAAACATTTGAAGGTTTGAAATTCATGGATGCAGGTGAACATGAATAGTGCTCTCATTCTTATACTGCAGATGTGTATTGATAATCGTAACAACAGAAATCAAGATTTTATATGACAGTAATCAATGATGAAAGGGGGAATGCATATCTATGAATACATCATGTCAGCTTTTAATTTTGATAGATAATAAAATTGTTATGAATTGCAATCTAGCAGAAAAATTACATATATTTACATATTCACTTTCTAAACCAGTTGAAATAATATCTATATCGTCAAAAATATTAATGTTTCTTTTTTCACAATCAAATTCATTGAACAATTTAGTATACACAAGTTTTACCGTTTTCCTGTGACATATCTGTTAACTTTCACTTTCTGCATAACAACCTCCCCTGAAATGTAAGTTCTTTATTATTACACAGAAGAAATAAGCACCTTCTTTCAGAATGCTGTCAATGCACAATACAGAAACTTAATTTATGGTGGACTAAATCTTCAGAAACACAGAAATTAAATTTATGGTAGAATAAATTTTAAGAAATCTAGTATTCACCACATTGCTGCACGATAATCACAATAAGGAGATGGTATTGTAGTTATGAGGTATCAAAAGCATTAACTACCTTTTTCATTTTTCATGGGGATGGCACCCGCCGTGGACTGAATGGGAACGTTTGGAAATGCCTTCGACATGTTTATTACCGGATTCTATATTCCAAATAAGTCAGTAACATTGATCAAAGAGAAGATGTTGCTGGTTTACGTTTAGCAGAATAGATCACTACATCACGTTGTTAATTTGAGACACAGATTGACCACTCGGAATCACAAACTTTTCGTTTACCGGTCCCAAACAAAAGCTTTTTTGCAAACACTTACTTCCCCCTTATATCAAACGCTTGGCTGATTATCACACTTTAATATTCTAAAATAAAAACCGCTTCAAAAGAAAATATTTATCCGGATGCTCTTAATTGAAAAAAAACAACCCAAAATCATATGAAATAATTATGAAGTATATTAACAAAAAATCTATTAAGAATAAAATATTAAGGCAGATTTAGCAAAGGTCGAAATTTCAACTTTGTTTTATTTCTATAAAATATAATCTGAAAATGTCATATTTTAACTAATTCCTGGAAAAAGTTTTTTAAAAATGTGATATGTGTCGTCTGACCTTAACAACATTATAAGTTGAACATTGAAGTCTCATGAACCTTTGAATATATTTCTCGTGTCTTTATTCAGTGGACAATCAGTAAAAAGTCAGTAAGAAAGTGACGCCCATCTTCTACACTATTTAGATTTTTTACAAACACATTCTTCAATTTCTGCATCAAGCAATATTCTTTGACCAGAACTATTTTTTACTAATTTGCGTCTATTCAAAAGTTGTTTTTATGAATATGTATATTCGCTCTTTGTATTTATATACTAAACTACAGTAGAATATTAAAGACTAAGCAGAGTACGTGTGTGCTGTGTGTTCGACTGTACCACGTTAAAACGTTACTCTAAATATGCGACATCATTGATTGGTCAATGGCATTGCTAGTTTAGCTTTTGATATGCTAAACAGTATTCCTTCAATGAATGATAATAGCAAATCGATGATTAAATTGACAAAATATAAACATTTTATCAAAGTACTTTCATAAAATACGATAATATGCAGCGTATTATTTCGTTTGAAACTACATACAGCGCTATAGCAAAAGTATTCGCGATTTTTCAAAATGGCTTCGGCCTACTTTGCGCGTCTCGATTGGGAAAAGAGCGATAATTCTACGAAAAGATAGAGTTATCCGTTCATTTTTTTTTACTGAGTTATCTTTATGTAGGAAGTGACGCTATTTTATATTTACTGTCGTCTGCACTTTGCTTTGTGATCGTAAACATACGGAGTTTAACAATGGATCGAAAATCTGGTGAACTTACCAATGAGTTTAAAATCTAATCATATCTTTGAAAATTGAAAATCACAAAACTTGTGAAATTGTTCGGCTGTTGAATATTAGTGAATCTACCGTTCGATATGTTTGCAATAAGTTATTAAACAGGAAAGTGTGGAAAATTTACCTCGAGTTGGTAGACCTCGAAAGTTGTCACACAGAGATGAAAACTGGATAATGCGTGCGGTCAAAAGTAACAGGTACAGGACCTTAAATGAAATTACACTGGATTTTAACGAAGGAAAACATCGTACAAAAACTGTCCATAAATGTACAGTCCAGAGATTTCTCAAAGAACAGGGATATAAACGAAAAGTTGTGCGAAAACGCATGGTTGTTCGTGAAATGAACCGAAAAAAGCGATTATCTTGGCGGTCCTACTAAACAGAGAACTCTAAAGAACTCTAGAGAACTCTAGAGAACTCTAAGATTATATAAATAAATAAAGCCTATAAATGTCATTTTTGTGTGTTTTAGAATAAAGTAACACATACTGTACCATAATTAATTTAAAAAAAATAATTTTATTAACTGGATTCTTGAAAAAAAAGAAAAAATACTTCGGCGAAGTAATATCTAAACATCGATCCCGATGTAAATAACACCGCCGCAAATAGCTTTTTATTGAGATACGATAGGATGGAAAAACGCTTGATTAGATGACATATCCAAAAAAAACAAAAACAAATAACAATAACGACAATAAAGATAAAGGTGAAATAAAATCAATTATTGACAATAGGAAAAATATGTTGATCAATGTGTATTTAATAATTAATTATCACTTTGTCTTATATATATGAATATCTTAGTAATTTTATTTTCCGGCAATAATTGAAAAAAAAGAGGGTTTATTGTTTTATGTATATTCATGTTTTTTATTAAACGTAACTAGAAATTAAATCGATTAAACTAGAAATCGATGAGTCATCACCCCAAAATGTTCAAGTGGATCCTGGCGCAGATCTAGAAGAGTTTGAGGACTCATCATCCCAGAACGTTCAAGTAGAACCTGATGAAGATTCAGACTCAGAAGACAGGGGCAATGGTTCAATGATGAACATAACTTCATACAGTGACGTCAGCCATCCTTATAAAAACCCAGAACATAACTCACTACCAGGAAAATTTATGTCACTGGAAAAACAAATAGACATTCTTTACTATCCCAAAACTATGGACAAACAACAACAACGAGTCCTACAACAACATTATTAAATTAAAAACAGATTGGAAAATAATGAAACTCCCGGCTTTAATAGATCTCTTACGAGAACTTGATGTATTACAGACCCGGAACATTCGTGATGCGTTGCATTCTAGGGGAGATTTTAAGATCTCGGTTCAAGCTGAAATTTTGAAGGTTCCCAACGAAGTATGGATAAATTTAACCGAAGAGCAGAGACAGAGACGTCTTTTCAGACTTTTGAATTTCCTGTTACCTACAGCATCTATCACCTCAAAAGCCAGGACAAACAAAAAGAGTGAAGTCATGCAAGACAAAAACGGTAACAAAGAAAATGAGAGTATAATAGAAAAGAGAATAAACAAAAAGAAGTTGAGAAGATAAAAAAAAAGACATAAACAAACCAAAAAAAAAAAAAAAAAATTAAAAAAAAAAAAAAAAAATGGACCCTGAAGTAGAACCACGTCCACGTCGTGGGGTCTGGAAACATTCATTATGAATGGCCAAGAGTTCTACAATTTAAATTCAACTAATTTAAATTTCTGAACTTACATAATTTTAAATATTAACCTACAATATAACAAATAATATACAGCCCCTCCCTCCAAAAAAAGTAAACAAAAAAATCAAAAAACAAAATCAAAATCAAATACAAAAAAAAAAAAAAATAAAAATAAAAAAATAAAAAAAAAAAAAATAAAAAAAATATGGACCCTGAAGTAGAACCACGTCCACGTCGTGGGGTCTGGAAACATTCACATTTTGAATGGCCAAGAGTTCTACGATTTTTTTTTTCATTTAAATTCTGAGATTTCCTTTTTAAAACATTCATATGTATTATGTTCGGATAAATGATCGGGATCGATATTCTGAAAATATAGAATCGATCATTGAAATAGCAAAAATCCTGTATAATGAGTTTATATCCATTTTTTATAAAAATTCTTTCGATAAAAAATTAATAAAACATGTATCCTTACTGAAATACATACAAATAAATAATTTTAACTCATTAATTATTTAAAAAACACTAGAGTTCTCTAGAGTTCTCTAAAGTTCTCTAGAGTTCTCTGTTTAGTAGTACCCTTATCTTGGTGTTTAGAGAAACGACGATTAACAGTGGAACAGCATTGGAACAAAGTATTATTTTCTGACGAAAGTCAAGTTGTTATTGGTGAAAATCCCAGAGTTTATGTCTGGAGAAAGGCAAACGAGGCGTATCTACCCCAGTGCATGCCCCCCTAAGCGTCGAGTTGCAGTTATGGTGTGGGGATGCATAGTTATGATGGTGTTGGGACTTTGTGTCTTGTTGATGGCAACATATCTGCTCAAAAGTATATTGACATACTTGACGAACAACTTGTGGTCAGTTATAGCGAGGCATTTTTCTGATAAACCTTACCTTTTCCAAGATGACAATGCACCCGTGCTCAGAGCCAGGATTACTTGTAAATATAAGGTAAAAAATAACATTCCTTCCATCACATGGCCGGCACAGTCCCCGGACATTAATATTATTGAAAACATTTGGTTGAAAATAAAGTACTCACTCCAAAACATGGCCAGAGACATTAATTACTACCCAAGATGAACTTTTTAATGTTATACTTGACATTTGGCAAAACATCGCCCCTGAGTACGTTAAAAACTAGTCCGAAATATCTGACGTTTTCCTGGCTTATTTTAACGATTTTGATATTTTACATGCCAGAGTTTTCCTGGCAAGTAAAATAACAAAATCGTTAAAAAAGCCAGGAAAACGTCAGATATTTCGGACTAGTTAAAAACCTGTACCTATCAATTCCCCGTCGGATCCAAGCTGTTATAAGATCCAAAGGTCATCTCACGAAATGTTGAGAAAAGAAAGTCAGTTTAACATACTTTTTAATAGTTTTATATTTTGAAGCGCGTCTTGTTACGGCCGCCATTTTGAAAAATCGTACTAGAGGCCCATGGGCCACATCGCTCACCTGAACAACAGTTCCTTGTAACATTCTATATCGTATCATAATATGCTATTTCTATTTTAAACTTTGAACCCCTTTCTGGGGCCCCAGTATTGTTTATGGGGTTTATGGTTGGCTTTAACAATTTAGAATTTATACTATTTGAGGATCCTTACATTATAGTAATTAATCTCACAAACTGTAGCATTGTAGTTCTCGAGAAGAAGATTTTTAAACATTTTCTATATATACTTCTGTTAAACTTTGAACCCCTCTTGGGGCCTCAGTATTAGTCCGGTGGTCACAGCTTTATTAATTTAAAATCTACATAATTTAAGGATGCTTGCATAGTAATCTCACAAATTTAAGCATTGTGGTTCTTGAGAAGAAAATTTTTAAACATTTTCCCTCTATATTTCTATATTAAACTTTGAACCCCTTCTGGGGCCCCAGTATTTGATCAAGGGTCATGGCTTTTATAATTTAGAATTAACACTATTTTAGGATGCCTACAGAGTGATCTGACAATGTGAAGCATTGTAGTTCTCGAGATTAAGATTTTTAAACATTTTCCATATATACTTCTACATTAAACTTTGAACCCATCTTGGGCCCCCAGTACTAGTCCAGGGGTCCCTATTTTAAAAAATCTCAGAAATTGTAGCATTGTAGTTCTCGAGAAGAAGATTTTTTTAACATTTTCCCTATTTACTTCAATGTTAAACTTTGAACCCCTCTTGGGTCACGATTTTACCAATTTAGAATATACAATAGCCATGGATGCTTGCATAGTAATCCCACAAACTGTTGCACTGTAGTTCTTGAGAAGAAAAATTTTCCCTATATATTTCTATGTTAACTTTGAACCCCTTCTGGGGCCCCTGTATTAGACTGGGGGTCACGACTTCCACAATTTAGAATCTTCACACTTTGAGGATGCTTGCATAGTAATCTCACAAACTGTAGCATTGTAGTTTTTGAGATTTAAACACTTTCCCTATATACTTCTATGTTAAACTTTGAACCCCTTCTTGGGCCCCAGTGATGGTCCTGGGGTCACGGCTTTTACAATTTAGAATCTTCATTACCGTAATCCGGTGAATATAATATGCAGTAGTGTACAATACGCACCCCCCACTTTGGGCCTGAAAGTGGTGAAAAAAAGCTAGTTCGGATGTATAATACGCATCAAAAAAATTGACCAAACGGTAATGCTGAGTATATTAACAAAGCAGTTATACTCAATTTCATCGCGGAAATACACAACCGGAAATAAGAAAACCAGTAAATTTTTAGATACGGATTTATTGTAACTAATACATCGCGGTAATATCTTTATTTCATAATCAATGTTTTAAATAGACCTAGAATAAAATAGTCTACCGTAAATAAAATCAACTACTTTTAACAAGCGTAATATAATTGTTTTGTCATCACATAACCCCAGTGTAGTGAAAAACGGTGTACGGGTATAGGAGATAACGGACCTAATTAAATTCTTAAATGATGCCGATCAAAGTGATCAATTAGAGGCCTGGAACATAATAAAATATGTGCACATATAGTTGTGTTGTGTATAGTACACATATCCTAAGGGGAGTGTCTGAGATAACCAAGGTGTCAAGCGTTAGCGGTCCGGTGGGGAGCACAACAATGGCTTCTATTAACGGAATAGGTTATAGAATTATTTATAGTCATAATTATTTGCAATAAATCAATTATCATTACATGAAAATGGTTAAAAATGAGCCAAATGATGTTTAAGCTGTTTTCAAAAATCGGTTACAAATAGCACGTGACCACCCAAGTCCACATTCTATAATTAACAGCTGTAATGGCGGCGTACACGGAGAAAAAGAATAGGCAGTTCAAATTCATTTTTAAAGGCCATTTTGAAACAGTTTATTGATAAACAGACTTTAAGTATACATTTTCTTTAATAACATGCTATAACAAGGATTTATTAATATATATGTGATAATGAAGTAACGTTACGATGTACAGAGGGGTATCGGTTAATTCTGTCTGTGGTCAGCATAGATAATACGCCAGTATGATACCCCGTGCTTCACCTAGGGAAAAAATATGTCAAAATCCTATAGGGATGTATAATACGCACCCCTTTCTCACGGTAAGAAATCCTGGAAAAAAAGTGCGTATTATATTCACCGTTTTACGGTATTTGAGGATCCTTGCGCAGTAATCTAGCTAACAAACTGTAACATTGTAGTTTTAGAGAAGAAGATTTTTAAACATATTTCCTACATATATCTATGTTAAACATTGTACCCCTCTTGGTGCCCCAGTATTAGTCCGGGGGTCAAGATTTTTACAATATAGAATCTATAATAGCCAAGGATGTATGCATAGTAATATCCCAAACTGTTGCATTGTAGTTCTTGAGAAAAAGATTTTTATACATTTTCCTATATATGTTAAACTTTTAACCCCTTCTGGGGCCCCAGCTTTGGTCCGGGGTCATGATTTTTACAACTTAGAATCTTAGCTATACATACAACCTTTTGTGTAAATATTGGCATTTCTGGAGCAGTGGTTGTTGAGAAGAAAATTTTTAAAACATTAATCCTATGTATTTCTATGTTAAACTTTGAACCCCGCCTTGGGCCCCAGTTTTGATCAGGGGGTCACGATTTTTACAATTTAGAATCTTCACTATATATAAAAGCTTTTGTGTAAATATTGGCATTCCTGGTGCAGTGAATCTTGAGAAGAAGGATTTTAAACATTTTTCTTATGTATTTCTATGTTAAACTTTAAACCCCGCCTGTTTTCTTTTTGGTCCAGGCGGGTCACGATTTTTGCAATTTAGAATCTCCACTATATATACAAGCTTTTGTGTAAATATTGGCATTTCTGGTGCAGTGGTTCTTGAGAAGATTTTTAAAAATGCATCCCCCTTTTTTACAATTTTGAGGTTTTCTCTGCTTTGAATACTAACTGGCCTTTTATTTCTGCAATTTAAATTCACCTTCCCATAAGGATGCTTTGTGCCAAATTTGGTTGAAATTGGCCAAGCGGTTTTAGAGAAGAAGTTCAAAATGTGAAAAGTTTACAGGCGGACGGACAGACGGACGACGGACAAAATGTGATCAGTAAAGCTCACTTGAGCTTTCAGCTCAGGTGAGCTAAAAATTTAGTGTGTCCAACCTTTAAGATTTCTAAAAAGTCATTGTTTTTTAATAGATTGTGTTGCTTTAATATAAGCAAAACGTATCTAATAAACAAAATTAGATTAGATTTTGTCGGGGGGGGGGGGGGGGGGGGGGGGGGGGGGGGGGGGGGGGGGGGGGGGGGCAACTCCATGATAATAATTCACTTTTGTTTATGTAAATTTAAGAAAAATGTTTACTGTGAGAAAAAGTGGGGATGGGGGGAGTGGGCAGACCCCCTGATGCTATATGCCTGAGGACATCCGCTACATCAGCATTCGATTCATTTGCATTCCATAAGCTCAATAGGTTTGGTTTCATCGTTGGATTAAATCAACCCGTTAAGGAAAATAAATCATCCAAAAAAAAAAAAAATGAGGCCTATGGGCCACATCGCTCACCTAAGCAACACTAGTCATAATTAAATCAGCTTTATGGAGTCATACACAAAACATTTGGACAATGTAGTAGAATAGATCCTGTATAAAAAGATTATCATATTTTCCCACAGATATTCATATGTAAAACATTGAGCCCCTTTTGGAACAGGATGATTTTATAATCATATCACATATTGAGCACTGCAGTTCTCAAGAAGATCTTACACAGCTGTTTATATATATGTAAACCTACATCACTAATTTTCATAGTACATACAAGCCTTTAAATACAGTTGCACTATTTTTTACTAATATATTAACAGGTACTTTATCAAAACCTTTAACTTTGAGTGAACCTCCTTAATTAAGGGTGACACTACTTTAAATGCTACACAAGCCTTTTATGGAGTAACTTGACACAATCTTGAAGATGGGTACATGTACTATGAAAAATGAAATATGCCAGTGGAATTAAACATTTTAAACCAAATGTTGTACCAAGGAAAAAGGTTACATATTACCTAAAAGTGTCTGTAATTTTGAATTTTCCTTACATTTTTAGCAAATAAAATTTATTTAAACACATAAGAACATCTTTTAATACTGAAATTTGATACACAGGATCTCTTATTAGCCTACAAAGGCCATGTATCAGCTCAATGACTGTTTATATAACCTAAGCAAGTGATAATGTGCAGTCTTAAATCCAGGGGGAGATAATCTGAAGATATGATCTGTGATCACCACTGACAGAATCCATCAATTCACCCTTTGTAATCCTAACAAAGTATCATAAGAAGGGAAAATCCTTATCAGATAATGGTTACATTCTTAATTTAAACTAAAACATCTATACTTATAAATTAAGACTTTTTGCAAATAAACTAAAAAATGCCTGCACCAGAGTAATTGCTTACACCTTCGGTATTTCAGCATGTGTATACTATTATTATATGTACACATGTAGCAGGTACCCAAAGGCAGGCCACATTAAAACATGCCCCGCTCCAAGAGAGCCCATTCCAAAATAAACCATGGAGAGCACAAAGGATATTTCCACAAGGGTCATCCCTATTCAAGTTCAAAAGTAGTACCTGTTTACGGTTGCCATGACGATGACAAAGGAGATGCTGGTGACAGTTCCCAGTCAGTGTCGGCCAGTGACCAATGGATGTGTCCACCCCGGGATGAGTACCGAGATGCCATTTCATCTCTGACCTCTTCATCTGATCAGTCCAGTCTGGTTCTGCCATCCCGACTCTGTCCTAGTAAGCCTATACAATGTACAGTCCAGAGTGTAAATAAAGATAGGTCCAACAGAGAGAACATTATAGTCAATGTTAAATCGCTGACTACATTACTGGAAGAAACAGCAGTCCACCATTACTGTAGTCGCCATGCCTAAAATGAACTTTGCCATTTTTAGGAGACAAGGACTGTTCATAAGAGGCCATTTCAGCTCAAGTGATGTGCAGCTGTACAAAACGCATAAGAAATCCAGAGGACCAGAGACTGGAACCCTTAGCGAGGCCCTGCTACTTGGCTGCCTAAGAATAAAGGTAGGAGTGTCAGACACCAGCTTCATTCTCAGATGTCTTAATGTTAAGGTACGCGACACTAGGGGAATGCAGCGGAAACTGAACTCACTCTGTGACCAAGAAGAGGAAATCAACACTGAAAGCATGATAAAAAATCAACGTTATGTAAGTGGAGTGAACAGCATGGCTGGAAAGGAGTCAGGAGTCTGAAGTAGACCTGGTGACGAATACGTCGTATAACAACGTCCCAAGGGAAAGCTTCGATGCTGAGACTCCGAGATTTTCACCCCTTGTCAAAAATAATACTCCCCGAAATCTGGCACTGGTACTACAGACTGCTAACAAGTTCTGTAGTAAAAGAGGCTGCGACCACCGAAACTGTAAGAAAAATTATGGAAACGATGAGACAATTACATCAAGTGAGGTGACACTGGTGAGAAGATGTTTAGAGTCCCTGCATGATGAGAACAACGTTAAAGTTAGACCAGTGACCAGTGACTCCTCCGCTCAACTGGATAAGACACTTACAGACTACTCGGAAGTGACTGGCACTGAAATCATACAATGCAAGTGCTTTATTCATAAGCTGAGCAATCTACAGACGTACATCAGGAGCCAAAAACTGAAGTCCAACTCCCACCCGATAGCAACAGTGATGCTTTTGTTCAAGGACTAGCAACATATATGCATGCACAAGTTGGATATGAAATGGTTCAAATAATAAAAAACTGTGCAAGTCTGATAAACTTTTCATACAGAGGGCAGAGAGGGCCATATCCAACATTCTGCCATGCTGTTCCAGAGTCCATGACTGCTGTCGGAGAATGTCGTTTACATCCAATACCCAGCTACCTACTTACAGCGCCAAATTCCTACCTTATGGATTAGGCACCTGGACCTGGAACCTGAAGACATTTCCAGCATATAGAGGGTCATCAATAAACAAATACTGGGCCAAAACTTACCAAAATTCTGCCAGCTCTTAACTATTAATAAGTGCGAAAGTCTCCATCAGACAGTCTTCACATACAACTTGGGCCAAAAACTTTACTGCGCTGTGTCACTCCACTGTACATTCCTCTACTCATGGCACTGGGTCTTTGTCATCTCTTATTGGTTATTGAAATTGGTCTTATTGACCTTTCATTTTATTTAAGAAATAAATTGAGCCTTCTGCTCCTCTGTGAAATTAATTTCATAGACTGCGGACATATTGAATCAGAGATGCAGAGGTTAAAACCAAATATGGTGAAGCACCTGTAACATTAACAACAAAAGGTCAATGGGTCATTTTAATTAATAATTTCATTAATAATTAGCTTAATTAATTAATATAAGGGAGTGATGGGGCAGCATCCATTAAAATTCATCCAATTTCATTTTAGGTACGTACTATTCGACATGCATGCAGGCTTAATAAGCACTCTGCCTATTCCTAGCCAAATATCAGAGTTATCTTTCCTTGGCTACAAAACCTAAATGAATGTAAACAGATACAACAACATCAATATACTGACAGTATATATGCAATTTATATATGTCACGAAAAAAAAGTTAATGGGGAATTCCTAATTTTGACCTGTGCTTGACGGTGCCAAGGGACAGTTAGAATTCTGGGGTGGGGGTAACCCTAGCTTTACCGCTGTGTTGTGGAAAATTCATAATTTGCACCTGGGCCAATATGACATTAAACTACCTGTTGGACTTAAGGAATGACATTAGAAGAGAAATTCTCCAAAAATATCACCCCTATCTTAATTTTTCTGGTCAGATAAAACATCTATCAGACCCCCCTGTGTACTGTGAAAATTTTACTCATTTTCACCCATTTAGATCCCATCCTACCACTCTCCCTGCAGAGAAATGACCCAAAACTCAAAAAGTTAAAAGTTGCGTGCCGTTAAGTATCTGACTCTCAGACACCCCCTTATACATGTATAACACTATGAGACTTGCATGCTTTATATCAAAATCCAGGAATGACTCCCTGCTATAAAATTACCACCTATTATCAATTCACTAATTTTCATAGTACATACAAACCTTCAAATACAGTTACACTACTTTTTAATAAAGAGCTGTCCCTTGCTACCAATTATGCCAATAATGCTTAACAGCTAGAATACACAGCTAAAAATTAAATCAAAATATGTTTATATGAATGTATCATCAGCAAATTAAGTCTTATCATAGAAATATAATTGCATACATACTGAAACTGTTAACAGAATTATCTCAACTAAATTAATGATAGGAAAGAGAGAAAGAGAAAATTCTTATAGGTTTTTTTTTAAGGATGATTTTCCTATGCTTCATGATGACAACTGCTAAATGTACATATTACATGTAATGCTAATTAATCATTATATTTTGCAATAAAGTTTCCAAATATACCAGTAATTATCAAATAAATTGAACAGGTAACTTACCCTGGCCTGCAACCCACAGTCTCATTCGAGAAATAACAACCTCCACAAGAATTTGAATGCAAAAAGAATTTGTAAGAACAATTTATCAAACAAATGCTTGTGGGGGCAATGAACCTACAACAAAAACAAAGCATGGCAAAAATTAAACATAGAACTATATGATACTGTATATCCACTGATATACAATTTTTACGTACGTCACAAATACTTTCACATTGCAAAAATACTATACACAAAAATCATATCTGGTATTATTTGCTATTACAAACTTTTTTAATCGTTAAAATAATTTGGGCATGAATATAAGTTTGTCAGATATAGGGTATCAAATATATTTTATTGTAAACAATGAAGTACATTCATAATGAAATAATATAATGTTTACAAATCCAGAAGTTAAACAAATCTTTAAGTGTTACATTTCCCCAAAGCTAGATTTTAACTTGGATGCTTGACTCCAGCAGTCATCACATGTATCTTTTAGAACTCAAATATAGATTTTTTTTTTTTAAGCACACAGGATAATGTTCAGTTTTTTTTATTACTATTATAAGTCCATCGTTGGCCCCCCTTTATGTTCGCCTTTCTCCATTTCTTTCCTTTTTTGCCAAGAAAAATTGAAGCCATCGATTTTATCATAAAGTTTTGTTGTTAGGTTACCATCAATGTCCATTTCCAGTAAAATATCCAAATATGAAACAGTGGTATCTTTTATTTCAAGTTCACTGGGATATATATCGAGTTGACGTAAGTATGGAAATAACAACTGTTAATTGATAATACATCGTTGATATACCTGAATGTTGAGTTGAAGGCCACAGCGAGTGATTTTATTTTTTTCACGTACAAGTTTTTGAATAAATTCTGCTTCATAGGTTTCAGCTTTCTTGGCTAATTGGTTTCTGAGAAGAAAATTTTTAAAGATTTACTCGATATATTCTTATATAAAAATTTGACCCCTTCCCATTTTGACCCCACCCTATCCCTAGGGGTAATGATTTTCACAACTTTGAATCTACACTACCTGAGGATGCTTCCACATAAGTTTCAGCTTTCCTGGCTGATTGGTTTCTGAGAAGAAGATTTTTAAAGATTTACTCTATATATTCCTATGTAACAATTTGACCCCCCATTGTGGCCCCACCCTACCCCTGGGGATCATGATTTTCACAACTTTAAATATGCACTACCTGAGGATGCTTCCACATAAGTTTCAGTTTTCCTGGCCATATGGTTCTTGAGAAGAGTTTTGAAAATTTCTCAAAAATTTTTCAATAATTTCTAATTATCTCCCCTTGTGAAAGGGTGTGGTCCTTAATTTTCACAACTTTGAATCCCCTTTGCCGAAGGATGCTTTGTGCCAAGTTTGGTTGAAATTGGCCCAATGGTTCTGGAGAGGAAGTTGAAAAAAAAAGTTTACAGACACACAGACAGATGGACAGATGGACGAGACAAAATGTGATCAGAAAAGCTCACTTGAGCTTTCAGTTCAGGTGAGCTAAAACCAAACAAACACACAAAAAAACCTTCAACACAAACAACAACAAAACAAAAACAACTTTGTTGGATAATATGCTCATGTTCTATCTCTTTTCAAGAATGGGGTCTATTACTTTCATGTAATTAAAGACTTGCTTATAGAGGTATTATAAAGCATATCTAATAGGGTTTATGTCTGGTAAAATCTAAAAAAAAAAATATCAATTATAAACAAGGGAAAATATTCCAAAAAATGTCTCAATGGCAGATCATTTTAAGCAGTTGATCACTGAGTCTGCTGTTCTTCCCTGGTAAATCAACACTTCAAATTTTCATCGATTGATGTCATTGGTTTGTTCATCAACTTTATTTATTAACTGCTTAGTTTTTAACTAGACAACATTGATATGGTGACCATCTCAAAGGGCCTTGCTTAAATAATGGACAACAGGATGAAAAGAATTTCAGAGAATAGAGAATTTTGCTTTGACCTTGACCTATAACTTAGAAATTTTCCATCTGGCATAGAACTTCTATTTCAATCTCATTACCCCTTACATACAGGCATTTTTGTTCAATCTGAGCAAGATTAAGCAAATGGGAAATAATCTACAGTCTAAAACTGATTAAAAAGAGATCCGCTAAGACCTTCACATTGACTTGGTTCAAGGTCACTGCATGCCATTAACCAAAAAGCTCCGTTAGATTAAAGTATTAGCAAAATAGGGCTAAGTGGAGAGTATATATATGCTCTTAAAAAAGGATTTTTGTGTGATCTGATATGACCTTGACAGTTAACCTACAAACTTCATTCAAGGTCACTGCATACCCTTTGATCAAAGGCACCATGTGGGTGAAGTATGAGCCAGATTGAGCAAAGGGAGAGAAGATATGCTCCGGACATGGATTTTTTTATATAATTCTGCTATGACCTTCACATTTGACTTTGAAAGTTGATTCAAGGTCACTTCACACCCTTTGCTCAAAAGCTCTGTTTATGTGAAGTATGAGCGAAATAGGGCTAAGTGGAAAATATATATGCTCTGAAAAAAGGATTTTTATGTGGTCTGATATGACCTTGACCCTTGACCTACAACTTTCATTCAAGGTCACTGCACACCCTTTGACCATAGACACTCTGTGAGTGAAGTATGAGCCAAATTGGACCAAGGGGAGAGAAGATAATCTCCGGACAAGGATTTTATATATAATTCTGCTATGACCTTAACCTTAGACCTAAAAACATGGTTCAAGGTCACTGCACACCCTTTACCCAAAGGCACTCTGTGGGTGAAGTATGAGCCAGATTGGGCCATGGGGAGAGAAGATATACTCTTGAAAGGAATCTCGGATGGACAGATGGACAGACTGATCACTATAGGGTGCCAGCAGAGCGGGACCCTAATAAAAATAGAAAAGAGAGAGAGAGAGAATGATGTTTATAATTTTGAAATATAATTTGAAACCAAAATAAATAAATAAGTGTACACATTTTATTAATATTTTGTTTATTTGGTATATGTATTATTTTTTTTAGTTGCATATACATTACAACACACTTCAAAGCACAACTTTGTTGCTCCATTACATTACATGAACACATCAATTTTACTGTCTGTATGTTACCTTGCTAGCATTTTTCATTATCATATATTGAAAATGGAATACTTTCTACATCAAAAATCATCATTTTTCAATAGTATTTCAAAAAATAATTTAAATTGTTCCTGGTACTGCTTTCAGTTTGGAATTGCATCATATAAAATAACTTTTTCTTTTAAGGTATTGTTACCAATTACAACATTGACCATTTTTCTCTGATACTTTGCTTAACATATATTTCTATGTACAAAGAAAATGCCTCGGTACATCTTTGTAATTTTTGCAGCTTATAATTTGTTTCATTCTGAACAACATTCTCCTTAATATGAGAAAATAAAATTAAATACATTGCTTCCTTTCTCATTCATTGTTCTTTCAATGCAAAATGCCTATGGTCAATAAATAGAACCCTGGCTTGCCCATTCCAGATAATTTATTCTGCATTGGTGTAATCAGAATATTTAAGGAATGTTCCACAATAATTCTCTCGGCCTGTATCTCTAAAATCTACAAAGACAAAACATTTCACTTCAGTTTCCCTTCAATCTGCCGTTTGATGGTCTCCCTTTCCTTGATGGCTTTCCAAGCGGAATCCCTTTCTTTCTTAGTGGGAGTTTTCTTTTTCTGTCTGGTTGCTTGGATTTTTCTGTAAGCTTCCAAAACCTGCATAAAGTACAGTGTGTATATGTATTAAAGTAGTCTTGAGCAACACCTTTAGCATCAAGTATGTAAAGTACCTACTAAATTAATATGTACATGAAAATCAATTTTGCAATTTTGCATTTTAAAACCTTTAGTTCTGAAAGATAATGGTGATGTATTTTTGAAGTTTAAAACACGTAGTAAATTACTGAAACTACAGGTTCAAAATGACAAACATGAAAACGGGGAATTGTTTTAATCGTTCTTTTTAATATAAGTGCATAAAAACAACCATATATGCTAGCAAAGGAATTCTGATCCATTCCCTTTTTTGACAAATGGAGCAGATCAGAAACCACTGGCTTTGAAGATGACAGAATTACAATGTTTCATAAATTATTGAACAATCTGCATATATTTTATGTTTAGTTTTACAAAAAAAAATCCTAAATAAAGTATGATCTATTTCAGGGGTAAGTTGATTTTCTACTAAAGTACCGGTATCTCTAACTTGGTGGGTGTAGAATTTACCTCGGCATCTGCAGTTGCAAGCTTCTTCTTCAGTTCCTGTTTCTTCATTTCCTCCCTCGCCTTGTCCAGGAGTGTTTTAGTGACGGAGACGACGTAGTTGCTGACCGCCTTCAGCTCCTCCTGCTTCTGTCGGAGTTCTGTCAGAATCTCGTCATCAGGGTTATCTTCCACTTTATCTTCACAGTCCAGTATACCTGCAAGTACATCAGTAAGATAAGTATATGTACATCCTAAAGATATTTATCTCATATCATACAAGTTCTATTAAACATTTCTGGTTTTAGATAGTTACAAGTTGTGTGTGTGTGTCTTTTTTTATCTCTTTAGTGTTATATAGCCAATAAAACTACCAGACTTTATTTTTTTTTTTTTCATTTGCAACACTTCAGTTGACTTTGAGCTTGCTGTACATTACAATGTCTTATTATATACAGTTTAAGGATTTTTCAAATCCTTTTCACCTTGTTCCTCCAGTTCTTTTCGAATCCTCTTCTCCAAGTGAGCTGGGTTACCAATGTTTAGTTGTTTGGCCAAAACTCTGGGAGAAATGGCTGGAGCTTCATCTGGGGACTCTGCAAATTTTGAAAATCTTCATTTACTATTTTCACTTTTTGTGATAGAAAGAATGAAAATAAAGCTTTCTTTTCTTTCCTCTCTTTAATATACAAACTCCATATATGACTTTGAGATTTCCATCAATAATTTTTCAAATCTACTAAAATTTATCCAGAAATTTCCCTTTTCTATTCAATCTAAAATATATAGCTTTGATTTCATTATATGCACGATACCTTTTCCTCCAGTTATCTCATTCATAGTGTCATCCATTGGAGTCATTATATTTTCCTCAATCAGAGCCGATACTAATCTCTGGGTCAGTGGTCCAAATGGGGATTCCTCCATATTGCTAAAAATCAAGAAACATTTACTCTTTCTTTTATCAAATGGAATGCATTAGAAATAATGTAGTAAATGAATTACATTAAAACTGTTCATGCATATACTATATACATGTTTCTCTTACACGTACGTCTTCATTATGTGGATTTTTCAAATAACAATTCATATACAAGTTAGGATGGTACCTCTGTTCTGCCTTCTTCAGTAAGGTAGTGGCATCATTGGAATTACTCATGCTGTTGTTATTGTTGTTGTACTGGCTCCTTCTTTTTTCATTCATCTTGGAACCTGTTGATGTGAAACACAGAACAGTATAACATTCAAACATCAACATACAGACATACCGTTACATTACAGATACCATTTCTATATATACCAATAACATTCAATAAAGTTTTCTTTAAATGTAACCTTCTCTTTGCTCTTCTATAAGATCCTCTTCAGCCCACTTTTCAGCATAATGCTTTCCAAGGGGAGGAACTCTGAAGTAGTCTGCCTCCTCATCATGAGAGGTTAGGATGTCCTCGAGGACCTTCACATCCTCATTTGCAATATCTGCACAGTATGGTTCAACCGAAGCCCAGAACCTATTGACCGCGTCATTCTTTGGTAAGCGGGGCAAATCTAAAGGCGAGTCTGCAGAAAAGTCTAACTCTTGGGCCTTTGTCTAAAAATCACGGACACAAGCTACATAAGTACATAAAATTTTCACATAATGTACCAACACAATCTATGTCTAACTCTTGGGCCTTTGTCTAAAAATCAAGGATACAAGCTACAAAAGTACATAAAATTTTCACATAATGTACCAACACAATCTATGTTATTGTTTTCAAAAAGTCTTAGAGTAGCCCTACATCTTGTACAATCATGTCACCTCATGAGGTCTCTCTATCTCAAATACAGAACAGTAAGTGCAGACAAAACAATCGAAAAACTGCCTCTGAGCAATATACTCACCTGAGCAATTTTACTTTTGGGTCTGCCAGGACCAGGGGGCGTTGGATGAGATCCTTTACCACTCTCAGAGCCCTTGAACTTCTTGTTCGGTTTGTCCTCAATCACTTTGCCTCTCTTTCCAGAGACGGGGGTATCAGGCTATAAAAACAACAGTATCTTAACAAAGGATTTACTTAGTTCTTATATTACTCATCAAATTCAATCTTTGGGGAAAATTCGAAAAACTCAAATAAAGAGTGTGTATATGTTAATTCAAGGGAATTGTAATGTTGATCCACACCTTGTTTGACTTAAACCCTTTGATATCTTTCTTGTCTGCCCAGTTCACAAGAATTTGTTTCTCATTTTCCAGCTGTTTAAGTCTGAGACCAGCTGCTGCTAACAGCGTTTCCAAATCAGTCTGAATAGCATCCAACTCTTCAATACCGATGCCATCTTCCTCAGAGCGTGAGAGAACTGCAAAAGTTAAGAAATATGTTTATAACAAATATATATCCATCGATGTAACAATGAAAGTTTATATGCATTAACTATAAGAGTTTACATGTGTGACTTTCTTGCCTTTTTGTCTTTGTTTGAATCAAATAAGCAGAGAATGAAAAGATGCATCTTTAATCCTAAATTTTTAAATCCTAAATCTGAGACAGTCAGACCGGTTCAAATACGGCATCCAGATAGCTCAGTTGGTAGAGCACCTGACTAGAGATTAAGGGGGCCCGAGTTCGAATCCCAGTCTGGTCTGTCATTATTTCTCCCATCCCGTTACATTTGGTGCTGTGACCAACCTCTGGATCTGACAGGTGAACTCCTGCCAGGGGAAGAGCCTGGGGTGATCTTCGAGGACAAAGATCATTAAAGGAGGTATGAATGTAACGGTCAGGTCAGTTCGAATACTGCCGCCAGATAGCTCAGTTGGTAGAACACCTGACAAGAGATTCAGGGGTCCCGGGTTCGAATCTCGTTCTGATCCGTCATTATTTCTCCCATCCCGTTACAAGTCAAATACTTCTTTTGTCATAATTCATCACCCTACAGAGTACTGATAACCCTTGCACTTACTATGGGTGTACTTTTGGCATTGTGTCACATGGTCCACTGGTTCAAGATCGGGAAACTGCAATGGACAGTCTTTGTCGTTTGCAGTTTTACCCTTTCCCTTCATCTTGGATTGCAATACACAAGCAGTGTAAAGAATTAAACGCGATAATCAGTGCATTTCGGTTTGTTTGCCTTTCTGGTGCAAAAAAACACCATAGAAGTCTTCATCAAGATAAAGATAATGCCATTAAATCATATTTAGATTCCTCATCCCAGCCCAGCTTGGCTTGTTGTTTTTATCCATTGAGGTCATACAAACGTTTCTTATTACTTGACATACGCATCAATCCCTGCAAACGTTTTAATAACACAGAGTGATGTATTGTCCAATAAAATGCCTCGTAACAATTACAGCGAATTATTTCAATCGTTACAAAATCGTTTCGGCGTGCTATCCAATATGGCCGTCGCTGATGTTCTCGAAAGGAAACTTTTACTATTTGCCGTTCTAAGTCGTTGTATGTTGATAGTTCTGCAGGTAAAGTTAGTCAGTGGCATAAATGGTTCACTTCAGAAACAATAAAGGTTAATTTTGTGTGTTTCCTATAAGTAGCATATTTTTTTTTAGATTCAATCATTCTTTTTGTTGATATGCATTACTTCGTATAATATAATAAGTCTATTTTTATAAATACTTCTCTCTCACGCTATTGGTTAACTGAAATGAAAATATTCAAATGTTCTTCTAAATCTTCTTGGATAAATGATAATGGTGAAAAGTATTGCAAGTTTATTTTTACATAAAAATTGAAAATGTCAGAAATGGACCAGAGTTGTCAGATAATTAGATTTTTAATATGAATCAATTTGCTTTTTTTTAAATGTGTCAGTGAAAAAAATACCTATTTAGATGTCAATTTCAACTTTATTTATCTCTAGGGGTTTTGATTGTTTTGGGTTTTTTTTTCTTGGGGGGGGGGGGGGGGGTGGAGAGATGCAAGAAAGTACTTGGATTTAGTATAATCTCATTTAGATTCAGTATAATTATGCACCATCTCACTTACTGGATCCTAAAACTGCTGTGTCTCTGAGGAGACACAGCTTGGTCATTTAATCATTCGTGTACATGTAATTTATTTCAACATGTTAATTAGATATTCACAAGAAATTTTTATGAATAATGGTTTGTGTACTCATCTAAAAAAAATTTTTCAGATCATTTTTAATAATCTTATTCCTGACCATGATGCCGATGTATTCAACCCACCCATAAAAGTTGATTCATCTCATCCAAGTGGAGCTCTTGACTACGTTGTAGAAACTACACTTTGTGGACTTAATCGTTGGGATGCTGTTTATTTCATTCACATCGCAGAGAATGGATATATCTATCAAAACAGTCTAGCATTTTTCCCTTTGTTTCCATTTCTTGTCAAATTGATCGCAAACACGCTTTGTTATATTCTACAATTTGTTTTGACATATAGATCAGTAATACTTATATCAGCTGTTTTTTGCAATTTTGCACTCTTTGTATTATCTGTGATAGTGTTATTTAGACTTGGTAGAAACGTTTTAGGTAATTGTTACACTGCATATAAAGCTTGTCTCCTTTTTTGTTTAAATCCTGCAAGTATTTTTATGGTAGCATCTTACTCAGAAACTTTGTATTTTTTTTGTGTGGTATATGGGCTCTATTATTTAGAAAGCAGTAGAAAGATGCTAGCGGTATTCATGTTTGCATTAAGCTCCCTAGCTAGATCTAATGGATTGCTTAATATTGGATTTATCATATATGATAGTTTTATATTCTTGGGAATGGCTTTAAGAAGCTTCTTCTCTGGTATGTCAAGCACAAAAAACGACAGCAAAAATATTTTAATGGCATTTAGAACTTTTACATTCTTTAATATTGTGTTAGCTCAATTTACTTACTTATTCATATCATTAGTTTTGTTCTTAGTGCCATTTATCCTGTATCAAATCTATTATGTAAATGAAATATTTTGTAAAATTGACACAAAGTCCCTCTCTGCAATTCCAAATCATTTAGTGACCTATGGACGTAATAGAGGTTATCATATTATTGGTGATAGTATGCCACCTTGGTGTAATTTTGCCATCCCTTTGTCCTACAGTTATATACAGAATTCTCATTGGGGAGTAGGATTCATGAAATATTACGAGTTTAAACAAATTCCCAACTTCCTCCTGGCAGTGCCTGTGACTGTGCTGGGTGTGGGTTGTGTGTGGTGCTATTTCAAGTGGAACCGAAGGACGTGTTTGACACTGGGAATGGAGTCTGACATAATAGCAATCAAGAAAAATGACGGAGAAATGAGGTGCTTGTGGAACAATCCTAGACTTCTTCCATATGTTGTGCATATTCTGATGTTGACACTCTTTGGATGGCTGTTCATTCACATACAGGTAAAAAGCATAATATGACATTATAAGCTACTTGTAAAACCATCTTAATCTCCCTCGTAACTTTCTCTTATGATTGCCAGTAATCTATTATTATAACTTTCATGTGATGTAACAATTAAGGGAATTAGGAATAAGTACATGTACAGTAACTGTAATGAAAAATAATACATGGATATTGTGAAAAAGTTTGCGAAATTGAACTTGAAACCCTAATTTATCAGTCGATTAGTGTTCAACCACGGAATCACTTAGTCAAATACTAGTAATACTAGTACATGTACTACATGTACATGTACCAGCACTGTAATATAATTTGATTAAAATTAGATCTTTGATACGCTCTGACAATACGATGTCGCTACCCAAAACTGCACAAAACTACATAAATCATGCACTGGTATCCATGATTCTTTATTGATCCCATCAAAACTGAAACTTTTTAAAACAAAATTTGTTACTTTATATTATGCTTTTCCTTATTTTCCTCCTTTTTGATTTGCATACTCTTATGGAAGTACATGTATTATTATGCATCGGACACTTGGCTAATGAAAATGTCTTTGCTATAAAAATTTGAAGCTGATGTTTTGTTTTCTTTTAGGTACTGACAAGAATGCTCTTTTCCTCTTCACCCATACTCTACTGGTTTGCCGCCTACTGCACCACAGATGAAACAAAGACACAAGTTACCATAGGAAATGAATATGATGTTATCAAACCAAGAGAGGACATTTACAAGGTGGAAAAGAAGGAGAACCTTGAACATTCTCTGAAAAACATTCTCACAGACCAGATCTTAAATTTTAGCACGCAAAGCTTTGTTTCTAAACTAATTTTGTGTTATTTCTTATTTTATTTTACTGTTGGTACATTTATGTTTAGTAATTTTCTGCCATGGACATAATAAATTTAAAATGATAGTTAATCACTCATTGTTCCTAATTTCTCAACTTAATACCATTACAATATACATGTCTCGTTTTTAGATCCTTTAAGATATGTTCAGAAGTATTTTTCTTTTTCTAAAATTATTTGTTCATTAACTCTTAATTCCCCTAGTTTTAGAGTTCGATGGGAGGTGTGGTGTAAAATTCAGTTTTTGGAAAGAAATAACTATAATAGATGCACTTTCAAATTATGTGTACGCTTTACCTGTAATGCAACTGTATACATTTATAACAGTATCTCCATTTATAGGATTCACAGTTTATCTCAAGGCATCTTCACTAGCCAATAGTCTAATTCTTTTATTCTCATCTCATAAGAATATCCTATGCCCTATACATTGGTGTTTGAGTGAGCAGGGATGTACCGTTAAGTGATTAAGTGATTGAATCTTGATTCAATATTGAAATTTTGACCCCTTTATTAAATTCTTTGAAAATTTCAGATATTCAAAAGAATAATAATTTTTTGGTGTATATCATGTATATGTTTTTTTTTACTGGTAGGCAGTTTTTATTTTCCAACATCCAGCTATACAGCAGAATTCTTAAACTCTCAGCAATTCCATCACTCCAATATCAGTGACATAAGACAAATTACAGGGCTTATAGTCTTGAAGTTCATCTATTTGAATAGGCCGTTTTAGATATTTCAGATAGCTTATTTTGCCAATTAAGAAATCTGAATTGGTGAATTCTGATCATTGAATTAGGAATACTATCAACATATCATATTTGGCGTGTACAATATTTGGCTGATTTTTACACAAGTTAGCATGGATTTGAATAAGCATACTAAGTCTGGATTCACCTATTCTAATACATATATGCAGGGCATTTAGTGATGTACTTACCCGGTACACTAAATAGAATAACGATACACAGCCAAATGTCATATCGCTTACAGTAAATCACTTCCAATGCCCCCTATTGAAAGCTCAGAAATTAGAATGTTAATTTCTACCAAAAGCAAAATTAAATCTGGTTATTTAAGTTTTATTTCATTTTGAATAGCATAAAATTCAAGATCACAATAAATTCATTAGAACATAACATCATCTTACACCATAAATTCTTAAATAAGATTTAAAAATGATTTGTAACACTACTGTTTTTAATTTGACATAAAATATCTAAAATCTTGATTACAACACATTTTTAACACACACTCGTATATGCTGTACATTTTTCAATTTGTTGCCATTACAGAAAAAGAACAGGTAAACTAAACATGTATCGAGCACTTAATAACAAGTACCTGTACACACACATTCTAAACATTTAGCAGGATTTCAATGTGTGATGTACGTCAGCTGATTTTCCAGACATGTACTTGTATTATTTTCCATGCAGCATGATCGTCAAGGCATGAAGAATTGGAATGTTAAATGTATAGCAATGTACACTGTACCAGACATAAGTCATGGCATGAAGTGAAAAAAAACCCCAATTTTAATAAACATGATTAATCGACAAAAAAGAATATATTTTCCCAACTTTTAAATGTGCAAAAGTAGATCTTGACCCATTTCATGTACATGTACCAGTATTTATGTATAAAATTCCTTTTATAAGCCTTTTCATGGTAACTACTTTTATTAAATATGCTCCCTTGATACCCCCTAAAAATAACAATAATTTGACACATAAATGGTCAAAAGAGAGCTCTCTTCACCTAAAGATTAAATATGGTAAATGTATTTTACTTTTCTGCTTGAATTTGATTGAACACTACTTGTCTAGTAATACATTACCGAATATTGTCCTTTTTAACTACAAAAAAAAGAAGTAACAGACTAGGATTGTTCATTGTTCTTGTCAGACACTTTGCTATAGTCCCTTTAAGACATTTCGTAGCTAGCTTTGGAGTTCATTCTTTGTTGACAGCAGGAAAAAAAGAAGAACAAGATGTAAATCCCTGCCGCAATAAAACAGTTGTAGGCTGTTTGGTCAAATTTTTCGTGGATTTCTGTCATGGAGTAATTACTTTTAGCCCAATCTTCTGCTTTAAGGGGAATGTCTTCAAAGAGAGCCACACTGTGAATTTTGTAGAAAACCCCCAACAGTCCCTGAAAAGTAAAAAAAAATGTATAAATATATATATATATTGAATTTCATGTTTCTCTTTGTTGGAGGAAGAAAATCTCAACTTAAACAACAGATGGTATGATACATGTGATGAAAATTATATATATAATGGATGTCATGTTTCTCTTTGTCGGAGACAAAAAAATGATATACGTCCGATCAAAAATATATATATAATGGATGTCATGTTTCTCTCTGTCAGAGGCAAAAATCTCAACTCAAACATGAGATGATATGAAATGCTTGATGAAATATATATATATATATATATATATATATATATATATATATATATATATATATAATGGATGACGTTTCTCGTTTTGGTTTGTCTTTTATTTTTCAGAGAACTTTTATGACATTCCCAAAGGAATTTATATACATTTTTAGCCTATCCTTCAACCAAACAATATGGAGGGGGCATTTCATAGGAGAAATCTTGATATTTTTTTCCTTCTAGTCAGTAGTAAATTGTTATTGATTGAACTCTGACTTTTTAAGAAATATAATAAAGCAAAATGTGATCATGTGATGCGAAAACATTCGATGCAGATTTATAAAAACAGCAAAAATAGTTTCGAAACTTTGAGTATAGAGCTTTAACATAAAACGCATTTAACATTTTTATAAGTTCAATTGCTAAATGATGTCTTTAATATACTGTATATAGTAAATAACATTGCTTCGATGGCATTTCAATTTGTTCATTATTAGGCCGATACAATGTTCAGACTGGTACAGAAACTTACCAACATGACAATACCCCAGATGCTCAAGATAGAGCAACATATTGAGAGTTTTGGACCACAAATTGGACATTTAACCATCTTGATCGTTTACAGATTCCTGTGACTCCTAGTCTGAATGGCCTTGACCTTCTGTCACATGATAATTTGTGAAATTCACATTTTGAACCCGATGAATATCGTTTTTAAAAAACTTCCCAAATAGTAATTGCTAATTTTATTCTAAAACAACAATTAAGACTTTTTTGATAATATATAAAGGTTTTAGATACATAATGAAGATAGTTTGTCAAACAACAGAAACTTAATATATCATCGGGATCGTTATACATTATACCGTAAAAGATGGTGGATCGATTGGGTGGGTGATTAATTTTTAACTACTAATAGGCCTATGTATTTTTGACAATATTGTCTTGACTTTTGTGTATATATCGCCTTACTCGTTTTATTGTGTGAGTTTATTTTGTTTATATATTTTCCGGCAATGTAAAAAGTATTTGGATTAAATATGATTTGACAAGTGATGAAGGCAAAGACTCCTGATGATCAGTTTCTGTAGGAAACTTATGCTCGTTTACCATAATCTTATTTTATGTGTATATGTTAAATGATATGTTCTTTAAATTACTTGACACATGTATAAATCAGAAATATATTTATTCACTAAGGTATATTAGGGTGAATAGGGTCATTTTAATCACTAATGTTGAGGTGTAGTGTGTGGTGTCTATATACAGTCAAACCTCGTTATATCTAACTTCATTTGACCGAAAAAATTCGAGATTCGAAGTTCGTTATATTGAGAATTAATACTTAAAGAATAAGTGGTTGGGACTTTCAAATCATTTCAACATATCCAATTTTTATCCGAGTTAAGTTTGTTTGAGGTACCGAAATTCAACTATATATCACTTTATTTGAACTTTTTCATTTCTGGAAACAACCAAATATGACATGCAAGCTGTTCAGACATCAGATTTGAATTATGATAATGTGTCCTCCAAAAGCTATAGAAATCTGTAAATATGTATAAGTAAACAACATATACTGTGGTTTCAATATTTGTTGAATAGCAATTTTCATGGATTTCATTGTTGAGTTGATTCATGAAACTAAATGTTCTGTAGAGTGCAATATGTAATAACATATTGTTTGATAGGATTGTTGGCCATTAATTTGCATATCCATGAAACTGATTTTCAATAATTCCTCAAAAATTGATGCCCTCAAATAAGATGAAACAATAGTATAGGATATTTGCTGAAAACAATTCTGTCTGAAAAAAATAACAGACAGTTTGAGGTCCTTACTTGAAACCTTGCCTTTAAATTTCATTTGTTGCGAGACATTCTAATTTTGAAGGATATCAGGACTAAAATAGTCTGATGTTACTTTTATCCTAAAGTAAATTTTTAGACCACAATAATAAAGGAATGATACCACAGCAATGTTTTATCGATAGATTTATTTGGTATCATGTCCTTATACATGTAAATATACATATTGTACATAGTATGCATCAATAATAATATTAATTTAAAAGACATGGTATTTGAAAGGCACAATAAGTATGATACCCAAATAATCCATGAAAGCTTGAAAACTTATTTCTAATTGGGTCCTTTTAACAAACAACATTGTTATTAGGAATACTTGAATGAATTAAATAAATTCTAACTCAAATTTATAAATCCCATTTTACATTTAATATAATTGTCTCATACTGATTTTATTTTTATTGTGCAATGATAAAAAGGGAAAATATTTCCAAAACTTTAAAAGCTAGCAAATGTATGCTGGTATTTCTAGGTTCTTTATCTGGATTAGAGAGCTTTCTGAATTTTTTGTCAAATTGGAGATAGGTGGTGATTCCAATCTAGGGTTGAGGGTTGCCCTATGCCAACAGCTGATCAAGGTCAATGCCAAAGTTGGGTTGGGTGAACGGTGGGGTTGAGTGCAGTGCCATTGTTCCTAAATTTAAGTCTGTGAAGCCCTATATTGATCAGTGTGTCTGACATGATCACTTGTTTGGAATATATTACCACAATCAGGCTGCAATTTCACCCACATATTGCTTTTGGGTATAGAATAGACAGTGCGTTTGAACTGAGATTTAAGTCAAGGTCATAGCATTTTGAAGAGATTTAGTTAAATCTTTGTCCGGAGCTTTCCTCTCACTCTGTCCCCTTAGCCCTATCTAGTTTACCGGTAGTACCTTAACCCTAGAATGTTCATGAGTAAAAGCATATATTAACGATAAAAGTCAAATCTTTTGCAGCTCTCTATGTATAATCCTTGCGTTTCTCCTTTTTGTCTTTGTCTGCTTCAAACTTTTTAACCAGAGTGCCCGTAAGTAAAGTATACGGACCATCCCAGACCCTTATGGGTGTACATTGTACGCCGTACACATCAAACAGACTAGCTATGCCCTGATTGTAGTGATTGATTATTCCAAAGATGACAATGCATGTCACTTTTAAGATAAAATAATTTGAAAGATATTTTTTTCATTGAAATATGTAAACTTTTTTTTTTCTGTTTATTTTAGTTCATTCGGAGGCCAACAGCAGGCGCATTGCCTATGTGGAGCAATGTTTTGGTGCATCTGGACAGGTAGTTTTAGGCTTTTCCTCTTTACTTCAGTATTTTGACACGTTTAAGATATATGAACCCAGAATGATTACTACACAGTACTGATTCCTGATCATTGCAAAAAAGAAGTCTTTTCACAAATTAGTCATTTATCACAAATAACTCATCTAGTACATAACATTAATGTACTACATGACATTATATAATTTGAATTAGCTGAGTCACTATGTGCTGGGATAGGTTGAAAATTGTCATTATACATACTGGTACTTCTGATCAATGTCATATTATTTTCTAAAGCTATCTTTTATATGGACAACACTGGATATAGGAAAATTGGATTGTCTTATGTTCCATGAGTATGTTACCAGTATATGAAATTTTGTGTCAGAGTATGTCACTATATCAGTGACATAACCCCCGCCTTCTTATTCTGTGTGTTGATTGAGTTTCCAAGAAAATTTTGACCCCGAGACAATCATAAAAACAAGAATCTAATTCTTGCAAGAATAACAATCAATTGATTTTAAGCTCTCTATATATCTGAGTTATAAAAAGCATAGCTTCATTCTTTCTTTTATATGATTCAACATATGATTGAAAGGAAAAAGTCTTAATTAGGGATTAAGCTGTTGAACGGTCAGTACATGTAGTAGTAAGCTATGAATCACACAGTAATTGTGTTGTTTAGTAATATACAGAGAGTTATTGACACATTCCATCGGCATTTCTGTCAATTCGGGAATGTATTCATAAGCAGGAAGTAGGTAAACAAAGCTGAGATTAGATGCATGCAGGGGTAATTTTTTTTATACCGCCCGGTACACAGTCAAAAGTAGCTCTGCTTCCTGTAACATCTAAAATATCAAAGAGGACATCTCCAAATCAAATAGCAATATATTGGTAATAGATTGTAAAGTAAAAATGAAAATCAGTTTATTTATTTGTCATGGGACACTAGATTTCCATGTAGTTTAAAATAAAATCTATTTCAGATTTATTTAGCTTTATTATAAAGGAAACACACACTGTAGACTTGCTCAAGTCTGTGTAGTTTTAATGTTTTTATATTTCTTGTAAATACTGTGTTACAGAAACTTTAATTCCTACTCTCTACTTTTCTTAAATGTTATCAAACATCTGTGTTTGGCATCTTTAAAGGTACTGTAAACCAACTTTTATTCATGTGCGAGAAATTTTCGCGAGGTTCGTGAGAGCCTCATTGTCGCGAATATTTGTCACTGTGGACCAGTATTTGCCATATTATTGTAATAAAAAAGCAGGTGTGGATAAGGCTTGGTCGCGAAAATTAGTCGCGGCGAACCAGTTCATCTCAGGTAAATCGGGAAATAAAGTCGTCGCGAATAATAGTTGGTTTACAGTATTAAAGAGAGCACAAATTAATAAACATTGAGACTTGAGCAAGTCTGCACACACTATTCAAAACTTCATTTTGAAAATGAAATTTAAATCATTACATCATATTTTATTATAAAATGTACAGCAATATGAAAATAAATAAATTAGGTTTAGGTACAATCTGTACTTCATGTCTGTATTTGTTTTATTCAAATGATTGTGGATAGATTGGAAATTTTATTGTGTGTGAAGACCTTATGGCCTATGAAAGGATACAAAATTGGAATGATCCATGAGGTAATTAATTAATCTCTGAAAAAATACTCATTTATGTTATATCCTTTGATTGCAGCCATTAAATGTAACTGGTCGAGCATTAGTGGGAGAAGGTGTTCTAACCAAAATGTGTCGGAAAAAACCCAAACCTCGGCAGTTCTTCCTGTTTAACGATATTCTTGTGTACGGCAATATTGTCATTAACCGAAAAAAGGTGTGTAGAATAAAACTAACAAAGGTTTCATTGTATTACATGTATATGTATACATGCAAATTAATAAAGAATTAAAAGCAAATGAATATTTTTTTCTGTGAAATTAAATCAACGGTACATGTATTCATATAATTATCCTATTGGACAAATATTTATTAAAGGAGGCAAGTTTGTTAAATGACAAGATTTTTGCATTTTTATGATTTTATAAATATAAATTATAAGATATTAGTACTACATGTACATATTTTTTTATTTTTTGCAGTATAATCAACAACATGTGATATCATTAGAAGATGTTAAATTAGAGGATGTTCAAGATGAAGGAAGTATGTATATCTTAGAAATAACTATCTTAAATGAGAGAGAGAGGAGAGAGAGAGAGAGGTCATATTTTGTGATAATGAATAAGGATGGATTTCTACTTTTAATTTTTAATTTTAACATATGTAATAATAATGTGAATACCTGTACTGATACATGTATGTGTTGAATTGTTAATCTGATAATCCTGTTTGGAATTAACTGATGGCAGAACTATGTTGTTTGTCCCTTTAAGGTTCTTTTTACACAACAGATGGTAAACGAGGTACTGAGTGATTGCTGTGTAGTGTTTCTCTTAGTATGCTATCTTTATTACTAAATATTACAGCTACATTTGCCCCAGTAAGCAACATCTTTTTCTCTCCTTGTACACATTATAAACATTTTTATAAGAAATAAGTTTTATACATGTACATGATATATGTTGATATATGTTGATATTATTGGTACTTGTACAGTATTACTGATAAGTAACCAAAATAAAAAAAATAAAACTACTGTCATTATAACAGTATATCAAAATTAGTTTTGGATTCAATATATATATATATATATATATATAGAGAGAGAGAGAGAGAGAGAGAGAGAGAGAGAGAGAGAGAGAGAGAGAGAGAGAGAGAGGAGAGAGAGATTTTACCAACTTTGCTTGAGTATAGAACAAATGAAAAATTCTGTCATGAAAGTGTTGAAATGTGAGAGAAAATTATAATAGTAAAATATATTTACCTACATTACATGAATATGTATCATGTAGATGTAATTTTCAAACATATGCATACCTGTTACAATAGTTACCAGGGTCTTTTAAATTTTAAGGATGAGTGTTTATAGGGGCAAATATTGAGTACTGATTGTGACATTAATCTGGTTTTAGTTGACATGATCTTCATTACACAAAATAAAATTTTACTCATAGTTTCAGTTTATGCAAAGTTCAAAATGTGAAAGAAAATATAAAACTGTATTTCTATATAATTTTCCATTATTTATTGCATCTGAAGGGTGTTTAAGGTACATGACAAAATTATATATCTACATGTATTAAGTCCTGGTATATAGCATATGTGGTAACTAGATATATGGCTGTATATTGCTGTCATTAGAAAGGTTTTAATTATAGAGTATTCATTATAATCCAAATTATACACAGTACATGTCGGAGACATGAAATTGGGAAGTTTAGAAAACTATGATACCAGACCATGAAATTCATATTCGCCTCGAGATAATTATATTGGGAGTTTATTCACTAACAAGTTTTAAGTGTATATGAAAAAAAAGAAAAATTCAGTATTAAATAAAAGTAAAGAGATTTCTTAAGTGAAATAAGTTCATATGTGCAAAATGGGCCACTGCATGTAATCACTACTTAGCTGAGTGACACACAGTGACACACAATGATAGCTGAAAGCGCAACGATGATTATTATCAGGAAACCTCCTGCTCTTCATAAGTGGTTTATTTTTATAATTTTATTTTTTTTGTTCATTATCCTAGAATTATTTTTGTTCTAAACTGGTTTTGTAATTAACAGGAATACATTGTGTTTTCAAGTACCAAATTTAAAAAATCTATCCAGAACTCAAACAATTAATGCGTTGTTAAATTTATTATAAGAATTTACCTGATGCCAAACCTTAATTTTGATAATTAAAGCAACTTGCAAAACACAGAAACATGTGTACATGGTAATAGCAAGGGTGCCTTATAGATAATATGGATTTTTTTTAAGAGTATGAAACAGCTACCTGAGGGTTAATTTGAGTTGTCTGTTTTCTTTATTTGGTATCGAAATGCTGTACATAAGGATTTTTATATGCTAGAATTCCTTGGGCTTGGTGCTCTCTCCCCTATTTTATAGCTTAGATCTTGAAACTGCTATTGGAATTGTCAGAACCTCCACTGTTTATAGAAATTCTTTTGTTCCTTTGAAATATATTTGAGGTGGCTTTCCTTAGTATTTCATAACTTGCACTAGCTATCTGGGTGACATATTTGTAGTTAAATTAAAAGCAGGTAAATGAGAAGTATTTTTGAATCTCGATCTCTTTATTTTTCATTGAAGAAAATTTTAATGAAGGAATGCCATTAATTTGGTTTTAATCTCTCTGCAGACAACGTTCTTTATGTGATAATGGAAATGATTGGTTTTGTAGTATTCAGGTACAAAGAAGAGAGTAAGAACCAATTTTCTTACAGAATCAAGTGTCACCAGCAACTAACACAAGCAAAATAATTAAAGAACAGCAAGTTTTTGAAAATGCAGCAATATTAGGAACTAAAATTTCAGGAAATTAAATCATGTCCTCTTTTATGCAATCTTTATTTTCCATTTTTGTTGATAATTGTTAAATATCATGGCTTTTACTGTCCATATATTTTATTTCTAGCTTCAATATTGCCCATAATACACATTTTATTATTATTAACAAAAGAATGTTTTCAGCTACCTTACAGATATTATACATATTAAAGAAATCTATGGGTAAGAATGAATACAAGGTTTTCATTTTCCTTCTGCTTTCAAAAAAAATGTACTAACCAGGAACCATTTCAGTATTGGATAATACTTAGTATATTAATTGATTCATGATTTACAATACAGATCTTATCAATGGTTAGTTTAGATGTGTTACTTTTTACATACATTATCAAAGAGTGATTATGTTGAGTTATATAGGGACATATCCCAATTTAAATGTAAATAAAGAATGGAAAAAATACAGTGCTCCCAGAATTCAAAGGCTGTTTGTTTTTTTTAACTCTGTTTTTAATGCCATGATTTTTTTTTTTACATGTCCACTGAAACATAACAATATATTGTTATATTTTAAGATTTTAAATTAAATTTTTGTTTTTGTTTTATACTTTACTAAGTTAACTTTGAATATAGAAAATGAAAGATAATTGAAAGTAAAATGGCAAAAACTTATCTGCCTGTGAAAAATTATTAAAGTTATGAAATTGGTTATTATAGTCAAAGAGATGCATGTAATATTATAAGTACTTCCTGATGGCAATTGACCATCTGTTACTTGTCTGATGATTTGTATTAATCGTAACTGTCATTTGATTTCAGCCCTACGGAATGGCTGGAAACTAATAAGTCCCAGCAAATCCTTTGTTGTATATGCAGCTACTTCTACAGAGAAACACCAGTGGATGTCACATATCAAAAAGTGTGTGGATGATCTCCTTATTAAACGTATGTACTGGCAAACATGTCTGTCTGTTTCCATCCACTAAAAAATAAGTAGCCCATTCTTCTGCAATATCAAGGTCATTGTAAAAGGTCAAGGTCATTCATCAAGGCCAATGTAATATTTTCCTAGGATAAATAACTATGATCAAATTAAATCATGGGAATGACCTCTACAATGTCAACTGAAGACAGATCTGTTTTGCTGTCACAGGTCAAGGCTATTCAGCAATGAAAGGTCTTTTGACAGCTCTTAATTGTCATATTGATTCAAGCATTTCCTTCACAAAGTGAAGTTTGTATTAATCTGCTTTCTAATTTGTTAAAGTACATGTACTTTTGGAACATATGTTAAGAGCAGTTTCAGTCAAGACACTTTTTCAAAACCAGACTGGCTGCTCCATTTTTGGAAAACAAATTTTCACTGTCATTGAATGATTGGGGAGGGAAACTTTGAAGATTTATTTGGGAAAGATGGTATTTGAATAAGTGATTCAGACATTGTGACTATTGGCAGCTGACACCATTAAACTATTAGATGAAGATTAGAGAGGGATGTTTTGTCTTATTCAAATAGTTTGATGTAGGAGCACTAGGAAATAATGTAGATGTTCCTGCTTTTATGGTCACATAATATGTGTTTATAAAGGAAACAATTGTTATTTTGTAGAGGGAAAAACCCAGAACACAGACAATGATTCCCCTGTGTGGGTTCCTGATTCGGAGGCCACTCTCTGCATGCATTGCAAAAAGTCCCAGTTCACACTGATCAATCGGCGGGTAAGTAAGCACCTCCAAGGAGAATGGAAAGATATCCATAATTGTTCAAAGTTCAACTGTATATAATTTGTAGTGCGCAGCACAAAGTACAAAAAGCTTTGAAAGATACACATTGAAAACTCTAGAATTGGTATACTGGTCGTGAATATTGAGGCGACATAAACTGTACTATCTCATTAATAACCAGAAATACTTTGCAAATACATGTACCGGTACATGTAGTTCTTGAGTTGTCATCCTGTATGGATCATGCTTGTTCATTTTTCACAAGAGGGTCAAGTTTGAAGATTTCATAATTGTGATTGAAATATATGTGTTATGTTGAACACACAAATTGTTGCTTCTTAAAGTAATTTTCATTAATAGGTCTACATGTAAGTTTGCATAAGCACAATGATGCAAACTCAAATTAAGTTTTTCTTTCTTTTTTTGAGTACATGTATTTTAACTGTTAAAAGCCATCAACATAAAACATTTATTCCTATTGTGTTGCTTACAAAATAAAACTGATGTGTGCATAAACGTGTGTACAGTTTATGAATATGATGTTCATGCTAATTTGTTGAGGAAATTCTTTTGCACACATTGTATTAAGAGTTTGGTTGATAAGAATCAAAAATTGGCATTAAAATTTTCAAACAGTTGTTTTCATTCAAGCTTTGAAATGTCTGCAAATACTGTGAAATCATTTAATTTTGTGGGGGCCAATTTTTGTGGATTGTGGGTTTTTTGTTTATTCATGGGGATGTAATTTCGTGGATGCATCAATTTTCAGTTTCAGTAAGAAAACTAAATCTTTTATAATAGTTTTCATCGAGGATGTAAAATTCATGGGTGAGGGCTACCCACGAATCCCACGAAGCCACCACAAATTCTAATGATTCCACAGTAATCAAAACATTTGTATCCTCTTGTACTGGCAGTGAATGAATGGTCCAGGATTAGAATGGTGCTGTATGATGTTGATTATATGTGTATTCCACAGAATGTTATCCTATGTATGTTTGATTTTTCAGCACCATTGTAGAAAGTGTGGGATAGTTGTATGCAAGGACTGTTCCAGTAACAAATGGCTCCTTCCCCAGCAGTCGTCTAAACCCCTCCGTGTGTGTCTGACATGTTACCAGGGCCTGTCACACACCAAGGCAACAGTACCAGTGACTAGTGAGTACAATATAGTACAATATATACCGGTACATGTACAGTGTGTGAGAATGTTCTCTTGAAGGAATGTTAGTTTTTTAAATGAACACAATCAAATTTTAGTGCAACATGACAGGCAAACCTATTATGTAATTTTGTGTGCATATTCTGTAAAAATAATTTAAGGCAGAGAACAAATTATTGAGGCCCAAGACTGCTTCATGTTCTTTGGGCCATATTATGAGTCTCTTTCACATATAATTATCATCGTTGTGTAATTTGTAGATACTCATGCTACAGATGATTCCTCTGGTGATTCATCCTCTGATGACGATGAAGAACCAACCAATCAAGATGTCAATGAGGTTAGTGTCGTAACTTCACAACCAGGAAGCATTCCAGCCATTGATTAAATTGCTTGCTCCTTGTACATGTGTGGATCTGTAGGAAGGGGGTGGGTGGGTCAGGACACACACCCCTTTGGAAAAATTCAAATTTATTAAATTGACAGTTAATTTCTGGAATATAAGCCTCGAACCCTCCCCCCCCCCCCCCCCCCCCCCCCCCCCCCCCCCGGAAATATTTTCTGGATCCGCACGTTATAGCCTGATGGGTTAATTTGGTTTCTGTTGTAGTCAACTCGCACTTGTAGGGAAGGAAATGTAGCTTTGAAGTACTCAATCAATGTGGTTGTTGTTTTTATTTCAGGAGAATAGCATTCCCCCAGAGGTACATATGTCCATATAAACTATCTTGTATGATGACATCTTAGCTTTTCTAGAATAATGCTGCCAATGCTGTGATGAGCATGCTGCATGCATTTCATGCTTTGTATCAAATAAACATGAAATTTGATCAGAATACCACTAATCTAAACCTCCTTTATAGAAATTTTTACATTTATTATTAAAATTATTCTTCATATATGAAAAAAGTCTTCATACCGTACTTCTATTTTAAAAAATAAGTTTCATAACAAAGGATGTTTTGAAAACCTGCTCTGAAGACTCAAAGAGCTTTTTTGGTCAAAATTTGGCCAGAATATGGTGTCCCCATTGGCCTTTACTTGAACTAATGAAGAAGGTGGAAGCTTCAACTTGTAATGATAACGAGACAGCCTAAGGAAGGATCAATCAAGTTTTGCTACTGAAAAGCTTTCTGAAGAAAGAGTGGGGAGGGTGTTGGGCAATAATGTGTTTTATTCTTCTTGTTCATTGTGTATCTTAGTAGAGAAAAGAGAAATACAGGTTGTAATTTAATAGGTTTTTGATAAATATGGTACTGATGTTATTTATAATGTCATTGTCACAATGTAGTATTTTAATTTGATACCAATATTTGTTGACTAGCAATGATGACTGAAATGATAAGGAATTTAACTTTTTAAGTTATTTCATTAAATCTTTCACCTCAATTCAAGAGCCATCCTAACCCCACATTTGTTTTTCATTTATAAAATTTTAAGAGAATGGGAATGATCATGTATGATCATAAAAGCTTTTGTTATTTCAAAAGATCATTAACCCAAGTACAAATCTTTGATATGCTATATTTGCATGATACTGTAGATTCCTTATTTTACGCGAGTACTTAATTCTGCGATTTAACCATTTTGCATTAAATTGCTAGAATATAAAATCCTGAACACCGAATTTTTATCATAGTTTCATTTAGTTTACATTTGTCCAAAAAATAAAAGCAAGATTTTAAAATCCACGAGATGTGCTTCTCGTGATTTTACATGGATATTAATTCCTCGCGTTGAATTAGGAATCTACAGTAAGGTAGTTATCCAGATAACTTCACTCAGTGCATGAGCACACCTGTCTATTACATTATTTTCATTGTTTAGATGCTTTTTGCTCTATCTTTCATTAATATTAATTCTGAAATATTAAGCAATTGCTGTATACTGGGAAATATTTGCCCCCGTTTTATTTTTACACCTTTTGCCCTTATTGTCTGGGCAAATTTTAATCTGGGCAAGTTCAAAACAAATTAATTTTTTAAATATAGCTGTTTTAATTAGAAAGAGTATTAATTTCAAACTCTGGGCGAATTCAAGATGGGGCAGAATAGAAGGGCAAAAATAACCCTTTATACAGTATTTAAATTGTATCTTTTGATTGTAGTTCATGCATTTTATATAGTTTGAATTATTTTTCTAGGGACAGTTCCAGTCTTATGAGTGATAGTAAAAGGGAAGTGTATTGGATATTCTGCAGGAAAGAACCATCCATCAGCCGATTGAATCAACCATTATAGTGCTAAAGGGAAACAATAAATTCAAATGGATAACAGATATATATTGTTGTGGCTTAAAATTCTTCTACTAGCAGCACAATCTTGCTTACTTGACCATCTGTTTCACTTGAATATAGCCTTGAAAATGTTTTTAAATATGCCATTTCAGGTCTGTGATGTATTTTGTAAACATGCTTTTTGACTTTTTTTTTTTTGTCATTGGTGAGTGATGGTGGTATATTTCAATGGTTTAAAACCATTCATTAAGAAAAGCTTACCAGTATGCAATTCATAATAACTCCTGATTTTTGACAAATATGTTACAGCTACTAGCTAGTACATGTACCAGAGTTATGATAAAGTGTACATTAGGACAAAAGAATTTGATGTTTAATGTGGACAATGTCCCATTATGGAAAAACAGAATTCAATGTTTTAATGAAATATGAAATATTTTGAAGATAAAAATTTTGATTTCTTCTAAAGCTGATTCAATAGAACTATACTATCATTTTGATTTCAGAATTAAATTCTATTCCAATTTACTGTCATCCCTTTAGTGTGAAGCTACTCGTATTCATTGTGATATTTATTAGCAAATATTTGTACATGTTTTTCTTTAACAATTTCATATTATATATGCAAAAAACCAAGTTCCCATCTAGTGTATATGTATACCAATATTAAAATGTATTTTCAAAACGTGATGCAAAATTCACTTGATCATATACTTTGAATTAGGTCATGTTTTTTGTAATGCATATAAAAAGATTTGTGTTTTGACACTAGCAGCTAGACCATCATAAAAAAGGCAGAATTTGGTTTTCAGGATAAGTGGTCTGTTCTAGAGAGAACATTTTATTTTGATATCATGGCATGAGTTTAGCATTACTTTACAGTCATGTATAGTCATGTATATATGAAATTTCTGAAAATTAAATATTTTTTTCCATTTCCCTTTCATATATTATAGTGGCAAAAAACATTCTTTTGGTATGCAATTCAAATCTGACCACATAAAAGACTTAAATCATTTACTTAAATATTTGCAACTAAAGTATAAAAGGTCTAAATTATATTCTTTTTCTAAACCACAGTTCAAAGTTCACGTATAGAAACAAATGAGAAAAGTTATAATGTAAGCTAGATTACAATACCGGTATCTTTGCTTTTCATGGCTTTTGTAACTTTTAAAGTGTCTGATCTTTATAACCGTACATTTAATTAAAAGATTTTTATTACTTGTTAAATATCTTTAAAAAAAATTGATTTGATAAAAAAAAAAAGTTACCTTTTTTTTTTTATTTCTTGAAAAAATTTGATAAGATTTCTCAAACTTATCTTTGTATAGTGAAGTACATATATAATTTTAAAAAAAAAGACTCCATTGTAACCTTAAACCTGGACAGAGGCAATGTACGCTTGTATTCAACTCATAGTATTCACATAAATCAGATAATGTAACTCAGGTTTATAATGTTCCTAATTATATCATTGACGGGGTTGTTAATAAAACAAGACTTGGATCCATATGTGCTGAAAAACTGATACAAATGTTGTTGTATGACACATTAGCAAATACTGATTGTTTATTTTGCTGGGTTTTTTTTCTTTGTGTGTATTTGTACATGTAATTGTTATTGATCATTCCATTTCCAGTACATGTGTACTGCTGATTGTTTTCTTACGGGAATTTTTGAAAGGAATGGATATAATAAAATAGAATGGAATAGAATAGAATAGTATGATCTATTTTATTAAATTAAGATGTATAGTTGAATAATTTTGCGACTGTATACGTGTAGTTGCTAGGCTATAGATAAATTTGTACAGTCTAACAGATAAACATTTTTCTATGACTGTAATTGGAGATTGCCAAAATTGTCAAATTTTCTTTCAGAACAAGTAGCTGGGTTGGATCATATGTACTTACACCATCACCATAGAGCAGTATTTTTGTACAGGTGTTTAAAATGGACCCTTTTCATAATTAAATTCACGGTGCATTTCATGCTATGACATTTTTAATTCTGTTAAATTTGTACCTATCTTATATAACACAATAAAACTATGGTATAAAAATATATGGTTTTGATTACTTGTATGTTATAGGGAACATTGTTATTTAAACCAGGATTGTTAAAATACATTCTCGGACAAATCCTGATGTGCATTATTTGCATGAAACCAATCAAATTTTGCAGAAAAATTGACTCATTTTACATTTACACATAATATGCAAAAATTCAATGTTTTTAGATTGAACTAGATATCATTGAGATTGTGACCATCTTGAAGGGCCCCGCTTAAATAATGAACATTAGGATGAAAAGCATTTAAGAAGACTTGCTTTGACATTAAAGCTGAACACTGCTTTTAAATAGGCACTATCCGCCATATTTCTCTTTCATCACCTTTCTCATTCAAATTGGCCCCTGGGTCAGGGTTGAAGCTTTTTTTATTTGGCCATTTAGTGAACATGTATTTTTTCTAAGTTACTTGAGACCAACAACCTTTGCCGTTGGTCAAGTGTTGTTTGTTAATTTTACATTTTAAACTTTACCTCGAAAACCTTAATTTCCTGTGCATTGTATACTTGTAGCAATACACTCGTGTGCGGATCTAGAAGGGGGGGAGGGGGTCAGGACCCCCCCCCCCTCCCCCCTTGCAAAATTCAAATTTCTTTAAATTACATTATAAAATTACCAAAAATATGCCTCGGACCCCCCTCCCCCCCGGCAAACTCAAATAATCGTTAGACCCCCCCCCCCCCTGGAAAAAATTTCTGGATCTGCACATGAAACTGTATACATGTTGTGCGCTTTATATATGAAACTGAATAATATAAAAGATTGGCCATTAAAGGCCTGCAGGTCTCTTTTTACCTTAAAATGCAAAAAGGAACTCTTTAACAGGTCCATATAAGAGCTATGGTACTCAGGTTATGTCAAGGCCTGTTGTATAAGTACCCCAACACACAATGCTGAAAAACTAGCTTTCAACAAGCCAATTTTGTTCAGTCTACCAATTTTATTAATTTCCTCTGGAAAACACATGGGTAATGCAAATTTCTAAAGCCTTATATATAACTGAATTTGGGGGCATAAAAACAATTTAATCCAGCAAATAGTCCTTTGCGTTGGGTAAGTACATGTTAAACATATTCAACTATCCAATACCAAGGAAGAGGGAGACATGTTCTTCTAATGTCTATCGATGAAGAGATCTTAAATTCATTATATTTTATTTTATACCATGATAAATCAATGTAATGTGCTTTTTTTCTAATCCTACTCTTCTGAATCAACAAAGAAGAAGAAAACACAATTTGAGGAGTTTTTTTGTTTATTTTAAATAATGGCATCACATGTTTATTTTCCCTTCTTAGTTTTAAGTTTTCTCTGGTAGAACTCGAGTTCTTTTCCCTCCAGAATGTAACCGTCACACCGACCACATTGTCCTGGGCGGGATGCCACTTTAGCTGTTGAAAAGAAGAGAAAAACATTACTGGTATCATCACTATGTTACTGCTTCTAGTAATCTTAATCCTACAGATACATTGTATATGGAGATCAGAATCCGGTAATTGTCCTGCATTTTGTGACAAGCACTTCTCAGGATAATTCATAAAATTCATCATGTAACCACATCATAATTCAGAAGAATTACTAAAGATACTTCTTTACTTCATTTCAATATTAACTGCAACTTTAGCTCTAAATTCTTTAAAAAATATATATATTTAAGGAATAAGGAATCATTCTTTGAGTATTATGAGGTGATAATTTCGGTCAGGGCGTGATCAAATCCAATAAAGCCCGAAGGGCTTTATGATAGATTTGATCACGCCCCGACCGAAATTATCACCTCATAATATTCAAAGAATGATTCCTTATTACTTATATTTATATAATTTTCAGCAGTTGTACGGTTAAATATTATAAAATTAATCATGCAAACCCGCTTGCGCCCCAACAATACGTCGTTTGAATATATTGGGCTGTATATTACAAAATCGATTCGTAGTGTTATCACAGACAGAGTCACTGGAAAATGTGTGTGTATATATATATATATATATATAACTAGTATGAACACCTTATGCAACTGACTCTGGTAATCTTAACCCTACAGACATGAATGGAGATCAGAATCCGGTAATTGTCCTGCATTTTGTGACAAGCACTTCAGGATATGTTTTAAAATTCATCACTTAACCACATCATATTGCACAAGAGCTAGTTTATAAAGAACAATGTAATCAATCTTATCTAAAAGTCAAGGAAAACTTTGACTTTTTCCCCCCTGGATAACAATTTCCTTCACTCCCTCTTTCAATAAATCTATACATCTTAACACCAATAATAATTACCTATACTTTTTGATAAGAACATGTTTTTTGAAAATGGTCTATAGTAAATTGTATCAGTTTTAACTTCAAGTCCTGTGTCAAAAGATTACACGAACAGCGACAAACTGATTTTGATATCAGCACATAGTTTAGGTTCATCAAGTCATTCAGACACTAGGAACCAAGCAAGATGTGCTCTCATAAAATTCAATCTTGACACAATCAATACATCGTGATAATGATCAGGGGTCAGAATTTTTGTTTTAATTGGAAGATGTATCTGCATCAGCAGGGGGTATCAGTCATAGTGAACTGTACCCTCCAAATACAGACTTTGTGTTTCACTCTGGGAAGGTTACACATGTCAGAAAAACACTGCAACAGCAATGAGTGATGTCTTCATCAAGCTTAAAAACAATGCTGGCTCATACTACTATCTTTCAGGAACAAACAAAAAATACTCCAAAATCAAAATTGTCAGCACAATTGATACAACTCCTTGCCAAAAAGTAAAGACCTTGAAGATAGCCTCTTTCAGATGTTCATGTTCTCAATCACAGATTCGTGTAGGGGAATCCGAACGAACTCATCACTAGAGACCAGAAACAGAACAAACTAATTGTGGTAGAAAGGAACATGTTTCTAACAACAAATTTGACCCTCAAGTTAACTTTAATTGACACTAGAGCAAATATGAAGTCTATATTTTGTTCATATGCCAGTCCAGTTTTGAAATAAATCCTGTTTATTTGAGTTTATGAAAGGGATGTAAATTTAAGATTTTACGATGATCAACACAAACATGAAAATCTTTCATTTAAAATGTATCTGCATCAGCAGGGGGTATCAGTCATAGTGAACTGTACTCTCCAAATACAGACTTTGTGTTTCACTCTGGGAAGGTTACACCATGTCAGAAAAACACTGCAACAGCAAAGAGTGACATTCATTCTTTGATATATTAATACTAAAATACCATATTTCAGGGTCTCCTTCTCAAAAAAGCTCCAAGCTCCCACCCCTTCAAACCATAAAGCTAATTTCATTCAATTAATATGCAAGTCATATTGAAGTATCTCTAATTTGATCCAAATTATTCCCTTTCCCATTTATTCAACAGTATCCTATAACAACATTCCCATCTTTCTTTATGTGATCAAAATTATATATATATTTTATTTTGGAGAGGGGAGTATTTCCTGCCTGCTTTTCTAGAAAAGTCATGACCTTGTTTTTTCCTCCTGTCAGGAAAAATAAAATAATTTATATATTACTAATGATAATCTCTCTCAGGTGTTCGTTTTGTCAATCACAGATTCATGAAGGGGAATCCGAACAAACTCATCACTAGAGATCAATCAAAAGAGCACCACATTCTCTTGAATGGTTACTATAACTGAGGAAAGTATATCTCTATCATACAGGATCTAACACCTCATACTACCAGGAGAAAGCCTATATTATACAAATACTTATCTAACACATGACACTAGTTAATGAAAACTTATCTAGCCCAGAGTCTAATCTTGAAGGAAAGCTATTATCATCCATGTTAAATTTTGCCACAACACCTTTTATATAAAAAAAAAAAAACCAAGTATTGAAATTTTTTTTTGCGTCCAATTTGTTAAACAAAATGCTATTTCTGCAAAGAAAATCCCTCAACAAATCATTAAATTCAATGATCTCTGACCTCAAATGCAAAGTGAAATCCAAAGATTTTCAAGATTTTGTGTGAACCAAGATGTGTTATCAAAGTATGTCAAAGCATTCAACAGAATGATAAAACTCTCTGACCCAGAATAGCAAAAAAGGTTGCAAGATGAGCTGTCCCTCAAGGCTGGTTATAACTATCAGAAATGGTTTCCTACACAAAAGCTGTGCATAGTTTTCTGAACTAAATATCATGATTTATAAGATGATTCTGATGAAACAGAAGCAGTGTTTATGTACTCTGTTTGTGCTCAGTGTAACTATGACAAAGCTATTCCTTGGAATGAGTTAACCAGTGTCAGAACGACAACTGAACAACATTCCTCGCTTCTATTTTTTCTTCATCGCACAAAGCCACCTTTGCATACCATCTCTTCAGTAGTAATTTGATATCAGTTTAAGAGGAAAACCAGTCATAAATGAGTTGAATAAATAACAAACCATACAAGGCACCTAGAATGGCCAACATCCAAGATAACTAGTTGTTCATCACCATTTCTTACCTAGAACTCGTCCAGCTGAGAATTGATCGTCCAGGGCATGTTCAACCTTAGCCAACTTTTCTCTCTCGGCGTACTTTCTCTTTGTCTTTTTGGAGGCTGTCTCCAATTTCTTCAGTACAGCTTCCTCTTTTTCTGCCTACAACAGTTTGCATAATATTTACTACCAAGAACAAAATATTCCAATACCAATATAGCACCAACTTTGTACAATCAAACCTATCATTACAATAAAACCCCAATATATCCTTAACCTCTCCTTTGCCTCTGCTTTATTCCAGACTATACAAGTGGTCTAGTCTTTTCTTTTGCAAGATATCGACATGGTTCAGGTATTGTAAAGAACACTGCAGAATGATAAAATCTCTAACTCATACCTTAATTTCATTTTTACAAAAATCATTCTAACAAACTTTGACATCTCATTCTGATATGAAAATAATCTAAACTACATTAGAGTATAATATCTGAGTGTCTCAGATACTTAGGAAGAGGGAGACATACAAATCTCCATCTCCGAAGAGTTCTGAAATTAATTTTTCCACCACGATGAACCATATCAGCATAAAATTGATGCGGTTGTAAAAGTGGAGAGTATAAAAAATATCCTTCTTACTTCATAACCAGAAACTTGTAGTTTTTTTTAAATTTTTTCCAAAATAATTGTTACGGACAATATGGAAGTCAAATGAAAGCATTTAATCTCCTGTATGCTTGTATAATATACTTTCTAGGTGTCTAAGAGACTTAGGAAGAGGGGGACATGCATATCTCCATCTCCGAAGAGCTCTGAAATTAATTTTTCCACCACGATGAACCATATTAACATAAAATTGATGCAGTTGTAAAAGTGGAGATGATCAAATATATCCTTCCTAACCAGAAACTTGTAGTTCTCTATGTGAAGACTCCAATTCTTTTGTTTCGGAAAATATGGAAGTAATGAAATCATTGAATCTCATCTTCGAAGCATTTCCGAATTGATCTTTCACACTTTAAATTTCCATGCTTAACCAATTTGGTTTAAAATGGTCAGACAGTGTGATCTTACTTTTGTCCAAAAAAAAAAAACTTCATTTAAATCTTTCAAAAATTTAGACTACTGCTGATTGTAACAGACAATGATGTTAATGGCAATCAATAATTAAATCACCCCCGGAACTGTCTGTATTTGTATACCACAATTTTCATTCACGTCAAGCCACTAATCTGGCTAGCCATGCCAAGCAAGTTGTGGACAGCCAATAGAAAGATATAACTTCAATGATACATTTACTTCCATAGAAAAATTAGTACACACAAATCTTTACCCATTACTTCGAAATTGATACATAAATCCATAAAATCTATGGTGAATTTTTTACTTCTAGATCTACAAGCAGAACCTGGATTAATATTTGAGTCACTTGAAAAACTACTTTAAAAGATCTCTAAATAAAACAGTGTCTTATATTTACTTTTCAGACTTGAAATATCTAAAAAATAATTTCTAGTGCCCATTAGTATATAAAGTTGGTAATGTATCATCAGATCAAAGAAATTTTACAACTGTACCTTCAGTTCTATCAATTCTATAGGTTACAGAATTTTAAAGTACGAGAATATCAATTCATAGCTTTACATGTCTCCCATACTCAAGGACAGATGGCAATCAGAGATAAAAAGATCATCACTTTCAATACAGCCGAAAGATGGTGAAAAAGAAATCATCACCTTGTCCATCTACCTTGATTACTGCTTCCATAAACAGATCAATTATAAAGTGATCTAAATGTATATTTAAATTTAAAGATTTCTACAATCCTTCTTAAAAACATGTTTTTGTTCTATTTCAAACAATAATATAAAGTTGCAGAATACAGTAAAAGCATCCAACTTCTTATACTTAACATATATATTTCTTTAATTTGTGAGCCAAGACAACTATCACTACACAATTATTTCCCTATCTCTTACTATTTGTTGCAATGCTTACATGGATTCAACAAGTAAATTGTATAAAACATGTTCACCAAAAATTTCAAAAGACTCTGCGGTTAGAAGTTTAAGGGCACTTGCTTCCAATTGTGTAAAAAAAATATCTCTCAATGCATTTTCTTGTACCATTTTTCCCTTAAGCCAATGACAACTCTTCATAATGCTTAAAAACTATGTGGTGTCCTTTGTTGATGTACTTAATAGATTTTTAGTTTTATAAATAATGTTTGAAACAAGTTCTAGGTACATTTTGGTTATCCAGTAAAAATACTATTTGCCATTCAGACATATCAGCAGTGTTTGTAATACATCACTGGCATCAGCCGAAAGATGGTGAAAAAACAATCATCATTTAAATCTTCATGGCAAATTGACACTGGCAAGAAATGCAGTCTGAAACGAACTACAAAACAACCCTTACCAATTTCACTCCAGCCTTTCTTCCCAAAGGTTTGGCATAGTGAGCCTCGTACCACTGTCGGAATGGGGTGGCATCAATCTGCACAATACAGGATCTGACAAGAGTCTTGGTTCTGACCAGTTCATTGTTGCTGGCATTGTAGACGACATCAATGATACGTGTCTTTCTTGTGATAGCCTCTGATCCCCAAGCGAAGTTTCCTGTGTCAAGACGAAGGGCTCTGTATTTTTTGTTGCCTCCCATTGTCCGCACTGTGTGAATTCTGCGGGTTCCCAGCTACAAACATCAATTTGAGATTTTATTGAATTGTGAATATCTTTAGTACATGTACTACTTAATTGATCTTTCATAGTTCACATTCTTCTCTAGGTCAGCAATATTGTCACCTTGGTGTTAGCAGCTGGACGACCTAATTCAAACTTTCTCTTCTTGCGGATCTGGGTCATACGCCCACCCGTCTTCCTCCTCTTGTGCCATTTATCACGAGATATACCTGAAATTCAAAACATTTGTCATGGATAAACTTTATACAAAACCACTGATAATCCATTTTATGATTAGAACAATTTGTTCATTTGCACAACTGTCCTTTAAAAAATTGCATCAGATTGCAGAATTTTAAGGAAGGTTGACCTTAAAATGGAGGTGCAAAAGTATCAGGCTAGAGTCATATCTGATTTTCTTGCTTTATTATCACATACAATCATACAAGTCACAAACTTTACACGAACTTGACCTATGGAAAATTTGGTGTCAACTACAACTATCTACATTTCATTATTAACACTGAATGATAAATGCACCACCACATTTCCAAATTCCTTCTAATCATACACTGTAGATTGCAATGACCAACACTTTCACTAAAAAGCTTTCAACCAGAGTCATGGACCTACATCAGGACTAAAGTGTGTACTTTCCTTGACAATTTCAATATCTATTTATCAAAGAAACCTAAACAAAAAAAACCCATTGAATTAGAAAGTTAAAAGTGTTGTTATATCGACATCCTAATTAAAATGTCGAATAATTTTCGTTGAAATTGTCAGCACTCCGAGTACATGTGATTTTTCAGCGAAAATCAGCAATACCGAGAAAAACATCGCCAAGTAATCTGAATTTTTAAATCATCGAAGTTGAAGTGACTTAAATAAAAACTATTTTACTTTCCTTAATTATTACCCTAATACTGCCTGACAACAAAATGACACTGGCGATGAGTTCTAACGGTGATTGTCTAAGATTTGTTAAGGCAAACAAAACTTCACCGTACCCATGATGGCGAATTAACCGGAAAAGGAAGTGTACATGTTACATTCGAGAGTTATCGGCCTTCCACAATTAACTATCTCAAAACCAGTTTTTGCGTACACAGGGGGCTGTTTCAAAATTCGTTTTGTTCTTTGCAGATTTAGAAGGCCAGGGTTGGGTCAGGGGTCCGGAAATTCTTTGAAGTTAGCATAGTAAATTTACTGAAAAAAGGCATTGGACACCCACCACCCTGGGCACTCAGACTGGACCACCCCCCTTCCATGAATATTGGAGGGGGGGGGGGGGGGGGGGGGGGGGAGGGGGGTTCCCCCCCCCCCCCCCCCCCTTTGCAGATCCGTGCATACGCCCTGGACTATGATAAAAGATTTTTTTTATTATTATTCCTACTGTTTATGCATTTTTAACTGTGAAACTTTCTAAAAATTGACTAAAAATTATCTATTAAACGGACAAGGCATATTCATGATTTGTATAACTTTAAAATAGTAAGAAAGATCAAAAAATACTAGCACTTTATCAAATTGAAATTTGTATGATAAAACATCATGAATGAGATAAAAGTTGAAAAGCTTTAGTGAGACAGCGATCTAGTGAATAAAAAGAGCCCAAAATTTGGACCATGCAGTAAATTGATTTTATGTCTTTAAATCATATAGCAGGGATTAAAACCCTGATTGATAGCTACCTGCATGTATACTTTTCTGGAATAATTAATACTTTCCACACTTATTTAAATAGAATAAATGATAAAAAAAAAAAAAAAAAAAAAAAAAAAAAAAAAAAAACATATTCAGTTTTCTTGAAAAGAGTCATATATATTTACTGCGATTTCATCAAATGAATATTCATTCAATACCAATTTCTGTGTATGTCATTGTTGAGTTGATCCTTGAAAAAAATATTCATTGCACTAAAGTGTATAATATCTAACAAAACATTATTGACTGAATCATTAGCCACGAATTTATAAATCCTTGAAAGTATAAGAATTAAAGTATGGGAAACAATCAATTTAAGTAACATACTTGTCACATTTTCTTGGATCAATTAAGCATCCAAAACACTAATAACTAATTAGACACTAGCGGGCAAGATGGTTGTGATCATTTCCATACGTTATTAATCTCCTTATAATAATAATTAAGATGAGCTAAATTATATGCATTTTTTCTTTACCTAATGATAGCTTATAGCTAAACAAATCATTTCAAACAAATTTTCAAACAAAAAAAATTAAAGAAGTTCTAACGGTAAATTTGTTGACCACCAAGCCTCCTTAAGGTATCTCACTCGTCACGTTTTTAATTCATTGTGCACATGATCATTATATCTAAAGTAATTATAATTTCATTTACTTATTCATCACAAAAAAATTACCATTTCATAATTACACAACATTCTTAAAGAAAATCCATTTGAATTCAATAAACAAACAAGTTTATAGGGGAACTATTTTTTCGTGCGGAGGGTTTTTTAGACGAAAATGATAGAAACAAGCAATTATATGAATTTTCAATATACTTTTCTTTATAATATACTTTATTCATAACGCACATTTTAAACATTTGATAGGTTTGTACAGTATTCTATAGGTTCTGTTTGACATGTACAAAATTAAATCTTGAGAGTGTGATCCTCTATCTAGAATTTGACATCACTAACCCCCATATTTTATTATGTCAAAATAATACTGAATACATATCTAGGCAAGCTTGATTAATATTATAAAATTCTTGATATTCAAAGAGTTTTTATTTCAAATCAAATTGTAACTATCAAAGAATTAAATTGTCTATCTTAGCTGCAAAAACGTCACGAAAAATTTTATGCAGCTTCATAATTTTTTTTTTCGTAACCTCTCTATTCAGTCTGATCATTGTGCGTAGTTGAAAACAATATTTGATGAAATAATTCTGCTTAGTTAAAAATATTGGCAAGAAAAGCTAATCAAGCTGAAATTTCATTTTTATTATGTCAAAATAATACTGAATACATATCTAGGCAAGCTTGATTAATATTATAAAATTCTTGATATTCAAAAAGTTTTTATTTCAAATCAAATTGTAACTATCAAAGAATTAAATTGTCTATTTTAGCTGCAAAAACGTCACGAAAAAATTTATGCAGCTTCATAATTTTTTTTTTCGTAACCTCTCTATTCAGTCTGATCATTGTGCGTAGTTGAAAACAATATTTGATGAAATAATTCTGCTTAGTTAAAAATATTGGCAAGAAAAGCTAATCAAGCTGAAATTTCATTTTAGGTGCAAAAAGGTCAAATTAAATGGGCCATAGCTCATAGGGATGAAAACTGACCCCACTTATTCTTTGTATTTTTTAAGTATGTTTTGTCTACAGATTTCAATAATATACTTCACAAGAAATTCTTGATACAAATCATTGAGGAGTGGGATACCTTAATTATAAGACATCTATTGGTCTACAGATAAAAACAAAACAAAAGGAGACATATTTTTAGAGATCTTAAGCTTTATTTCATCAGAACAAAGTACACATTTCATGATATGCAATGCATGAGCACATGTGAAGATTTTCCATTTGTGAATGTACATGAAACAGAGTTGCCAAGACAAATTTGAGTACAATTTATCAATATAACAAATACCAGGTAATTCATATTATAAAAAGACACAAATTCAATTACACGTGTATTCATGGGTCAATTTCTTGAGATAATAGATTAAGATTTTCCCAAAATTATTGCATAATTCATATGATTCTTATGTGTACAATTCAATTATTTATAGATAAACTTTTTGCACAATATGACTGCATGTTGTTATTTATATTTTTTTCTTATTTCCTTTATTTTCTTAGAAGATATTACAATTATAGTAGCATACCATGCTTTGTCCTTCAATAACATAAAAGTTTTGAGCTTTTGTTCTAACCCCAAACCATGGAACAGAACAAGAGATATATTAACATGAAATCTAGTACTGTACATATCTACAAATTGAAACAACTAACCTATCTTTAACATTATTGCACCTTCATGTGTAAACTGGAAAGAAACACACTTTAAATAATAAATGATAAAAGGTCATAGAATAAAGTTCAATCTTAATTTACTTTGAGAAAATTGGCACAAATCTCATTACTGTTGAATACTTCAAAGCTCATTTTTTATTCTAATCTTACGCAAGTGTCTTATTATATATGTGGGCTTTTTTGTAAATCAAATTGGTATTATTATCATTAATAAAAAGAAATACTGTAAAACTGTCAGAAATTTACAGTAATTTTTCCCCCCAAAATATACCTCATTTTGGTTTTTTTTTTTTTAGTTATTTAATTTTTTTTTTAAAAATCATTCAACTTTGACCCTATAAAACTAAAAGAATATTATCTCTGGACATAATTTTAGTTGCAAATATCAATGTTCTTCCTGTATGGCATTTAGACACATGATGAACATGAGAATATACATGTAGTTATGATTCAATGCAGTGTACTGGTGTAAAATGGACTAGAGGAACACCATTAAAAAAAAAAAATCATGAAACTGATTACTAATTACTTAAATTCTGATGACACTAAAATCATAATATCAAACTTAACAACAGCTATTGAGTATACCAGTCAAGTTTTAACATGCGAAACAATGAAAAGTTGGAAGATTCTGTATGTTAACCATACAATGCAAAGTAAAATTCATTCAAATGGTTATTGAAAATAATTTGTCGGCAGATGGAAAGAAAAAAACAAATTTGGGTCTTATTTCAATCCTACCACCCCCCTCCCAGCTTTGTTCTTGAATACCCTTATCTTATCTTTTTGCAATGTATCCACTCAACTCACCCACCCGCACCCCCCCCCCCCCCAAAAAAAAATAAATAAAAATAAATCAATTGATAGGTAGCTATTCTAATGAAACAAGATCATAAGTGATAATTGATATCCAACACAATATGAATTATAATGATAGTGGATGATTTCTTTTAAAAAATACATTTTTGTTTATCAGAATTGGCAACAGTATAGAGACTCTACAAGAGCATTGAAGCTAATACAAGTCCACACAAACAACTGGGTTAATTAAAAATACAAAACAATGACAATCTCTGAGTGTAATTACATGCTATCCAACTATATTTACATCATATTTCATAACCCCCCCCCCCCCCCCCCCCCCCCCCCCCCCCCCCCCCCCCGCTATCTGCAGATTCAGTGACTATTTAAAATTCCATAATGCTTGAGACATTATGACATACATGTACTACCAGTTATTAGTGAAACTGAAAAAACTCAATATTGGACTTATTGTAAACACTCTCCGTCTACAGGGAGAATTCAGCTGTAAAATGGTGGGATTCAATCCTACAGAGAAGGACATGCAACATACACACACATATAGATTAATAATTATTCAACAAAAATTTAAATTAATCAACCTTTCCCACATAGTAAACAAGAAAGGAAGCACTACTGATTATATTTTTTTTTTGCTAACAAATCATATTTTAATTAATCATATATTGTAAGTCAGTACCAAACAAATACATATAAAATTCAACACTCCCCGAAAAAAGTCTACTGAAATCAACAACGGTCTGTCCATGCATGTTTCAGACTGGACAGATGATAAAGAGAGATACATGTACATGCACCTGGTGCGGTACATGCATTCGCTCTCAGTACATTTACTGAGAGTTCAGGTTCACTGAATTAAATGAAATAATTCATTGACAATCACACAAATTCAACTCAACAATACATGCTTTGAACTGGTATAGTCATGATGAGAAGAGACGATCGTAACAAATTCATTTTCTAAAAACTAACTCAAGACCAAGAAAATCAACAATTTCAGAAAAAAATTTCACTTTTTAAAATTAAAACTTTTTCACTCTCTCTTCCAATATTTTATATAATTTTTTATATACACGTATATCAGAATTTTAAAAGAGAAAGAAAAATAAAGTTTATCACAATGTCAGTAAAGATACTAGCTATCTCAGCACCATCAACCATGATGTAGCTCTGTGTATTGGTTAACTCCATCTGTCTGTGTAGTGAAACATCACAGATTGAAAATTCAAGCAAGAGATCCTTTTGTCGCAAGTCTTAGAAATTGTTCTGTCTTTTCTTCTTGGCATCGATTGCATCCAAAATGGGTTGCCTCTTTGCTTGGTAACGTGCTCGCAATTCATCAATTTCTCTCTCCATTTCTGGGTCAAGATCAGATAGCCTTGATTCAAGTTCTTCATACGACAGATTTCTTAACTGGAAAAAATAATATTAAAACCTTTAAGTACAGTATTTTTCCTCAGTGATTGCTCAATAAACAAAGTTCATTTTTTCTTTTCAATATAGGGAGAAAAAAAAAATAACATCAAACATTGATATAAAAATGCTTTTATGAAACTGAATCCCAATTAATTAATTTAACTTTATACCCATTCTTCAATTTACATATACATGAGTTAGAAATCAGAGAAATATGCTCAAGCCATGCTTTTATAAGAGTTCAAGAGGAAGCCATCTGTACAAGACAGTAAGATCCTTCAAAGGTTAAAAAGAAATACACGCCAGTGATTGTCATGTAAATTGAAAAAATTCAAAAGTGATGCACTGAATTACTATGACACAAAATTAAATAAAACTTCTGAATTTGGTTAAGGCTAAATCATTACCCCAAAAATAAACATATAAACAGAGTTCTTACTTCACACATACAAATTTTCATGTACATAAGAACCATCTATTTTTCTAACACTTTAAAGCCTTCACATGAATACTTACAAAATCAAAATCTCCATCAATGAAAGACCGTTGGGAATGGTGAGGGGGTGTGACATGTTTGATGGGTGGTGCCATCTGGGGCTGGGCCCTGGGGGGTGCCACCTTGTCCTGCTCCTTCTTCTCAAAGTGGTCGAGGTAGGCCGGTCGGTATTTCTCCTTGCCCTCAGTTCCTGTGTCATGCCCTGTCAATCACATACTACTTTTATACACAGAGTGGAACAATTAAATGCTAAATGAATTACCAAAGTATCACCCAGAAAAAAAACCTAATCTTTCACATTTCAAAAAATTAATTTTGTACTTTTTAGTCAATTTTCCAAAGGGATAATACTTATTCTTACTTGGTCTTACTCAATCTTCACACAATAACTCAAATACAGAATGCAGACAGATACATTAAAAAATAATCTCAAATTCAAAATAATCTATTTCAATACCGATATTATTTTCCACAATTGACAATTCACTGTGTGTAACAAGAATGGTAGAGTATTAAAAGAATTAGAAATATTGCTCTTTCACAAGGACACATGTCCAGTTTTCATAAATCCACAGAACATCAACACAGAAGTAGAGACCTATAGCTTTGGTTATACATGTATATCATAATCAGTTGATTTTGATCGGAGCTTCAGAGTTCCGCTCTGAATTTTTAAATATCAGAAAAGAAAATATCATGCATGAAATCTTAATATTCTTGAGCATAGATCAATCCATTCATACACTAGTAGTTCAAAGATTTGAAAACAATCGCCTTTGAAATGTTGAGGACTCATATTGTACATGATGCGAAAATAAGGAAAATGAAAAGAAGTGTTAGGGAAAAAACAAATATGAAATGTCACAGATTAAACAAATGTAGAAGAGAAGTTGAGATACAATCTGTTTTATAAGATAATTATATTTACTGGCACTACTACTGCTGCTTTTGTAGCCAGAGTCACGCGGAGTTTTCACTATCGTGTCACATCCTTTTAGTCAGAAAATCATTTATAAATAAACTCAATAAAGATTACCAGTAAATTTATCTCATTCTTTTCATTTTTTTACCATTGGCCAGTCATCACTATTGCAGTATTTAATATATATAATGTACATGTAGCCTGAATATCATGAAATTGAGCATTGGTTTTTCTTTTTTTTTTCTATTCAAACTTTTGATATACCCTATAAAATTTAGGTACGTGTACTACAATTTCTGAAATGTCAATTACCGGTAATGCCCATCAGTTTAAACCATTAAACTTATTTGAAAAATTCATTTTGAAATTTTGCAACATTTCAGAAGTACAAGAACTTACGTTTCATGGTTGAGTCATCTTCCGAGTCCTCATTGATTACCAGTGTGCCGAGATCAGACTCGACGAGTGTGTTCGCCTCGCTGTTTACCACTACAGTTCCACTCTCACTCTTATTTAAGGTTCCTGCAAAAGAAAGAAATATCCATTTTATAAATACTTACAGATGTTCATGTAAAATAGAGTTTATGCATGAGCATACACTTCATTTGCTTTCTCTTGTACGTAATGTACATGTACCTGATGAGGATTTCATGGTTGAGTCGTCGGTTTTCTTCATGGTTGACCCGTGATCAACATCATCATCTCCATCCTTTGTCAGCAAAAAAACAACAAATTAGAATTCATTTCTTTTTATGTTTAACTACAGTGACAAATAAATACACAACAGAAAAGTAAATTCATGTAATCTTAAACTTATAACAAGCTTCAAAGATTCTGAAACACCTTATTTTTCAGTGATTTGTGTATCAGCTGTTACTGATACAAAAAAAAAAATTTCAAGCATTTATCTCATGAAAAATTTTCAGATTTTTGCTTTCAGTTATCACAAGGTAAAAATCAATGTCCTTACGACAAATCCAGTGTTTGTTCATTGAGACAAATCCATAAAAAAAACTTTCAACATATTTGTTTTTCTAAATCATCCTTTCTATTCAGAGGGAAAGGAAAGGACAAATATTAAAACATCTGATAAAACCATAAGCAACCACAAGGCAGGGACATATTGTATCTGACGACTCACCGAATCATCCCCGTTGGTAATGATGCTGTTTTGTGCTGCCTGGATTTCTTTGGCGTCGTTAATCATTTTGTGCAATGCTTCTCGTGGTTTTGCATTTTGAATAAACTCATGCTACAAAATCAAATTAAGAAAATGTCAAATTCCCTCATACCAGATACCTGGTACCTATCATCAAAGATACCTCCAGGATAAATAGTATATGTATGTTGCACATTATTAAGGAGGCTGAGTATATGTATGTTGCACATTATTAAGGAGGCTGAGTGGTCAACAAATTAACCATCATATCTGCCTTAAACTTTAAAGATAATATTTTTGGCCATACACTATCATTTAATAAAGAAAAAATCCTAATATTTTAGCTTTAAAATTTGAACATTTTCCTATACCTTTTTACAGAGCTCTTTGTTTAAAGGAGGTAAATACAAGCCTAAAAATGGTCAAACTATCCAGCTCTCTTAAGCCCACAGATTAAACTAGTAAGTTGAATCCTACCTGCATGAGTTCAGCTGCTGAGACCCTTTGCTCCGGGTTTTTGACAAGACATTTTGAGACAAAGTCTATGAATTCTGGGGACCATTTATCGGGGTTTCGGAATGATGGGGGTGGTTTTGTTGGGATCATGAATATTGCCTGAAATGACAATTTTAAAAAATTCATAAAACAGAATCTTTAAATATAGTTATTATTAATTTCAATCAAACATAATGCAAAGGTGCAAGTAATCAATTACCTGTATATGGTCAGGTATTTGAACAAATTTTACTCAAATATTTGTAAATTGCATATGTATGTGTTAATCAAGGACTTGCACATAGACAACTCTTGTTTTAATTTTCATATTTGATTTGAAATCTGATCATCTCACAGCTGTTCAAGTTATTATACATAATTATAAAATCTTGTAACTTACTTTTCTTTCTTTTTCAATATACGGTAATAATTTTTTTAAAGCAACTTCCGCATTTCAACATAAATCTAATGTTAAAGTATCATACCCTCATAGGATGAATGTCACCATAAGGTGGTTTGCCCTCGGCCATCTCCAATGCAGTAATACCTAAAATATTGAACGGTAGATCAAATTTTAAAGTCCGCTTCTCATTCCCCACCCCAACAAAAAAGTATACAATATTATTGTAGTCAGTGGTTGTTTTTCTTTGCCATTCTATTAAATTTGTACCTGTATCTACTGTCCCAAAATACACTGTGCTTTTGATTCAAATCAATCATTCAATCAATCATCTTCTTTTTTTTTTTAGTTAATTTCTATAATAAATGTTCAAATTCCTCTAAGTGCCTTGGCAAATTTGAAAACCTACTGTATGCTGTAAATCAACTTTGACTTGCGTGTGAGAAACTATTGAGAGGCATGCTATTCATCATTATTATGCCTCCTGTCAGTTTGTCGCTATATATTCAATACTCATCTATTTTCGCATAGTATACAAAGGGTTTATATAGCGTTAGCATACTATGCCGAAATAGAGCACAGCAATTGTTTTCAATGAAAATTTTACAGGCGCCGACAGCGGTCGACAGCGGGTTCCGAACTCTCGACCCTAAAATCATTACGTCTAAAAGCCCAACACGTTACCGTTACGCTACGCTACGTTAGCTGATGATATTTATGGTGGTTTTTATATATATAAAACGTAGATACATACGATTGACATTCAAACAATTAAAATTATTAATCTTTCCAAAAACACCTCATTATTTACGGTAATTTTAAAGTTAAAGTTTCTGATAAACTTTTACACAAATTGATTGAACATTTTTCAAAGAAATTGTACATGAGCATCATGAAGACGCTTTTTCAAATGACGTTTGATAGAGAATGTACAAATAAAAAATTCTATGACATTTCGTCTGCTAAACAACTTGAGTTTTCTCGGTAAAGTCAATCGTGTCTCCTTTCTTGAAAAGAACATAAACGTTTATTGATTTTTTTTATTGTACAGCAACTTGTTGATTAAATAATCAATCAAATCAATTGATTGATTTGAAAGAACAAACGCTTGCTTTTCCAGTGATTATTTTTAGCGACTATAATAGACAACACTCAAATGTCACAGCTACTTATTAGCAAAGCACGTCTGTATATACAACAGTCGGCATAATAATAACAATAGTGTTGTGTTGTGCATGTACTATGCCTAAATAGTAGTCAGGGTTTGATACATAGTGCACTCGCCTCCGGCTCGTGCACTATGTATCAAACCCTGACTACTATTTAGGCATAGTACATGCTCAACACAACACTATTATATAAGTCTTTATATGTCTTATACATGTATTTGTTAAATGTCACCGGCATAAGCTAAGTTGCGAAAATTAGCCACCAGAGTCCACAAACTACGGGGTTAACAGTACTGTACATTTATAGAATAGTTCTAGTGTCACCTACCTAAACTCCAGATGTCTGCCACACAGTCGTATCCAATCTCCTGGATCACCTCGGGAGCCATCCAGTATGGTGTCCCTATCACAGTGTTTCGTTTGGCCATAGTGTCCTGGTGTAAAATAATACATAACATTCATAATTTTTCTCAATCATAACAAAAGTTTCAGGATATCAGATTATTACCTTGTTGTATGCTACACAATCAATTTGTTTTGACTAATTAGGCCTAAAAAAGAATATTGTGTGTTTAGGGTAACCCGACCTAACCAACAAAAATGCCCCGATCCTCCCATTTTTTGATGTCTGTTTTTATCCGATTGTGATTTTCATATTATTTCCATAAAAACCCTGTTTTTAAATATGACACAAACAAACATTCTTAGGATTTTATATTTGTATTTGTGCCCTTATGCAGAAAATATTATGATCAAATTAAAAAATATCCCTACCTAACTAACCTAATTTTTCATCAGTGTTACCCTAAACACACAATTTACAATTAAAAAAAAAAACACTCTTTAGAAATTTGTTTTCCTCAAGGACGTTAATTCGTTGGGAAGGGCAACGCACCAATACCACGAAAATTGAGCCACCACGAATTCTAAAGATTCCACAGTAACTGGAGTGTATAAACTAGCTTACAAATCAAACGCTCTTATTCCACAGCTAAGTACAAAGTACACTCACAGTAAGCTGTCCTGCCACCCCAAAGTCTGCCAGTTTGGCGTGGCCCTCCGTGTTCAGCAGAATATTGCCTGCCTTGATGTCCCTGTGGATCTTTCTCCTGGAATGTAGGTACTCCAAGCCTTTCAGAGCATCGTAGAGTATCGTAGCAATCTCCTCCTCTGTTAACTGGATTATCACAGGTTACATTAAATCAAGACATCATAATACATGCTTACAGTAATAGAAACATCAAAAGAACATGGTATGTCATGGAGTTAATTTTCATAATTTTTATGCTCATTGTATAAACATGAGGTATATAGCTATTGATGACAATATGATTAAGGTACATACGAAATTGGAAAAAAAAGACCACACAAAAAACAAGTACCACAGTATCTTGATTTTTCTTTAAATATATAAAAACATATATTTTGAAAACTGTTATGTAGATGAAACCTTTCTGTCATAAAATTGAGAATATTAATTCATGAACAGTCTATATTTTAATTTTCCCAAAATTTCAAACTCCCGATATTAAAGATAAATAAAGTAACAAAAGACTTCAATTACGCTTTTTATCTAAAAAAAAAACTAAGAAAATAAACAGGAACTTTCATAAAAAAATTTTGATATGAAAATCACTACCTAATGTACAAGCATGTCCATGTATATGTAACTATACATAATAGTGTAAACATCCTTTGAGTTGTTTACATGTTACAGGAAGTAGCTGTAATACATACTGTTTTATTGCGTAATCTCATTATGTCTGACACTGAGCCAGCTCCACAATACTCCATCACAATCTACACCAAAAAAAAGGCATCTAAATACATACACTAGTTCATCCTTCATAAATATAATGTACATATCAAATATCCTTAATTTTAAGGGCACATGTAAAAATCATGTTTTAATTTGAATTCATATTCATATCTGTTAAGAAAATCTTTTATGAAAAGGACATTCAACGGTTTTCATCAATGTTTTTTCATTAGTACTTTTTACACAATCAAAAATAATGATATGTCCATGAAGATTATAAATACAGGTATTCTTTGACTTCATTATTGAATTCAGGTTTCAATACACTGCAAGCCTTACCCATAAGTCTGTGTTCTTGAAATAACTGCCATAGTACTTGACTATGAAGACACTATCACACTGCTGCATAATGGAGATCTCTTTGATGATCTCCTGCAGATCTGTGTCCACTGGAACCTGTTTGATGGCCAGGACCTGGCCCGATTCCTTGTGAAGCGCTTTGTATACGCTGCCATAGGATCTACAGAAACATTCGCACAACATTAATTTCTACCTAATATCGGAGTGAGACATGTACATCTTTTTAAATACTGGCTTGTGAGTTTATCATTATCTTTACAGTTTACATTTAAGATAACCTTTAAAATTTGAATTTCAAAGAAATAAAAAAAAATTGAAAATAGTAAAAGACAGTAAATGAAAAAAGTTGCCATTCCAATTCAAATTTTTATAGGTAAATCTGCACTGATTAATTAATATGCACTTAAGATCAGGGTTCTTTAATATCAGATTAGAGCCAATTCCTTAGAAATTTTAACACACTTTCAGTAAGAGAATCAAGTACTAAAGGAAATGAGCAGTACATGTTGTAATTGAAGTGCATGTTTCCATATCTTAAGAATTTGTGAAGATATACTAAGTAAATGTTTACATCAGGTATAGTTATTGAGATAGAGATTTCCTGATACATATTGCCAAAGTACACTTTCAAGTTTGCTGTTGGTAAATCTAGGTCAAGGTCTCCATTAATGTGTATGTTGAAAGAATTACTCCATTTTTTTTTCTTTCATACGATCCCCCCCTTTCCTTTAAATACTTTAGACTTTGATTTTCTACAAAAACTTATCATAAGTCCTTGAATTTAATAACTCGGAAATTCACATTTTGTTTTCAAAATATAAGATAGCTTTTTATCTGTGCAAAAGTAAATTTCTGAATTCTTCTTTTAAAAAAAATGATTTCATAAATTCAATTAACTTAAAGACATTTATAGTCTTTAATCATCTAAATACCAATTAATGTTTTAATATAAACAGCAAGATTATGGGTAAAATTGCACTGCAACATTCACCCATGCTAATTAAGGCAAAACTAGACCACAACATTCATGCATTAAGCCATCCAAAGGAGAAAGCAGAAGAATGGCGCAGAACATGGTGGACAAAAATAAAGGATGCGCAGCAGTAAATATCTAGCATTAATAATTCATTTTAAAAACTTGGAAGAAAAAGGAGAAAAATGCCCCAAAAAATAACTTGAAAATGTAAAATAACTTATTTCAAAAGATTTTTTTTTTTACTGTAAAATAGTTTTCTTTCGGAAAAAAGTATAATCAAGTTAGGTCACATGTAAAATGGCAATTATCAAAAGATTGTATAGTCTAGTCTAAAAAATGTTTAGATGCTGAAGTTGAATTAGTTTTTCAATTAAATCAAATAAAAAGAGTGCTATTGTTTTGAATTTTGTTTTGCTTTTCAAATTTCAGATCTTACCCTTCTCCTAATTTGCCTAGAATATCAAAAACTTCTTCTGGTGACCTCGTAAGGTCGTCTTCTGGAAGTCGCTTTAGGGGGTCACTAGGGGGTAGAAGCAAACCAAAAAGTGTAAAGCTAAATGCAAGCCATGAAAAAAAGTCCTCTGTGAATTAGTATGTAGGATTCTCTACTGGAATGCACGTTCAGGACTTGTACATCAAATGAATATGGATATCACATGGCATGCATCAGAATAACTTATCATTATAAAAATGCTATAATTTTTGTATGGTCATCGGTGAATAAACTATACAGGTTTTGACAGAAAATATCTAGCAACTGTTTTTCTCCAGAGTTTATTGGTTTATATTTGTAAATGACACAAAAAATGTTGAAGGTTGTGAATTGCTAAATGTTTAATATGCTCCAAACATGAATGAGAAAGTATTGGTAAAAGAAATAATTTCAAAAAGAACTTTCTGTCAAATCCTTTCCATTAATTCCATTCTGTGAATAAATCTGATATCAAATTTCTATATATTTGTTCAAGAACATGACATTCATATAAATTTGTCCAGTCCTGAATGTATTACAGTACACATGTATTTTCTATTACACTACAAAAAAGTATTAGAGAACTTGCAATGATTATTTCATTAATATCACACCTCTGTTTTGTTTTCATTTAATTTTTTACAAATAAGTACTCTATTGAATTTCGTTTTGTTCTTTTTTTTATCAATTTTTTAGAGTTTTTTTTTTCAAAGTCGAAAAATGCATTGTAAGTTCCCATAACACTATGTTCTACGAACATAACTACATTATGTACATACATGCAACCAAAATAAATCAGGCAAAATGCACTTTAATGCATGGAAGTCTGTCATTGTTAATAGATTGATTTTCTCTTGAAAGTTTTAAGCATGAACAGGAATTATCCAGGAATTAACAATGACAAACTCCCATCTCCATCAAACATGTACATTAAATTTTATTAGAGAGGTGTGGTCTGGAATCTGTACACAAGTTTTGGAATGCAACTCACAGCAAATGACACTACATTAATAGAATTAAAAATCTTGCTGGCAATTTGCTGTACGAGCTCTGCATCACTTGTTCAGTTGCGACGTGCAAATCACCAGGAAAATACTAATGAGAGCAGAGATATGCATGAGGAGACAACAAACATAAAATAAAACTGCCGCCACATTTTCACAGATGCCTTACCCTCTTCCTATTTTACAAATTATATCAAAAACCTCATCAGGTGGTCGAGCCAAACTCTCATCACTTAATTTTGTTAACTCACTGAATCAAAAGAAACGATAAACAATAATTAATTTCAATCAAAATGCAAATATTATACCCTAGGCAGCTAATTTGTCAAAACAAAAATATCAATTACATGATCTATGATATCTGTGCCAAAATAATGTACAGTTCACAAAGTGGCAATATAAAATACTATTATGTAGCACATGTTGAACATAATTCTCTTATAATACTGCATTGCACAAAAACTGAAAAGAATTCTGAATTCATGTACAAATGTCAGCAATCCATCAGATTGAGATTATGAGGCAATAAAATGTCGAAGTTTTATGAGGGAAAAATACAAAAGAAAATTTCCATTTACAGAACTGTTCTATCAATGAGTACACTAGCTGTAACATCGTGATAATACTTCGTTGTGTACAAATAACAATTATCATCTGATCATGATGCTGTTCCTCATCTTTATTGTCATTCTGCATCATATCCTGTTAAAAACTAAGAAACTTTTTTAAACATGAGGTACGCTAGTTACATTTTCAATGCTATTTCGTGAAATCCATTGCAATTTATATAACAATGGTAACCAAATAAGTATCGACAGTTAAAAAACAATGGAAATGATACCGTATATTCCTGATACTAAGCAAGTTTCAAAACAATGATCAGATTGTAGTTTAAACTTCCTTAAAAGTTCAGAAAAACTAATTTGAGAGAAACATTTACCTTTGACTAGTCATATTTTGATGTACGACAGGGTAAATAATCCTGTGGTTTCATGGAAATTAGCTTAAAACGCTAAACATTACACATTTCTACATTAGTTTTCTTTTCCGGAAGCTGTGCGACAAGGTGAAGTTCTTTCATCTAAAGCATTTCGGCGCTTTGATTATATAGTTTATTAAAACACATCTGTGACTAAGACATCTATTTGAAGCGTTTTTATTTCATACATCAAAATTCTGTTAACAAAGTCATTTAAACGCTTAATATATTTTGTCAAATGGATGATTGATTGTAAAAATTATTCTTTTATTCCTGAAGTTTTCTTTTACTAATCAAGTACTTCGGAATTTGTAACTTTGACCGTTAACAAACTTATTTTAATGACCTCAGATTCTACTTCCTATTTGAGTTATCGATAGACACCATCAGTGGGGTCTATCAGCTAACATCCGCACTGCCGAGTACAGTCGCGGATCTAAGCTGACAGACACTGTTGCATGAACATGCACAAACTTCACTAATTTTAACGAACTTGTATGTTATATTTCTTGACTGCATGGTACAGAAGTAAAGGTTGTGCAAAGAATTACCGAGAGCCATGAATGTTTTCAGGTACCGGTACTTACAATTTATACTCTAAGTTTATGTAGCCATGTTAGTTGGACAGAGCCCACCGGTTTGGTGGTTTTACTCCCATTTGGTTGCCAAGCGCTCGGATTGCACCCATAGTTTACCAACCAAATGGGGGACAATTTTCTTTCGTTACGGATTCCGGGTTTTTTTTTTTAAAGAAAGAACCCATGTTGTTAGTTTTCGATGATGCCTTAATTCTGTGCTGTATCAATATCCATTCTGTGAATTGTACAAATTTCTTTTCTGAATATTTTGTATCAAAATAATTAATTTTCTTCTCCACATTAGATTAAGATTCCCAACCATTCAACAGCTGAAAAGGTTACTGAAGAATCACTGTGGGAAACTTTTGATGTTTTGTTTTTTACTGGTGGCGTTTGCTGGGGGACTTGTGTTGATTGCAGTTCAAAATGAAGGTTTGTAAAATTGTTTTTCTCATATTACATCTTATGTCTGGAAATTTGTACCTTAAGCCTGGTCTTTTTCTAAGATATCAGGGTTCAACACTAATGGTAGCCCGCAAGCCCTCGACAACTGAAACTTAAGGTCAGGCTACTAAACAAGTCATAAAGCTTTTCCTGCCGGGCTACTGAAATATAAATACCATACTATCACTGAAAGCTTTGCGTAAATATTTTTAAAATGTATGTACAAATTCCAAATATTCGCTACCAAGATTTTGAATCATCTGTGTGAGATAACTCAGGCTCTCTACTATGTTATTGCTTGACGTTGTTTTGGTCCGACTTATCAAAAATCTTGATTATCAAAGTGTTTGAAACGGCGATGAGAAAACAGAGAATGCAAGCCATGAACTGACATGGACAACCGATCTTGGGGAAAAAAATGTGGAATTTACATGGCAGATCAAGAATATCACCGATTGTTCTACCACTGTTAACGTAACCGAACGTCAATTTTCCTCTAGAGACTTGACATTATTATGGGTCCTACCTCTTTAAAATTGTGAAATTATGAATTTGTCCAGTGCTTATAATTAGAGAAAAATTTTAAAGATAAAACACATTTTTAACGACATATTTACATGCTTTTCAGTCCTCTTCAACTTACTATTCATGTATACATGTACTTGAATTAAATATTTCTTAAATCACATTAATACTTTTGAACAGATATGATTGTATTGATAAAATGGTAGTAATTGTATTTAGTATTACATCTTCAGAAATCGCAATCTCACAATTGAGGCTTATTGTTACATTCCTCACGCTTTGTGTGGAAGTACAGAATCTCAAAACCTTGAAATTGTTAATGTGTTTGTTATCAGGGTACACACGCAGGTAGCAATTTTACCTGTTGAAGGATGCATAACAGATATATAAAAATTAAGAAACTCATAGTTTGAGATAGGAGAAAATAAGGTTATAATGTAATACTACTTGAATAAAGAAAAAAGTCATTTCGTAAAAGACCATTGAAAATGATCTGGCCTATTAATATAATGGAACTAACTGTTTACCTTACTCTATGATAATTTTTAAAAATGTTTTTGTCAAAATGTCTGTCAATTTTCCAGCCTTTTTCTTTGCTACTCCCTCAAGAGTAGTTTGGATAAAGACACTCTAAAATCACCTTAGATTTTACAGACAATGCTTGTCTGAAAGGATTAGTTATGTTTCACTGAATATGGGAGTGTTACTTACCTGTACAGGTGCAAGACTAACCACTGTATTTCTATTACATGTAGCAAGTTATTGATTAATATCAACATTTAGAAAAGAAATTGAGTTTGGATCCTGAAACAAATTGAAAGTTGATAGCATATAAAATTGCTAGGAAGTACTGCATGCAGTCATGTTGTGTGTGACATTTCTCTTTAACATTTATTTGATATGAAGGAGTGATGTGCTTAAAAAGTCAAAGATGTATCTAAGTTTAGATATGCGTTAACTTTCTTTGATGCTTTTGAAGATGTTTTTTGAATTGAAACAGATTATCCAATGAATGCTTCAACATCTTGGTCATTTTGGTATTAGCCGGTAACCAAAATGTAGGCATGTCATAGGTCAGTAGTACATGCACAGATGAAATTTTCATCAAATACTGGTATTCCAGCCATGAAAAGTTTGTTTGATAAATAAGATATAACATTTTGAAACCCTTAATTGAATAATTAAAATTCATTTTTTTGTAAATCAGCATGAATAAAAACAAAAATAAAGGGCACATTTTGCAAGGAAGCACATGTTGTACTCGGACACAAGAAATTTTAATTTGCTTATTATTATGATCTGATTACTGGAGTTATATTTCATGACAAAATTCTTTATGTTTATATATATACTGGCTCCTCTGTGCAAAGACTAATTATTAATAATACATCATCAATCATCCAGAGTAAAACCATTAAGTTGAGTAATTTAATACTATTTAGGAACAAAAATCATTGGTGCACCACTTTTCTTCAAATTGATATTACTTTTCGGCAATAATGAAGTTATGTTTCAAAAACATTTTTATTATGAATCTGCACTTTTGCAAAATATGATATCTGTATCACAGGCACATGAGTAAATAATGTAAATAATAAATAAGTATATGAATCAATTTAATTATATTTATGAATAAAATAACACAGTACGTATGTGAAAAAACATTGCATACTGAATCAATAAACCTGTAAAATATCACATATCTTTTTAAAAATAGGAATCTGTATAACTACGTAAAATTGTACTGTAACGTGATAGCTCATAAAATATTGATCCTTTTTTACTCATTCAAAAAGACAGTTTAACTGTGTCACTTCTTGATCTGCAGAAAGAAGCTCTGCAATAACATAACCCTGATTTCTTTTTTTCATAAATAATCCCCCCCCCCCAAAAAAAAAAGGGGGGGGGGGGGGGGAGAGTTACGGTACATTATGCAAAGAGGAAATTGTGGTTAGGTGGGAAATTAAAGCTTGATACAAAGACTAATCATGATTTGTATTTATTTGCATTTCAGACTTTGTGATATATGCAAGGTCTCTATTCCGGTCATTTGACTACAAGAGACTAGCTAAAGAGTACAGTGATGAATCTACATGTAAGTATGGATAAAACAAACAAAAAAAGAAACATCTATTGACATTGTTGAGCACCAATTTTCATAAATTTTGTTGTTGAGTGGACCCTCAGAAATAAATAAAATGACAAGTAAGTTAGAATTATGTCAACAACTTCAATTGGTAGATCAATCGTCCACAAATCATTTTTAAATATCTGCTAAAATTGATGTCAATGAAAATTAATGTAGCAGTATTTATTACCAGTATCAGATGTCATGTTCAAATTAATGACTCAGAGATGGCAAAGCAATGCACTAATTTAACTTGTTTGATGAAGAACATGTGGAAGATAAAACCCAAGACTTTAAAGTTAATTTTATATATTTGACAATATTAAACCCAAAGTGTTTGAAATTAATAAGCAAATTTTGGGGTTTTTTTCACAGTATATGTGGACACAACAAAAGCAGATGAACTATTCAAGAAAGTAAAAATCATGTGTTTTGTGATAACAACAATGAGCAAACTCGATAAAACTATTCCAGTGGTGAATGCAACATGGGGGCAGCGCTGCAACCGTGTTCTATTTGTGCTCTGTCCCCCTGAGGAAAACAGTCCCAATTTCCTAAGCACCTGTCATATTGGAGAAGGATCCAGCCATCTCACAGCAAAAGTTAGACACGCCTTTAAGGTGTCTTATGATAAATACTTGAAAGACTATGATTGGTTTCTGAAAGCAGATGATGACACTTATCTAGTGATGGAGAATCTCCGATATGTTCTGTCCCATCATGACCCAAACGAACCTGGTTACCTAGGATACCATTTCCAGAAGTTTATGCACCAGGGTTACACTTCAGGGGGTGCTGGGTACGTGGTCAGTCGGAAGGGGGTCAAAGATTTGGTGGAGAAAGGATTTCAGATGGATGAAGACAGGTGTAAAAAAGATGGCGAGATAGAAGATAAATACATTGGACAGTGCTTGGAGGTATACATCATACTTAAGTATTTGTTTTTTCTTAAGTTTTCTGTGTCCATTTTCAGGTCAAAGCCAGCTCTGGCACATTTCATCCTTAGTATAAAGATTACAAACTGGTTTAACTTCAATCTAACCTTTATCCATAATCCAGAAAATATTTTAATCATATCATGGTATACCGGTACATATTTTAAGTATCTATCACAAGCATCGTAACTCAATCATCCCCCGTTTTGTAAAAAATATTTTTCCGCACTGAAGAGCACTATGATTGATTATTCAATAATTTTGATTATTGCTACTTACACTGTACATATATTTTCTATATTTTTTTTCAGGCCAGTGGGGTACCAGTGCTAAGTTCAGTTGACAGATTTGAAAGGCAGACATTCCATACAGATAAAATTTGGCAACATGTATGGGGGACATTCCCAAAATACCTTGTGTCGTATTCTAGAGATCCAATAAAAGATGTAAGTTATTTTGGAATTGTCTAGAGCTGTACCTTGTATATAAAGTTGGAGGTGCACAATATGTAGGATCTAATTGTAATATGGACTGCATCTGAGAACTTGATTATAATTTTATATTTTTCCCTTCTTTTTCCTTGATTACATTAATTTATTTTCAAATCCTTTTCAAAAATGCCAAAATTGCTGATCTATTTGATCTACCGGTAATATTTTTGAGAGTGCGATACATATTTGATTTAACTTTATATGCAGTTCACAGTGATCAATTTTATGCATTTATTATTCATAGTATTCCTTATACCGGTATATCATAGCTTGTACATGGTATCATTTGATTTATGTGACAAGTCATATATGATATCATTCAATTTACATAACTAAATGTACAATTGACTTTGTTACAGGGAAGTAACTGTTGTAGCCAGTTCCTGATCAGTTTCCACCATGTGGATGCGGGAGCCATGATATTTGTCCACCAGCTGCTGTATAGAACCAGTGTGTACGGCAGGAACCTTCCCCAGAACATTCCGAGCGATCTCTTTCCCGTCAAGAAAGTACCGCCTAAAGATTTGATCGACAATAAGATTTAATGAATTTCTTTATTCATAAATAACTTTTATTTATACATGTACAGAGAAATCCCCCTCCTTTTAATTCAATTTAGTCTCATTCAGCCTCATTGCCAGTGGGCTTAATTTCGAGAATATTTGAAATGGTGCTGGTCGAAAATAGTAAGTTATTCATTATTTTTCTATAAGCATATTTTATTTTACGGGTAATTCAAACCAGCAAGATGAAACATTTTTACAATTTTGATATTGGGAAAGTAACACAGAATTGATGATGGAAAATTCCCAAGTCTCTATTCAAAGGTCACCTCTTTTAAGAGGTCACTTTGGGTGCCTCCCAAAGGTGACTGCTTAATACAAGTTTGACTGTAATTGTACACATGAATGTAATTCAATGAAACATTGTAGATTTTAAATCCCCACCAGTAAAACTGGACTGATCCATAGATGTTTTCTGTGTTTGTCTGTTAGTCTTTGTCAGCTACTCTGTCCATCTTTGTTCTCATTCCGCATTTTTTCACCCTCTGATATGATCTGCATATATTAATGTGATTGATTCCAAAGTCTTGTGACAGTCTTGGGAATCATCACATATATACTGGTACAAATCAGGTTCCAGTCTAGAGATTTTGTTTTTACCCATTGCTTACAATAGCAAAATCAATGTTTTACTTGTATAATTGTCATATGGTGTTTACACATCAAGGGAACATGTATTTCATTCTGTGAATTCTTTTTTAACACAGGTGTCCCAACTATAAGTCAGACCCCCATCTTGTGTGTGTGGTTTTGTTTTTGGGTTATTTTTCTTTCCTTTTTTTTTTTTTTTTTTTGGGGGGGGGGGGGGGTTGAAAACTTGGTATCATCAGGACAACTATTCCTTTTATCTTTATTTCAGTTCATGAACTGAACAATGGAGAACATGTTTTCTCACATTATCACCAGTGTGAGATCGGTTTGTCCAGTTTGAGACAGCAGTGTGAGATTTTTCTGTCTTACACTGTGTATTACTACGCCGTTTTAAAACGTAAACAAACGTTGTCTGCTGTAGGGAAATGCAAAATGATGGATTGAGGTTATCCATTAAGCAATTGTTTTGCTTAATTAATTAAAATTTATCCTATTTTTATTAAAAAAAATTGTTGTGTGCTCTCAGTTTGACTTGCACTATTTGAAGCACGCGGATGGATAAACCGAAAGTAATCTTTTGAACGTCATAACAGAAAGTTGTCAAACATCGTTTTTTAATGTTAAATAATGCGAGAAAAAATAATCATTCATTATATACTCGTGTAGGATAGTGAAATTCCACCAAGGGGCCAAGATTCACGGTCTAGGACTCGGCAGAGCCTCGTCCTAGACCGTGAATCTTGGCCCCTTGGTGGAATTTCACTGTCCCACACGAGCATATAATGAATGATTCTATTAATCTCAGCCATGGCATTTCTAGTCATAAGAAAATATATAGTTGGTGTTAATTTATTATGAAACATTAGGGTAATTAATTAATCTATAATAACCAGATAGTGCTGGATTGCATACCAATATTTGCACAAGCATAACAGTCAACCCTAACCTCCACTTATTTGTAATTAAAAAACTAAATAATTTGTGAGAGAAAACAAGTGAGGTTTTCAAGCCTAGTAGAATACAAATTGTATAATATCTGGGTAAAAAGTAGTTTGTGTATTTTATTTATTGCTATTGACTCGACAATGTATATATTTAATAAACTAGTTGCATTCAACAGATTTGTTTTAGAAATATTAAGACATATCATAAGGTATATTTATGCCTGAAATATATACCATTCAAAGTACTTGTGATGTGGGATACATATTTAGCAAATGTTTTTCAATGGTATTTTGTGAAGAAATAAAATGTAAATATAATATTACACATTTCATTTATTGTATTGCATGGAAGAAATTTGGACAGGTTGTTGTCAAATGTCCATACAGGTTGTTGTCAAATGTCCATACAGTTTGATATTATTTAATATTTATGTATGCATTTTTATACCTATTATATATATATACCTCTTGTATGTGTATTTTAATAAATGCAAAAAAGGTAAGCTTATTAGATTAAGGCTTAAACAATCTACTGCATGTAATTATACCCAACAAAGTTGTGAGGGGTATAATGTTTTTGATTGGTCCGTCAGTCAGTCCGTCAGTCAGTCAGTCATTCCTGTTTTTTGCTTTTGCTTCAGAAATCTGATAATTCTGCATGTAACTGGAACATATATGATTAACGAGATTGAAACTAATTGTAAATTTCTCTTGAAAGAAAAATTTCAGCTCTATGGAATATATAGCAACCTTATTTTTATACAGGACGACAATGATGTAATGATGCTTCAATTTTAGCCTCTAGATAGCTTTCGCACATTTTTACAATAGAAGTTGTCAGATCAACCATTTGATATTTGTCTTTGAAGTAGTAAAAATTACAATTTTACAATAAATACTGTATTTTGCACATAGAAATTGCAGTTCATTTTGCTTTTAGCATACTTAAGACCTGCCTCTGACAATCAGTTGTCAAGCAAGTTTTATATCCTAGGGTATAAATTCAAATGGACAAAGAAATGTAACCATTACAATTTATTTTATGGAAGATGCCACACCTTGCATTTCAGTTGATTGTATTAATATAAAAAGCTGATTTTAAAACTTCAATCATGGACTCATGAATATATAAATTGTGTGCAAAACAGTCCTCTCCAAAACAGTTCTTTACAAGTACCTTAAAATTCTTTATAAAATGCATATCTAAAAGATGGAACCTTTTAAGATGGTCACCATCTCAATAATACCAATAATACCTCTGTCCCTACAGGTTTTAATTGATACTTATGGAATAGCCAGACTGCAATGATAAATTGTCCAGGACTATAATTCAGTATGCCAGAGGTTCAAGGCAAGATACTTTTGACCAGATTGTACAACACAATGAGTACAAAAAGATTTGAGGCATAAAGCTCTTACAGTCAGTTCCCAGCTAGCTTGTATCTTTAGTGTTGAACTTTGTTGTCAATGATATCGAAATGACAAAAACAATAGAATGTTCCATTTACTTTTAATACTTGACCAGAATTATTAACAAATCTTCACGGTCACAAATGATGACATTCTCACAGAGAAAAACAAAATAAACAAAGTGTAACGACATAATCTCAGGGAGCTGTCAAATTCAGTATAACAATAGAATCCAACTTTAAATACAGATTTATCAAAATATGCAAGAAAAATATACAGTTGAGAGCAAAATATTTCTTTTCTTTTCTTGGTTGTACCGTGGAATGTATACCTGATTTACACACATAATTGGTCCATCTATCAATGAGCACTTCACATATTTTTTAACAGTTTTCAAATGAATTTTAAAAAATCATCTAAAAAGTTAATCTTATGTTACACAGATCCTGTTTTATCTTATTTAAACTCTGTAAATACATGTCCTGGGATATTTACAAAGCACTGCTACAGTAATTTTCACAAATTCATATGCCACAAATGTTTAACAGAAAGGGGGAGGGGTTACAATTAACAACATAGTCTAGCCTAGTCTGAAGTTTCTCTATGGTTATTAATAGCACTTTGACAGCATCTTAATCAATGTTCTTTATTTCTAATCTTATATATTGTTTTTAGTTTCAAAAGTAACTGTCACAATATGTGACATTTGAAATAAAAGATTTTTTTAATAAGTATTTCTTAAATTTTTCAAAAATAAAAAAAAGGACATAGATGTTTTAAAGTGCAACAGTTCTTCCATTTGTGAGATACATCCTTGTGGCTTAGAATTAACAGTGGATAAGTAGAAATTAACATGTAGGTTATTAACAAAATACTTCAACTTTATTGTGTACCTTATACTAAATCTGGATAACCAATACAAATATTTGAGTCCAATAACACATTTCTCTTAACCAATGTACAATATTTAGGTTCTGGAATGTATAGCTAATAAAACTTTTATAATCTCAACAAAAAAACTAAATAATAATAAATTCACTTATCTACATCCAGCTAAGAGCCGAATGCAAGATGAAAGACATGAAACAAGAAAAAAAATGTGTAATACATGTATATATAGTGTTCTTTTTTTCTGTTGCCATCCACAATATTAATAAATTACACACACAAGGGGGAAAAAAAAAACCTGTGCACAGAGAAATTACACAGGAAAACAAGACCAGATTAAATAAGAATAAGTATGTCACAAAACTATGAAAAATAAACATATGAAGCACTTAACAAAACAAAATTAAATAGAACTCTGATAAAATTGAGCATTTCTCGACAGCCAAAACAAGAGTGAACTCGCACATACATAACATGTCATGGACATCCCCATCTCTTCAATGAAAGCCCAAGTGGTTCCAACGTCACAAAAAATAACAACATGACTACATATCGAATACGCAATACACAGATATATAAATGAAAATATTATCATTTAACTCTGATTTTATACATATGTATGTCTCTGTTGATTTTGATACAAAGATATTTTTCTTATTTATATTAACCAAAAACAAATAAATCATCTATGTTAATTATTTATATATTGATATATATTTCAAAATTATAACAAATTTATGTTGCAGAGCATTAACATAATTAAGTAATACTTTTTGATGAAGTAAAAATAATAAGTTTTCAACATCTTGGAATGTATACGTGTACGAAAGTTATTTTTGAAAGAAAGGAGGAAAAAGATGATAAAAATACAGAAATGGCCAAACTTACAGAAATTAAACATTTCTTTCTAAACATCTTTTCAAAAATAGGTTCATTATGCTAAGATCAAATAATAATAAAATGTTCTTTATTCAAAAAATCTAGGCAAGCTACTTCATGTAAATAGAACTATGCATTTGAAAAATAACAAGGGAAAATAAATTCTATCTCTGAGATTCTGTCAACATAATCTGTAACATGCAAGAAAACTATACATACAAGTATAACATCTCTATTTCCAAATATTGAAAGGCAAACAAAACACAACAGCCACAAGGCTCAAGTAAAAATATTGAGTTACTTCCCTTTATGCAGACTAGGCAATATAGTATTAATAAGGCTTGCAGAGCAAAATAGGAATGTCTTCATATAATAATAATTATAACTTCTGTCATACATAAAATAAGCAATATCAAAAAACAAACAAACATGAATAACATTATTGAATAAGTCATGTGCAAATAACATATATTTTCTAAGATAGACTCTTTTTTTCCAGTTGTCTATGTAGATTGAGTTACATGTATTTCCCTACTTGGAAGGAGATATAGGCTCCTCCTTGACAGTCACTGGAATTCTATCAGTGGGAGACACCAAGCCTTTCTTACCGGGTGAATTCTCCTCGTCCTCTACAGAGGTATCTCCTTTTGATTCACTGAATGGAACAAACCCTTTCGCCATGGCTGCATGCATGCTGGACATGGAACTTGTGTCCATGGGTTCATTGGTGGAGGAATCCATCTCCTGGTCCTCCTCTCCCACTGTGAAGCCCCAGTGTGACTGCTTCATGTGTTTGTTGAGTTCGTACTTGCGAACAAAGTCCTTGCCGCACAATGAACAGATGTGGGGCCTGTCCTGTGTGTGGATGCTCTGGACATGACGCTTCAGATGGTCGGAACGGCTGAACCTCTTGTTGCAGACTTTACACTCGTGGGGTTTGATCCCAGTGTGGATGGACAAGTGTCGCTTCAGGTGGATGTTTTTCGCGAAAGCTACTCCGCATGTTGGACAGATAAAGGGCTTCTCTCCAGTGTGTGTGCGCAAGTGAGTTTTGAGAACGGATGGACTGGTAAAAGTTTTGTCACATGTGTTACAGGAGTAGGTTTTGTCATCCGAGTGTTTCTTCATGTGAGTGTGCAGGTTTGATTTCGTGCTGTACGTTTTTCCGCACACATTGCACGGGAAGTGAGAATGGGTTTCATAATGTCTGCTGAGAGAGTCCTTGTCCAGGTAACTCTTGCCGCACACTGGGCAAATGAACTTCATGTCGCTCCCATCCACTGTTCCACTGGTGACCGTAATGAGCAGAGGGTTGGCAGACTGAACACGACTGGGGGTGGGAGATCGGGAGTATCTCTGGCCAAAGCTGGGGCTGTCCAGTCCTCGGGCTCTCATGTACTGGTCAAAATAAGACCCGCCCGAGTCATCAGTGTTGTTAAGATAACTGGACAGACTACTACTAAAGTCTAACGACTTGTTGGCATTCATCTTGATGTAGTCCTCATATGGGCTGAATGACCTTGGGGGTGGGGTTGAGAATTTGGTGGGGGTGGGGCTATAGGACAAGGAATTAGGACTGTTACTTTTGCTGGACTGCTTTGAAGCATGGTTTTGATTGGGAGATATGTTCTCTTTCTTTATGTACACCTTGTGACCCTTGGCGTGTTCCTCCAACTCTGCCTTGGTATCAAATTCCTCCGCACACTCGAAGCACATGAAGTTCTCCTCTGCTTTGCCATTGGGGACTGTGGGAGTCTGGCTGGGGCCCTGGGGTTTGTTGCTGTGGGGAGAACAGCTGTTGTCACTCCCTACCTTGTCTGAGCCATTGTGTGAGCCAATACCATTTTCTAAAAGAGAACAAAGAAAAATATTTTATTGCATTGCGTTTATGGTTTACAAAATTTTTAAAACCTTTTGGTATAAGACAATCTTAACTTAGCCTTGTCATTGTTGAAAGACTTTTGCAATTTAGTGAAGTCTTAAATTTCTCATAAATTGCACAATTGAATGGTTGCAATATTTCATCATTTTGCTTATATGAACTAAAAGGCCTTTGTACTAAACAAGTTTTGTACATGAATGCTTAGACTCAATCCCATATATTCACTATCCAAATGTATTATACTAATATCATAGATATTAAAAACCTGAGCATCTACTTTCAAATAAATGATGTTGATATTGTTCCCCACGAAAGCACACCTCCGCACATCTCTATATAGCCAAGTATTGGTAAACCACAAATCCTGATATATCATATTTCAAGCTTAATTTGATGAGAAAACTAAATTCAATGTACAAAGGAGGTGGGTAGCATTGATTTTTGCTTCACATGGGGATTATTAGAAACACATACAATGCAAAAAGTGCTTTTTTCAACACAACCTCTCTCAGACTGTAATTCTAGTCTTAATAATGTTTGGCAAGGTGTGGTTAAAAAAAACCCCAACTTTTCAGGTTCATATCAATTTTCATGAGCTCTGTATACATTGGTATACAAAATACTGGGTAGCTGTTTTTTCATACTCCTCGACGGAGTAATATATCACTTTTTAAGATTTTTCCCACTAATACTATTATGGCATGCAAAATACCTATATATACATTTTTAATATACAGTAAAAGCTATAAGTGCAATAGCTATAAGTGCAATACATGCATGTTTATGGAAAAACTGAGTATTGGTCACTTTCAGGATTTTTTTCACATTAAGATAAAACTTTTTACCATAAGGAGTCTTGGGGGTGCTAGTGTGGGGCAAAAGCGGGGTTCTTTCAGCTGATTGGTCATTGTGGGTACTTGTATAAACTTGACGCAGGGGTAATTTAAGTCCCTTTCTCTTTGAAGCTTTCACTTGCGTACCCTGAATTTCACTTTCGTTTTCAAGAAACTCCAGTGGAATGAACTCTTCAAGCTTGGCGGCAAGGTTAGGGAACTTCTTGATGATCTGTGAGAAAAAAAAATTCAGAATAAATGATTTTATTACATGTATTTACAATCCTTCCCAAAAACCTAAGAATAACTAAAAGAAAATGGTCATCTACTGACATATGAGCAGGCAAACAGGATCCCGTCTAGATATTGATCCTAATTTGCAGCCAGATTTCAATGTAGAATCTTTTATCAAAAGAGATCACACATATTTTTCATCATAATTACATGTATTATATGTAAAAGTATTCATTACATGTATAATAATATATATGTAAAGCAGTAAGGAGTACACTGGTGACATCTACCTGGGAATATAAGATTGATGTTCCTCAGTTTAAAACCATACTCCAATTACAGAGCTGTTCTCATGTATACATGTATTTTAACCTCCTTACAGGCATACTTGTATGATATCTTGCTGGTTTAACTTTACAAGTAAGCTTAAGTGTATCGTATTACATGTACTACTCTAGTGGAGTAAAAAAAAAAAAAAACTTCCTTCCTAGAACATTTCATATATACAGCCATTTATAAAATAGGGCAACAGCTTATATTTATATATCTTTTCCTATTTGTTATTTCAGACCCTCATTCCCTAGCTGTCTCCCTCTTTTCCCCTTCAATTCAAAAAAGGAAACACTCAAAGCCATTTTATTTTTAGTGGTGAAGTTTCTATACAAATTCTTTGCAGATGGAAAACGGCCAAATTAATAAAAACACTCATAGAGAGTGACACACGGCAGTATGTATCAATGGTAGATATTGTTTATTATAAGGAACAGTCACCTTCACTATAATAACAATAATTAAGACCACTGTGGCACTTTTAACACGTTCTACATGTATATTTACATGAATGAAGTGTGAGGTCGGTTCACGGGGCTGGGGGGGGTCATTGCGAGGGCAATGGCTGGGTCAGACCCACGTCAGGCCACCTCCTTGCATCCTACTGCACAACACTGAGTGCACCATGCATCCTACTGCACAACCCCTACTGCATCGTGCAGTGTTATGTGCAGGTTCCTTGATCAGTTCCCTGTCCTGTTGTTGTTGTCTTTCTGACTTATCATGCGCAATTTGGGGATTCTGTTTTCTGTTTGAATATGGAATTGCGTCTGATCAAATACATGGTTGTATAGTGAATATATATTTTTATCTTTAATTTTCTCAATCTTAAATAAGACACCACATGGGGATGGGAAAGGATTTGGAAACTTTTTTTTTTTCTTAAAAAATAGTGTATCTCAATGCTTATATTTTGATGCATATGAAAATGATTTTCTAGTTTAAGAACTCTTGTGAGTATTTTTATGGGGGAACTCTGTTAGCATATGTAAAAAAAAAAAAAAAAAAATCAGACAAAAGAGCATCAATTGATATGGGGGAGTTTCATCAAATTTTTCAAAAAATATTAAGAAAGGTATATCTTTGTTAACAAGCATAAAAAAAAAAATAAGTGGTTTTCATTCCATATTTTTCTGTCTCAAAATCTTTTATGTAAATTTGTTCTCCTTTTTTCAAAACGAATGACCTTTCAATCTTCTTGGGTTTCTTCTTGCATAAAAAAAAAAATGAGCATTTCAAATTTCCAATCAATTGCTTTCAATTTTTATTAGAAATTTACAGATGAAACACTTTTTATTTCTTTTTAATCTGGCGAGGAAGAAAAAATATTTAAGACATTATTCTTAATTTTATTATCTCAAAGCAAAGAAATGATTTGGAGGTGTTTTAACTCTTCCAATTGTCACACACCAATGCATAAATAACCCTCAAAGGGTTGTAGATAAAAAGTTCACAATTCAAGGGGGAAGAGAGGGTGACAATGGTTTTAAAATTAAAACCTCATTTTGCCAATTTTTTATTCTATCTCCTTTTCAAATTCTCTATTATGCTGAGAGCTTTACTTTGCCATAATACCTTATGAGGAATGTTTTTTCAATCCCCATGCTTTTGGGTTCAGCCAGCCATGACCAAGTAGATTCTTAGCAGAGCGTGTCCTTCAGGGGATAAAAAAAATTTTGTCTACATCGTTGGGAGGAAATGAGTGGTGGTGTGGAATTATATGCATACCATCCAAGTGATATAATTACCTACTAATGCCCTAGGCACTGGAGTGTTCTACCTGGCTGGCATTTGAGGGAGAGAGAGACGAAACTAGCCCAATCCCTAGCAATGTCAACAGGGTCCTTTAATTCTCTGTGTCTACCCCCTAGCTATACATTCAACTGTTTTACTACTGCTTGGCTGAGCGGAGGGAATAAAACGATCAGATTAATTCAACAGATCTCTCCGTACATTGCCATAGCTCGAGGGGGTACAAGTTTGTAAATGTGTGCGACACAGATGGGGGGTTTGTCGTGTCTAAGCCTGGCCTAGCTGCCTGGGATTCGGGCACCTGAACGTCAGCCTAATGAATTTAATATCCCGATGATACTGTGAAAATATGATAATTACCTCCTATTAATGAATCTAGTTTAAATAAAACTTTCAGCGGCACCAAGTTTTTTGCGGGATGATTAACCCACATTTTCTCATACATAATTCTGTATTCATTTCCTCCCCCAAAGGACATACTTATTTCAAAATGCATGTCTTCCGAGAAAATTTCCCTCTAATCTGAGGATACAAGGTAACTTCAAAACCAGTCTTACAAGATTCACAAAAAGCTCAAAAGGCTTATATACATCAAATACAGGAAGATACCAACTTCAAGTATATGAAACCCAGTTTCCAAAGTTCACGGAACTAAGAATATGGTAATGCTTACCTTTGGTCCAAACACCTGTCTTTCATCGATGGCAGCGACCATCCAACACTTGATGGCGTGAAGAACTTGGTCGTTGGTAAGTCCTGTGTCTCCTAGACGTTTCAGGTGGGGCATGGCCTCTCCGAACTCCAAGTCCAGAAAACAGTCTTCATCCAATAGCTGAAAATAAATCAATTTAATACATTGTCTGTTTTAACAGTGTGGATGAAATTCCATTTACTGAAAAAGTTTTCCTTATAAAAGGATTATGATTTTTTTCTATTGTAAATAATCATTGATAAAAAAAATTATATTGCTTTAATTTCTGAAACTGCTGACTTTTAAAAAATATGCCTTTTGAAAATTTAATGTGATGCTGTCAAAACCATGAATAATTAATTACTGATCATTGATTACAGATACAGATAATGATATGCTTATGTCCCATATGCCAGTTTACCACAGATTAATACTGAAGACAATGAAAGTTAAAAATACAACAAAAAATCGTGACAATACCTTGTCAAAATTTTCTTTAATGAAGTCAGTGCTTTCTTTCAGGAGATTGGAAGCTAAGCATTCCGTAGCTATATGATGGATCTTCAGGCAGTTCTCGATGTCTAGTATCGAAAGCAGAAAGTTGCTGCATAGGCTTTGAATCTCAGCAACATGCAATTTAGCAGCTGCCGGCAACAGATTCCACACAGTCTCCTCGTTTACAGACACTGTGGCGGTGTAAAAGAAATTGACGATTGTCTGCACCGCTTCCCCTTCCACACCTTTTAGCGGATGTTCGTACAATCCAGGCTCCATATAATACCGGGTGTTCATAAGGCCTTTGAAGTAGGGAGAGTTGACCGAAAGCACCAACTTGTGGGCAAAGATTCTGGTCTCGTTGCAGCGCAGGATTATGTCGCAGAGTTCTCGACGGTTCCGCAGCTGGTTGATCTGCTCGATGGCCTGGTGAGCATGGTTTACGGAGGTGTAGTGCATCGTCTTCTCCATGCTCCTTGGTGGTTCAAGTCTTTCTTCTTCTCCTCCTCTCACAGAATTGACTAACTACCGTAATAATAATATTAGTGTTTCTCTTCCCTCACGCATTCTACAAAAGAAGAAAACAATTCCTCCCTTGAAGATATAACATAATTTACCTCCATTTATTTCATTCCAATGACAGAAAAAGAAAAAAATCTTTCTTTTTTTTAAACCCCATTTTTTTAAAATCCCTTCAACTGACTATAGATAAAAGTATAATGTTTAATAAATTAAGGGGAAGTACAGTTTCAATGCTGACACCTCATAAATGCTTAGCCAAAGCTTTCACACACAAAAAAATCAAATATATATATCCCTCAGAATACTGATATTAAATCAAAACTGCAAGGTTTTATCTGATCGGTGGTAAAAATCATACTCACACACAGTTTTTGATCCTATTACTAGCAAGGATGATTACCATATAATGCTATGTAAACTGGAAGGCCAAAATAATAAAAATTCAATAGATACAGCCCAAATATCAGATCCTTCTTCACTGGAGGGCTGAAGTGGAGAAAATGTCCTCTGATTTATGACATGTACCCACTATATAGCTAGCACAGGTGTAATTATGTTGAAGGAAAACTTACCCCAAATCAGAACAGACCAGTGGCCCTGGGGCTAATTCTCTGAGGTAATCTTTCAACCTAACACAGACAGTTAGCTGACTGCAGGTCAAACAGTCATGGTGAGGTGATAATTGTGAATGTAATTAATTCCTATTGATTATGATGTGATTAATGACAGATTGGTCCTATTTTACATAATTATGTCAACTCAGTTAAACTGTCCACATAACAATGGAGGAGGAGAATATCTAAATATGTCAGAATGAAAATGGTAACATTTATTTCTTTTTACTTTAATTTATAGGGGAAAAATTACAAAATTTTTAACAATAATGATTTGATAATTGCTTTTACTGGATACCAGTTTATTAAATGTGATATGTAATTTTCATTGAAATATTACTATTAATTAAAGAGTTATTTCAAATTTTGAAATATTTGTTAATAGTTATTTTTTTCAGAGAAAAAATATTTTGGTAAAATTAATTGTACTAAACTGCATTACATTGTAAATTCTTAAAACATAATTTTCAAACAAATTAAACAAAAATTCAGTTGTTTGTCATATATCTGTAAACACAATTAATAAAATGAAATGTTTTCAATCCCTTATTAAATTAGTATGAGAAAGTAAATCTGCATTTTGTGGTGATCATTTTTATAAAACTGAACAAAATTTTCCCTCTTTACTGAGGCACACTAATATTCTCCATTTTCCTGTCAGCGCTACCTGTTAAAGACCTTTGAATTAACACTTGGCTTGGCTACAGTAATTTAGCCATTGTTCACTTCCAAGCCAAGATTTACATACTCTAAACATTACCTTCTTTTAAATATTAATTGCCCCATGTGCATGCACCAGAACAAACTCCGAGGGATTTCTAAAAATTCACATGTCATTATGAGTTATATTCAAACCCCCATAAATTACACAGCATGGATTATATAATACACCTGCAATACTTTTGAATGAGAAAGATACTATACATAGGTAAACAATAGACAGAATAAAATCGATGGTTTTCAATGATTGTGGGGATTCTGAAATCAAACTTGAAAAAGGAACCAGGTATTCAATTTGACAACGACTTACTTTATTAAAATTGTATAAATTAAAAACCACTATAAAACCCTTGTTGGCAGCTGAAACAGATGATATTTATAAATACAATACACCAACAGTGTCAATTTGCAAGCATGGTATGATAAAGCCTGTCCCCGCTTTAGGCGAGAGAAACCCATGAAATGTTCCCCATATAAAACGGACACACTTCACTTGACATGTCAAAAAAATCCTGTACAGCGGGGGATTTCTCTTCGTTGAAATTCGCCATGGAATTCATTTCCCCATTTAAGCTGAAACCCCCGGAGTCATTTTAGAAATTCATATAAAACATAGATGTGGAATGATTAGAAAGTAGCTTACCTGTGTATGCGGTACCGTTTCATGTCACCTCTCCATAGCCGGTGGGAAAGTAAACATACGGTCCGACACCCACCTGTACAGCGGGAGGGAAATTCAGCGGAAATGCTTCGCTACGTTGTGAGGAGGATATCCCATTTGCGCACTACGTCACAACTTTTGCTAAAAGAGGAGTGGAATCCCCCGTTCGTCGTTTTGATTAAATCGTTAAATCTATCATTCGAAGATTTTAAATGGCATAAAAAGTGATAAATTATACATGGTCTAAATCATCAAAGTGGTTATCTACTGTCTAAACCACCCAAAACATCAATGTTTACAACCTACACGTGTGTGAAGTGAAATCGAAACCGAAAGTTATTAGCTGTCAATAGCTTGTACCTCGATTAATTCAAATACGAACAATACATGTATGCGTTTTTGTTTTGTTTTGTTTGTTTTGGGTTTTTTTTTTTAATATATTTTATTGGTCGATAGTTTTTATGAGAGAGAGAGAGAGAGAGAGAGAGAGAGAGAGAGAGAGAGAGAGAGAGAGAGAGATTCCTTTAAATTGTACTTGCTTATCTTTTTATATACAATATATTTATTAATATCACGCATATATTTAGTTCTAATATTTAATACTACAACTGCTGAAAATCATAGAAATATAAGTAATAATGAATCATTCTTTAAATATTATGAGGTGATGATTTCGTTCGGGGCGTGATCAAATCTATCATAAAGCCCTTCGGACTTTATTGTATTTGATCATGCCCGACCGAACTTATCATCTCAAAATACTCATTCATTCTTTATTCACTTTAGGCTTTACAGTCCATCAGTATTCATGTTTTACAATACATATACCATACAAATATGCAAGTGGATCAGGAGAATAGACAATATACTCAAATTATGGTAACAAATCATTTCGTAATTTTAAACAATTACTTATATACTTTCCATGATTATTCATAATTTTGACATTTTCTGTGCTTAAAAGTTGCACAAGTTTGAACATTGAAGGTCTCCTCCAAAAATAAGGTTTGATATATTTTTTACGAAAAATGTCGTACGAATGACACTCCATTATAAAATGAAATTCATCTTCCACACAATTAATATTACGATATATACATTTTCTCTGATTTCTGGTAGTTCTATTAAATCGACCAGTTTCAACAGCAAGATTATGAGAAGACAATCTAATTTTAGAAATCCATTTTTGAAAATTACAAGGTAGGGTTTTGTAATTAAGGTAGAATTGTAAGCAATGTTGTGAAATAAGGTATCGATAAAATGAACATTTACTGGAATTTTCAATACATGCAAAAATTTCTTGTTTTGCTTGGTCAAATATTCTTTGTTTAATAACACATAATTAATGTATCTTCATTGCATCTCTCTACATTCCAAATTTCGTTAAAACCTAAATCAATCAAACAATTTTTAACATCAGACACCCAATTGATTTTCTTATGATTCTCAGCATCATCAAACAAATTGTCATAATATTTTAACAAAATACAGTTGTTGGAATATAGTAATTTACGCCAGTATTTGATTAATGCGAATTTTCTGTGGTAAAGCAAAGGACACCTAATACTCAAAGAATGATTCCCTATCCCTTAAATAATCTACATGTATATCACATATTAAACAATCTTTCTTCCCACAAAAACTTGAAAAACGTTTGCATACTATTATTTATTTATACGAGTTACTATTTTACAAAGTAACGATTAGCAATCTTATGTGTTTTATATAAGGAAGCTTTTAATAACCAACCATCACGTTTATATTCAACACTAAAAAATAAATGAAGTTCAATTCTCAGAATATTTAATAAACTTAAGACTGCTAAATTAATCATTGATTGTGATATAAAGCAACAGCAACAGATAATCTGGAACCAACAATCATTTCAAACACTTGTTCAGTTCAGTATTTACAATTATTTAAAAAACAAAAACAAAAATTCAAATCGAGGACAGGGCAGGGTTGTGTCTTTTTTCTAGCTTAGAGTCAGCCATTGGCACAGCTCTTCTTGGTTCTGATACTGCCTCGGCTTTCATCTTACTCATCAGGTTTGGTGGAAGTGGAGGATCCAGCTTGCAACACAGCAACTTCTTCGTTAACCTGTTAACCATTTTAAATAAATTATGCAAACACACCGGTGGCATGTGTTTTAAATACATTTACATTAGATAATCAATTTTGGATATATATTTAACTGCAACCAGTCTACTCGAACTATAAGTACATTTTTTTTTATAAAAGAATATAAATATACAATTAAATTAAAATCATATGTTTAGATGATTATTTCTAGTTGATTTTAACTGATCACACATAACAAATACAGTTGTAACTGTACAAGACATACGGGATCCAGAAAATTGGAAGACCCCCCCTCCCCTTCCAGATCCGCGCATGCAAAAATACCAACGAAAGGATTTGAAATGTTCTGAAAGTGTATTTTCGGATACATTACTGCTATTACCTTGTCACCAGTCTCTCTGATAACTTGTAGGGCGCCTCAATTTTCAACGTCCTCCGAAGCACGAAAGTCTCTTTCGGAGAAATCTCATTCCTCTTTGCAACAATGACATCTGCATATTTATTCATGAATGAATGAATGGATGGATGAATGAATGAATGAATGGATGAATGAATGAATGAACGAACGAATGAATGAATGGTGGGTCGTATTTTTATAGAGTGGGCAGATAGATGGAACTAAAAAGCTACAAGAGTATTTGAAGGAGACATTAGACGGGTTTATCAAATATGATAACTTTGGGGGGTTTTTGGTTAAAGACCAACCTTTTTCTTCTGTCGGTAGTCAATATTGGTCGCATTAAAGAATGCACTGACGATGTCCCGGTGAGCGATGGGATCAGCCTAAAAAGAAGGACAGGATCTATATGTAGTTCTGAATCTAATTTATAGAAAAATACAGGCATGCACGAAAACTGAATTCCTTGAATACACAGGATAGCTTCGACTAATATTGAATCTAAGTTGAGAAAAAATGGACGAGTTAAGAACAACGGTATGTAATTATTCTGATATATAATTTTATTTACTCAATTGTAAATAAGGAAATAATTCAGAATTTACAAAATACCTATAATAAAACCTTAAATCAGTATAAATACGCCTCATACCAGTACATATTCAAAATCAGAATAAAACATGTTTATCTCATTACAATGACTTCTATTTCGATTTCTTCCCCCGCCTCATCGAGTATGTCCTCAAACCAATCATCCTGAAAATGATGATAATTCATAAATTAAACTTTACATTCATGCCACTAATTCAAACACGAATTACTTCGACGCCGATGAAATAAACATTTTCTACGAAAAAGGCTTACCAAATCCGAAACAATAAGATATTCCCGAACTGGTCTTGGCTACAAGATAATGTGGATTGTACATCATATTATCAATCGATTGAAAATATAAATAAAATTCATCAGTATGTCATAGTTTAAAGCTGGTTTACTATTATATTTGATAGATACCTTACTCAGAAAAAGTTTACTTACTGCTTCGTGCGGCGGAAACTGTGGTCGCGGGCTTATTAAGTACTAAAGTAAAGTACAGAAGTTGACACATTATTCAAAATCACCACATGGAATTAGGGTACTAAAGAAAACTACAGATTGAGAAATTGACACGTTATTTAAAATCACCACGTGGAAATAGAGTTAATATAAACTTAAGGTGAATCAAAGTCTTTACCATTTCAATCTCCGCCGGTGTGTACTGGTGAGGGGGAACGTAATAACTAATGTCCAGGTATGCCTACAAAGGTAAGGTATCGCTTTTAAACTTACATATAAAGCTATAATACTGTCAGATATTCAGATTATAAGTACTGTCCTTTCTGATATATTTCATTTTATCAAATCAAATATACAATATGTATATTTGATTTGATAGTACATGTAGAATATTTGTAAAACTGAAATACTCACATCGGAATATTCACTTGTATGCCTGATGATTGGCTCCATCGTGTAACTCTGCTGAAATCTGAATCTACACAGTAATTATGACGTCACAATATAACAAAGACCTGACGTCACTAAGGCAGTTTCATCCATCCAATCAGGAAGATGGATTTGTCACGTGTCCGAGTAACTGGATATGCATTCACAGAGAGTAACGAACGACAACTCTGCATAGGAAACGATTTACTCTGGAGATAGCAATGTTGAATATTTTATTTGCTTAAATAAAGAAGGAGGGTTGCGTAGTATTGTTTAAGTGCAGATAAAGTAATGAATTTCAGGTATAATGGTTTAACAAACAAATAGTTACATGATTAGTATTTATTTAGTGATTTTAATTAGCAAGATCGTCTACATAACATGACCTGGCTACACCATTTCCCATGGAACGAAAATGCAAAATACAAAGGGAGTGGGCTGATTTTTTCCTGTTAATACAGAGAGAGAGAGAGAGAGAGAGAGAGAGAGAGAGAGAGAGAGAGAGAGAGAGAGATAGATAGATAGATATTGGTGGCAATTTTAATTATTTAAAAATATGACCAATTCTATCTTTTATATTATTGATATTATATATGTTTATTAAGATGCAAACTGATGTACAGAGGTTTTTTCTTGACCCCTCACAGGGTTTATAAGTATGACGTGTGTGGAGTCAATTTTCAGAAAAACATATAGTTCCATTGGAAAAGGGGGCTATGATTTCAACAGACAACAGACAAATGTTGATCAGAAAAGGTATATTCCTGTGTATAAATTTGATCCACCATTGTGGCCCTACCCTACCCCGGGTATCACGATTTGAACCAACTTGAATCTACACTACCCGAGGATGCTTTCGCACAATTTTCAGTTTTTCTGGCCAAATGGTTTTCGAAAAGATGATTTTGGAAAATATCAACACCTTTTTAATAAGTAACTATCTTCCCTGGAAAGAAGATGTTTCCCTTTATTTTAAAAACTTGAATCCCCTTCACCCAATAATGCTTTGTGCTAAGTTTGGCCCAGTGGTTCTGGAGAAGAAGTAAACAATGTAATAAGAGGCCCAGGGCCACATCGCTCACTTGAGCAACAATAGCCTTAACTCTGATCAAATCAGCATTGTAGTATCAAATTCAAATATCTTGACAATGAAATACTACAGTACATCTTACTTTTAAAAAATCACCAGACATCAGACAAATCCACACATTTTAATTTCAATATAAATCCCCTTTGTTCTTTTAAGATTTTCATATATTTATCAATATTTCTATGAACCCCCCCCCCCCAACATTGTGGCCCCACCCTACCCCCTGGGTTCATGTAATGAACAAACTTGAATATGCACAACCAGAAGTTGCCTATACACAAGTTTCAGCTCTTCTTGCTAAATGGTTTTCAAGAAGAATATTTTTAAAGACTCATCTTTTTATTCCTATGTAAAAATTCAACACACATCCTACACACAGGAATAATTATTTGATCAAACTTCGTGGAGATGCTTTAACACCAGTTTCAGATTTTATGGCTGAATGGGTTTTAGCTCACCGAGACGAAGTCTGGGGGAGCCTAGGTGGCAGCTAGGGGACATTTCTTTTTATACAATTCACTGTAGCCAGGGGATGTGTGTCTTTGGAACTCTGTAACTAGAAGTTCCCATTCGGCACAAATATACCTTTAATTCACTCCTTATAAGGCCAATCACCAATTTCTGAGCAAAATTACAAGTCAGAACGTGTAAAACTTTCTACATAGTGGTTTTTCTGAGATTTCGACCCTTTCATATTTCGTCCATTTTTCATGCGTTGTAGACCCCCCCCCCCCCCCCCCACCGCCCGCTAATTCCCTGCAAAGGGCTGACCTTCCGTAAAGTTTGCATGTTGCACCATCACATGTCAGAAACTTACCGGTGTATAGTTTACTATGTACCATCCACCTACTTTTTCTTGTTGTTTAACCTCCCGTCTGTAACTTGCAATTTCACTGTGTAAAGCCAACACAAAAGTCATAGCCACAAGTTTCGCATTTTACTTCTGATTCTCATGTACTTAACATTAGGGGCCTACATATTGCATACCAATTTCAACAAGAGACATCCCGCTAACTAATGATAATCATTAAAAATCGATCATTTCATGAATTTTAGCAACACTCATAAGCCTTCAAGTACAGCAACTGTCAATTTTACACAAATATTGACTGGTGTCATATAATATTTTGATACCGCGAAATATTGAACCCGGGTTCAAAATATTATGCGATATTATGAACCCGGGTTCAATATATCGCTGCGAAATATTGAACCCCCACATAAAATATTGAACCCCGGGTTCAATATATTATGGCCGCGATATATTGAACCCCCCTCCAATCTTTATTGCTATTGGAGAGGGGGTTCAAAATATTATGGCCGCAATATATTGAACCCTCATCCTATTTCCAATTCCCATTGGAGAGGGGGTTCAAAATATTATGGCCGCGATATATTGAACCCCCTCTAATTTTCAGTGCTATTGGAGAGGGGGTTCAAAATCTTATGGCCGCGATATATTGAACACCCCTACTATTTTCAATTCCAATTGGAGAGTGGGTTCAAAATTTTATGGCTGCGATATTTTGAACCCCCCTCTAATTTTCAGTGCTATTGGAGAGGGGGTTCAATATATTATGGTCGCGATATATTGAACCCCCCTCCAATCTTTATTGCTATTGGAGAGGGGGTTCAAAATATTATGGCCGCAATATATTGAACCTCCATCCTATTTCCAATTCCCATTGGAGAGGGGGTTCAAAATATTATGGCCGCGATATATTGAACCCCCTCTAATTTTCAGTGCTATTGGAGAGGGGGTTCAAAATCTTATGGCCGCAATATATTGAACACGCCTACTATTTTCAATTCCCATTGGAGAGGGGGTTCAAAATTTTATGGCTGCGATATTTTGAACCCCTCTAATTTTCAGTGCTATTGGAGAGGGGGTTCAATGTATTATGGCCGCGATATATTGAACCCCTACCTATTTCCAATTCCTTTTGGAGAGGGGGTTCAATATATTATGGCCGCGATATATTGAACCATGAAAGTTTGATGAAAATTAAAATATTGAACCCCCCTCTAATTTTCATTGCTATTGGAGAGGGGGCTCTAAATATTATCGCCGCGATATATTGAACCCCCCTCCTATTTCCAATTCCCATTGGAGAGGGGATTCAAAATATAGCGGCCATAATATTTTGAACCCCCTCTCCAATAGCAATGAAAATTATAGGGGGGTTCAAGATATCGCAGCCATAATATTTTGAACCCCCTTTCCAATGGGAATTGAAAATAGTAGGGGTGTTCAATATATCGCGGCCATAAGATTTTGAACCCCCTCTCCAATAGCACTGAAAATTAGAGGGGGCTCAAAATATTATATGACACCGGGTACTTTATCCGAAACTGTCCTTTAAAATTGCTAAGTTACTAATGGTCCTATCCAATCGCAACTTCTCGGGCCTTTCCGGCAGCCGAGAAGTTGCGATTGGGTCCTATCTTCACCAAACTTGCATGGAGGGTGCTGAATCTGAGCCATAGGTTTCGGATGCTGGATGAGGTTAAGGTTTTTGACCTGGTTAAAGTTTATGGAGCAGGTGCCCTTTGATGACTATATCTTACTTTTAACTGGTCCTAATTTCACAAAACTTGTATGGATGGTGCGTCTTATGATACGAATACACTTGACAGGCTTGAATGCTGAGGTTTCGGATGCTGGAGGAAATTAAGGTCTTTGAAGCAGGTGCCCTTTGATGGCCATAGCTAACTTTAACTTATTACTTTTCCTATCTTCACCAGACTTGCATGAGTGGTGCATCTTATGATATTGATGCACTTGACAGGCTTGAATGCTGAATCTGAGCCATAGGTTTCGGATGCTGGGTGAGGTAAAGGTTTTTGAAGCAGGTGCCCTTTGATTAACAGATAAACAAACCTTGGTTGTTATTAGTTTGATCTTCACCAAATTTGCTGCACTGCACAGGCTTGGATGCTGAATCTTAGCCATAGGTTTCGGATGCTGGAGGAGGTAAAGGTCACATGTTTATGTAAATAATAGTACTTTCTTGTTCAAACTTTCATGGTTGATTAATTAACTATGTACAATATAAATGAATCACAGAGGTAGCTTCAGGCAAGTTTAAGATTTTAGAAAAACTCAAATTGTGTTAGAGTCTTAAAGCTGGTAACAAAATGAAGTAAATTCTGTTCATACCTAGTCAGACTTAATATAACTATGAATATGTAAATAGAGGGAGCTTCAGCTACAGAACTTGATCTTGATTATTTTGATGCTGGAGCAAGTGTAACAACTTTCTTGCTTAATGTTACTTTAAACTTGGACTGTACACTGTTAACGTGGATTTGAAACACAAGGCTAGCCCCAGATACAAAGCCTGATCTCCTTTACTAAAATCAAAGATGCTAAAAAAAACCTTGTATTACCTCATTCAAACTTGCTTGATAGAAGTGGTTGTTGATATATAATATGTCATGATTCCTATTCCAATTATATTGAATCATATGATTAATATTTAATAATATAATATGATATTGTATTTATAATATGATACAGTGTTGTATTATATTATAGGATATTGTATCATATGATATACCATTGTAAAATACGATATGTTATGATATTGTATCATATGTCACAATATAGTATTGTATATTTTCATGATACAATATGATATTGTATCATGTGATACGATATTGTATCATATGAAATGATATTTTATCATGATTCAAAATTATGTTATCTAGAAGTGTACATGTATTGATAGATATTGTATCATGCAATACAGTTTAAAATTTACATATCATATGATACAATATTGTAACATATGATTATATACAATATGTTGTCAAACCACACATTAATATACAATATGTTTATAAAGATCAATAACTAAGATTTTTTATACTTGTAATATGATAAAGGTGATCTCATAAAGGTGATGCCTCATCTCGTTGAGCTCTGTAATCTTTGATTTTAGATGTTTGAGACGAAGATTTTAAACGATTTCTCTATATAATTTCACTGTAAAGATTTGACCCCATGTGATTACTTGAGCCTTCTGTTCAGGTGAGCTAAAAAGTTTATGGATGAAAGGACGGACGCTGGACAAAAAGTGATCAGATAATCTCACATGAGCTTTCAGCTCAGATGAGCTAAAAAGCGTAACTTGCCATCTGATTTGTTAAATCAAAGTTTATTCTGACATCTAAACCCTCTTTATGCCTTCTTCTTCTTCTTCTTCTTCTTCTTCAAAACTTCACGTCCACCGTCTTACATATTATAAACAAACAAATACCAACAAAACAAATTACAATATGCCTTATGGAAAGCCCTTTATTACTACAGAAATTGGAAGGAAAATGAGGCAAAGAAAACGTATATACAAAAAAGCAAAAATTACAAAAAATCCATTGCATTGACAAACATTTCGACAGTTACGTCATGAAGTTATAGATTTGGTGCAAAGAAGTAGGAGAGAATATAAAGCCAAACTAGTTTCACAACTGGTTGATAAGTCCATTCCACCAGGAAAGTGGTGGTGCAGCAAAATCTGTTAACAGGTTAAAGGGACTTGGACATGATTTGAGCTCAAAATTTTCAAAATCTATTTTTCCATTTTTAATGTCTAGAATGGTTAACACGGGTATTGTTAATGCTTCCTCAAAATTTGAAAGTCAAATATTGAGTTACAAGCAAGATACAGAGTTTGAAATTCTTTGTTTTGCAAACAAAGCTCGAGTCTTGTTATTGTTTAAATATGTGTTGTATTGGTTAAAGTTTCAATGAAAAGGTGCTTTCTTTTGTTGATAATATTATTTATGAACACATTGAATCACTTTATCTTGTTTGCCACGAGTCATTTTGTCAAATAAATGGTAATTTGTTTACTTTACATTATTTGTAAACAAATATAAGAGCCGAGCTTTGTTTACATAACAATGAATTCTTACGTCTGTATCTTGCTTGACACTTGACATCTAACATTCAAATTTTGGTCAATCATTCAAAATACACAAGTAAACCATTTTATACATAAAAATAAAAAATAAAAATTTTATCTCAAATCGTGTCAAAGTCCCTTTAAAGTCCCTAAATTCTCCCCCACCCTCTATCAAATCACATGATGGTAGAATACTGATTCATCCCATTGATAAGGCAGAAGAACTAAATACATTCTTTTCAAATATTTCACATACATGTATTGAAAATGAACCAAACATGCATGAACATGGTTCTGGACCTCCAGAATATGACTTTCCTAATTTTGAAATAAGCCATCAGGATGTTCTTGATCAGTTAAGTATACTTGACACTTATAAACCATGTGGACCAGATGGTATATCTCCAAGAATATTAAAGGAGACCCGATATTCCTTATCTTAACCACTATGTAAATTATTTAACATGTCACTTAAGAATACAACTATATATCCCTTCCATATATATATGGAGACAAGCACATATTACACCTATTTTTAAGAATAAAGGTTGCCCGCAGCAACCTAATAACTATAGGCCAATATCTTTGACCAGTTCTATATGCAAGATTATGGAAAAGACACTTTTTAAATATATGTTTAATTACAATAAGGATCATGATTTGTTGTCTAAATACCAATCTGGCTTTCAGCCAGGGGATTCTACTGTTAATCAATTGGTGGAAATTTATGATAATATAAAGTCATACCTGGACAAAGGTAAAGATATACATTTTACATTTTGTGATATTTCAAAGGCATTTGATAGGGTGTGGCAAAAGGGTTTGATATTTAAACTTAAAAATCTTGGTTTAAGTGCAAATATCCTGGGGTGGATTGATGATTATCATACCAATAGACAACAAAGAGTGAATTTAGAAGGTTTTTCATCTACTCATAAAACTATAAATGCTGGGGTACCACAAGGGTCAGTACTTGGTCCTTTTTTGATTTGTTATATATTAATGATATTGCTGATAGTGTATCAAATAGCATTAGATTATTTGCTGACGATACATCTCTGTTTGCCATTGTTGATAATGATATTATTACCCCCATCTATGTCCCTTATTGAAGATCTTGAAAAAATAAAAATATGGTCCAAATTGTATGCTAATGTTAATTTTACAAGAAAACAGAGGAATAACCACAGCATACAATTTGGCCACGGCTGTGATTATATAAAAAATCAAATGCTCATGTACATTAAGGACTACATTTTCAGGCTGATGGAACTTGGACTAACCATATAACAAGTATACATGAAAAGGCCTGTAAGAGGTTGAATTATATAAACATGTCATAGATAGAATTTCCTTATAAAAATCTATTTTGCTTTTATTAAACCTATTTAAGAGTATGCTAGCTGACATAGTTTGGGATAATTGTACACAAGTAAATGCAGAGTTGCCTGAAAAGGTACATTATTACTGGGGTTAGAATTAATTCATCTAGATCATGTTTGTATGATAAACTGGGCTGGAAACCTTTACATCTTAGAAGAACACAACATAAACTTCATTTAATGTATAAGAGAGTTAATGGTATAGCACCAGATTATTTGTATGAAGTAATACATCTTCCCAGTTCATCATACACACAACTTAAGATCAGGATTTAAAAACTTTTGTTTACCAATTTGTAAAACTATGTCATATTATTATATTTAACTATTAAGCTTTGGAATAATCTTGGTGAAAATATTAAAAACTCTCCTTCATTTACAATCTTTAAAACAAAGTATAAAGCTTGGGATTAACAAATTCTTGTAAATATTTCAATGTTGGTAGCAGGAAAGAAAATATTTTACATTGTCATCTATGGAACGCCTCAACTGCCTTATGTAGATGTCAACTTAGAAATAATGCTAGCAATCTTAATGCCCACTTAACAAGAGGCCCATGGGCCACAAAGCTCACCTGAACAACACTAGCCATGATTAAATCAGCTTTATGGAGTCATAAACAAAACATCTGGAAAATGCAGTAGAATAGATCCTGTATAAAAAGATTATCATAGTTTCCTACAGATATTCCTATGTAAAACATTGAGCCCTTTTGGAACAGGATGATTTTAAAATCATATCACATATTGAGCATTGCAGTTCTCAAGATCTTATACAATTGTTTATATATATGTAAACCTACATCACTAATTTTCATAGTACATACCAGCCTATATGGTTACAGTATTTTTTTACTAAAATATTGATGGGTACTTTATCCAAACCTATAACTTTGAGCGAACCTACTTAAATAAGGGTGATACTGCTTTAAAGGCTACACAAGCCTTTTATGGAGTAACTTGACACAATCTTGAAGATGGGTACATGTACTATGAAAAATGAAATATGCCAGTGGAATTAAGCATGTACATTTTAAACCAAAAAGCTCTTTCTGAGAAAGCATGATTTGTCATTTGTTAAGGGTCAAAACTACAAAAGCTTGAAAAGATTGAAGATGATTAAGAAATAGTGAAATACTACGAGGAATAGAGATTCAATATCGACAGATTTTTCCTAACTCGGTCATGTTGTACCATTAAGGAAAAAGGTTACATATTACCTAAGTGTCTGTAATTTTGAATTTTCCCTACATTTTTAGCAAATAAAATACATTTAAACACATAAGAACATCTTTTAATACTGAAATTTGATACACAGGATCTCTTATTAGCCTACAAAGGCCATGTATCACCTCAATGACTTTATCTAAGCTCAGCAAGTGATAATGGGCAGTTAGTCTTAAATCCAGGGGGAGATAATCTGAAGACATGATCTGTGATCACCACTGACAGAATCCATCCATTCACCCTTTATAATCCTAACAAAGTATCCTAGGAAGGAAAAATCCTTATCAGATAATGGTTATATTCTTAATTTAAACTAACACATCTATACTTATAAATTAAGACTTTTTGCAAATAAACTAAAAAATGCATTTATCCTTTAATAATAATGTGTCAGAACTATGGAAACTTTTTAAAATACGTCGTTTTTGTGTACTCGTGTTGAAAAATACCAAATTGGTGTTGATTTCACATAATTTGTCACATAGCAGGGGGCCCCAGAAAGTACATCTAGTTATAGCATATCATCCTTTTAATTTTTCTGTTCAAGTATTTAATGTTTAGCAAGACATTTCTAATGATCAATAAAAATTTCAGCTTCATAAATATCTTAGGAAGACTATAACTGAATTTTAAGTAAAAAGATAAAGGGATGTGTGCAGTTCAATTAATTCAAAATAAAAGAGGACTTAGGAATATATAAAATTTTCTGAATAATACATGTAGGAACACTTACCATATCCATCTTATGTAAAAAAAAAAAAAAAAAAAAAAAACCCAAAAACCAAAACTGTCAAAACGAAATAGAAAAAACAGTGAAATGCATTTTACACATGCATTAATTTTGTAAAATATTTACCGGTAGTGTTGTTAAGTATTTGGACAGAGTAACAATTAAGTGTAATTACATGTACCGGTACATTTTATCAATTTGGTCACTTAAATTAGTACAGAATGAAGATTCAAGTTTATCCATAAAAAATTATTTTAAATTTCAAATATATGGACTTTGTTACATATATATCACACATAAATAAATAAATATATTATCAATATTGAATTCATAATAGAATTCCAAAATTTTTCTGGTTATATTATACAAATATTGACTGGGGTTGAGGGTAACATTAATTATATTAGCCCCCGATGGACAAAATATTGCACGACGCAAAGTGGCAGGCAATATATTCGTTTCAAGGGGGCTAATATAATCAATGTTGCCCAAAAATAGTCAACATTTGTTTTGTTATATGAAGAAACAAACCAAAATTCAAGAAAGAATTTGAAAACAGATCGTCGTAATTTGCTAGGCTCAACATAGAATTCACAAAGTCATTTCCAACATATCGTCGGCATCAAACGGTCACTGGTGATATTCCTCTGCCCGTAGGAATTACGTTACAGATGTTCTACCTGATTTTACTTCACAGTAATAGCAAATTCTTATATCCGTTATTATAGGAAACCGTAGCATTGCGTGTCCTTTGTTTACTTGCCTTGACTGATTGCCTATTATGACATCACCGTTTACGAATCAATTGTCTATATAGAGTTATATAGTGAGAATATACTACTGAATATAACAATGTAAAATATTGTACACATGTAGCACATTTATTGAGATTTTATCCATTTTATCCATATTTAAAATAATCAACTGTCTGTAAACACAAATCATCTCTCTCATTCAGAATAAATATTCACTCAAAATAAATTAAAAATAAAGAGTCTATATTCTTTCATCCATATACAGTTATACAACAGACATAAGCTTGGATATTGTTGGTCTCTTAATTACAATCCTTCGTCAAGAGCTTTCTGTAACATGGAGGTTTTCTAAATGGTTCGAAACTTTTTCCATCTCCTCTTTTTCAGCAGGGGAAATTTTCTTTTCAAGAAAATCATTCAGACTTAATTTGGCAAGGTCCAGGTTGCCTAGCGACCTTGACCGAGTCAATGATGTCTCAGATGGTGCTTTAATTGGGGAGGCAGAGTTGGATTTTGAAAGCAAGTACTCATTTTCGGTCTGCCTCATCTCCGTCTCTGGAAGAGATTGATTTATCCGCCATGGAACTTCGTAAGGCTTTCGGAACCTCTGATAACGACCAGCTCTTAGTCTGGACATTCGAGTTCTCCTACATTTCATGTTCCGTCGTATATTTGCCTCTTCTTCTGGATCCCTATAGCCTGTTCCAAATTCTACAGAATTTCCTGGACGATTGGGATCTTTATCACTTGTAAATGGAGATCCTGGAACCGTAGATGTACTAGAACTAAAACCTGTCACATACGTAGGGTCTATTTGAACAATTTTAAATCGGGAACTTTGAGTCAGTTCTTTCGCTCTTGTGTGCCTGTTTCGCTCACGTAAGTATTCCCTTCTGCTGTTCGTGACAGAACTGATCATTCCAAGTTCATGTAGAGCACTGTCAACATCCATACCTGCTGGCACAGGGTTGCAACAGTAACAACCACTTTGGGACATACTTTCATCTGTAAAAAAGGGAAATAATACTATTATAGGGTCATAAGTAAATATGTACATGTCTACTAGGTGTCTATGAAAAAAATAATTTAAACCTTATTGGAATGTTCAACAAACATAATCGTGACAAACAGGAATATATGGCATTACGAAATCGCATTTTATGATTTCGTGTATAACCGGTCAAACAGATAAAAATATGCCACACAGCGATTCCCGTAGGAAATACGAAACTTACATAATGCACGTTATTCGGGGATTTCACCATGGCATCCTTACATACAGCAACACGTTTCTCTGAGAAGGAATTAAATGGTTTGTTTACACTGCCGGGCGCCAAACAAATGTTCTGGGTTCTGAAAACTTCTGCTTTGTATTTATCTCGTGCACAGCGAGATTTTTCGTAAACTTTGAAAATCTTCGGAATATCTCAATATGTAAAACCGATATCCAATGTATACTCTCAAGGGTTTCCGAGAGTATAAAAATGGCGCGGTGGCTGAACATAGAAAATGACATCAAAAAATTGGTTTACCAAATAACTGGATTCCAGGTAATGATGTAGCATAATTTCATAACAGCTTGTAGAATATTTCATATGACGTAAAAAATGGTGAAGAGAAGGATTGTAACCATTGTGAAACAGTCAATATTCTGGGTTACAACTCTGCCTAAACTTGCACAATGTCCACAAGTAATCATTTACACAAGTAATCAGCAGATCGGATCAGATCAGCTTTCCCCGCACTTCAGTTCCCTACGAGTTTTAATTTATACATTAACCCCAACTATTTTTTACTTCACAGTTAAAGTTTGACACTATAGTCTGTCCCAAGATATTTATGTAGCACATTTGGACGATTTTTAATAAAAAATACAGTACATACCTGTGAAAGATTAGTGCAATTGAAATCAATGGTAGGGAAAATATCCAAGATATTGCCATTGACACATTATCATCTTTCACTCATTAAATTTCACAGGAATGAAAACAGATTTATAATGGGGAATGTTTGCATCTTTTCCCCATTCGGAAGTCACTCGGAATGCCAGTGATTAGATGCACAATTTTTTAATGTTATCATCTGGGTGCTTTCATCTCTTTTGCATTGCAAAATCCCAGTAGATTTTTTATTTTTAGCCATGTATTGAAACCTGACAAGCTAGAGGGGTGTTTTAAAGGGGAAATCTTGGGATTTTTCATACTATTGAATTAACATCGTTTGAACCCAGAGGTATCTATAAATATAGAATAATTTCAGAAAATGAGCGGCATAAATATCTTAGGACAGACTATGATTTTAACTATATTGATTCAACATTGATCTAATATTAAGGACTGCAGACGTTAATAGTGATGTTTTTGATGACTGATGATTTTGAATATATTGAGACAAATATTTGGTAATCAATGTTTTCAGTCATTATATAGCCCTTGAATTTTTGACCCAATTGCACTGTCTATGTCAACTGGATATCATTACAATAGCTAAGTAAGCTCCTTTGAATATCAAATAATGTATATATAGTAATCGAAGAAATGACAATGACAACAACATAAATATAAACTTGCTGCAATGAGTGATAAAGATCTGATATTGTTGATGTCATGATATTGACTCCATGGGAGCTCCTTAAATGTGCAGTACGTAATGTATAATTGATGATTATATAAATATCCAAGAATAAAATAATGCAAGCAATTTTTAGAGAAGTTCTTCTACAGGTTGGAAATAGTTAAATTAATTAGGAATAATGTATTTTTGCAGGAAGGGGAAGAAAACTTTGGATTATGTGTTCAGTTTGCCTTGTCAAACCTTAAATTTCATCGTTTCCTGAGTGTTGATAGCCACAAAGTCACCAAATCCCTCAATGGGTAAACTAGATTAATTTATATTCATTAAGAGTAGATCATTTAGATTACATGTATGCCTTTGATTTGATAGCGTTGGTATAAGCATATACCCAGTGAAATTATAAATTTGTTTTCATGCAAACTTTATTAAGATTAGTGTTTAAACATGAGCATTATTTGGAATTTTTAGTACAGAAAGTTTGAAATATTTTTGTTCTCCTCCATTTTTATAGAAAATCATGATCTATTGTGTACATTATTATTAGGTACACTATTAGTAATGGTATACCATATATTACACCCCAAAAAGCCTTAAGGGAAATATCATTTTAAAAAAAGAGGGTAAGGGCAAGATTATATTATTCTAGCTCAACTTCTAAAAATTGTAACTGTAATTAGGGGTATATAAATATCATGTCATACAATGAAAATATAAAAGTTTTTAAATATTGTTGTTTTGTTAACAGAATGCTGGAAAAATTTGAGATCCACTCCCAGTTGGAGAAAAAGAACAGTCTACAGAGGCTTTGCGACCAGTTCCTCTCTACTCCCTGTTTTGAAGGACGCGATACAGGAAAAGTATAGCAATTTTTTTCTCTCCATTCATTGAAATGTCTTATTAAACCCTTTCCAAAATTGCATTTACAAGATATTTATCTGTATTTAAAAAGCAAAGGTGCAACTATTGCAGTATGAAGTTGAACTGCAACTTTTTGACGGTGCACTTTAAAATACAGTTAAAATGCATCGAATAAGGCTGACATAATAAGCTTGTGGGATCTGAGTTTTTAATGAGTATTTAAGTTTGATTGTGATAACAGCTATCTTTTAAAGAAAAATTATAACCTTTGCATGATGGACATTTGTGAGAGAAGTGACCATTATAATGGTTGTCTCTTTTAAAGGGATGAATATCGGTACTGGTATTTATTAGTTAGATACATGTACACATATCTCTAATTTTTACAGACAAAATATATTGAACTTAGTTTTGTGCCAAATCTAAAATCCACAAATTTTATTTCTTGTTAATGAAGTATTGAATTATGTTTGAAATCCCAGAATTCTGTGTTAAAGAATAATAAGGTTTCCTTTAGTGTCATAGATATATACAGTTTACAATGCATCTAAGAGTGACATGTAAATTAATTTGATTTTGTTACTTATGTTGTAGACAGACACCCACTACAGTTTATTGCTGCTGCTACTGAATATTGGAGAAAACCCAACCCATGCAGCATACACTGAAACACCCCAAATTCTTAAAGTCCCAGGTACATTAAAAAACTCTAAATGAATATGCAAAACTTATTGACCTAAATGAATATGCAAAACTTATTGATCCACTCCATGGTATTCAAAAAAGTTAATAAATCATATTTATGTAACAGTTCATTCAACGTCATTTTGGCTTTGAGTAAGCTCATTATTTTGATATTTGATATAGCATTTATGCCTTAGAAATTTATTATTCAGTGCATTTGTTGCTTGCAAAAACACAGAACATCATGTGTATTATGATTTAAACAATAAATTTATGTATTGACTCGAAGAAGTGGTAGATGATTTCGACTGGGGAGCGTATCTAAGGGAAGGAGAGGAGACATACTCTACAATATATGCTGACTCAGATGTAAGTTTTCTCTCTCTCTCTCTCTCTCTCTCTCTCTCTCTCTCTCTCTCTCTCTCTCTCTCTCCTTTGTTCTCTGGGAGACTTGGACTTTTCATGATCTTTTGAAATTAGTATGTGATAGGAAAAGTTTGAAGAATGGAACTCTGTTATGGATACTTACGAGGCTTATTAGTTCTTGTACATGTATGAAGTCAAAAAGAAAGAGATTTTAATATGCTTTACAGCAAAAGTATAAAGACTTTAAAGATTGAATGTGTTTATCATGCAAGATTTATTCATGTACATATTCATTTATGTGTACATGCATGTTTTGAAGCTTGTTTATCATATATTGATTTTATGAACACTTAGTCAGAATCTGATTGGGATCCTCTGAGTGATGAAGAAACAGTCGTTCCTGTTGGACCAAAACCTGTTGAAGAAATCTCAGATAATGGGGTGGTGGATCCAAGCCTGTCTGCCATTACTGTTGATGCCACCACATTCTGTGTAGAAGAGGAGCCGGACCCCAGAGAATCTGGTACGTCTTGGCTGACCAGGAATGTCACAGTTCAGTACTGGTGTGGTCAGAACCGACCGGAGGAAATCCACTCAACCGAAAACCTCAAGAAAGACTGGTAACTGCAGTTTCTGAAAGTAGGGCTGGGAAAGGGGTTTACAATACAGCTTTTTTTGCACTATATGAAACTGTTTCTAATTAATTGTGAAGCAAAGTTGTTGATGAAAAGTCTTGAAAATTCAATCTGTTTTGACTGATAAATATTTCTGTAGTAGAAGGGAACACATACATGTACAATGTAATAAAGGTTTATCAGTTTTCAGTCAATGAATTCTACCGAAGAAAATAAACTCGATATAATATTTAGGCCAGGAGATGAACATTTGAGCTTTTCAAGAAGTTAATATAAGGATTTTTTCTACTTATTTTGCTTTGATAGGGAGAGATACAGAGAGGCAACTGATCCAATATACAGCAACCACAACAGCATCACTGTCTCCGAGATACAGCTCCTAAGGGAAGTGTTATGGTGAGTATATTGAATCAACAGGGCTTTCAGTAGTTTTGAAGAGAAAAAATTAATTTATCCATTCAAAAAGGCTGCATCTACTTGTTTAATTTGACAATGATAAAATCTGAAGCAGTGAGAATTCACCAAAAAATGATAAACCACCACAGTTGCCCCTTCTTGAAAGCCTTTTGATATTGTCTCCATTGAAAGTACGTGTTTATCTGCTTTTGTTGAGATGTGGAATGGAATTGTGTTTTTGTGTTGTATAGCTTTCTTTAGAGCTGATCTATTCATGTGATCATTGCATAACTGTAGAATAGATATGAACACAAGAGGAAACAAGAATGGAATTTTTTTTTGTGAATTAATGAAATTGGTCTTGATTTAAAATTCTGCCAAAATGTTTTCTTTTTCTGAAGGATCCTTGGAGGGGTGACAGATTCCTTTGTGTTTATTCTACATGGAGAGGAATTCATTGTGCGAGAAAATGTTTTTGTCCAGCATCTAACAGATGTAAGTTTTACTGCTTCATAACAAAAAGAATTTCTATAATTACACATTATTCCTTTACTTTTAGATTCTTTTTTAGCATGTAATCTTTATTTGATAAAATTTATTTTACATTTTGTAATATTTATTGAGCTTTTTTTATGGTATCATGTTGCAGAATTCTTTGGAAAGCTATCTCTCCTGTTTTGCTAAGTACGGCTCCTGTGTGCATCGTCTGTTATGCTTTGAGGAGGAGTCTATCTGTGGGTCATATGACCTGTCAATCACAGACCCTAACAGCCTGACTTGCCAGACCTACCAGGCATTCGCTAACGCAATCTCCAACTTCATTAAGTCTTTGAGGAAAGATCTGACAATAATTGAGAAAAAAATAATACAGCAAGGTGGGTAAAAATTTTGTAGATTTTTGGAGTAGCTTGATTTTGTGCATTTTCACATCGATATATTAAGTGTCTTAACTTTGAAATATTGGATTTATACAGAACTCATTAATTTTGAAATGGATTTTGAGAATCACTAAGTATTTCAAAGTTAAGTCAAGTGAAGATAAGCATATAAAAGTGTAATGGCCTGTTTAAGTGTAAAAGTTGTTTATTCTTCAGAGCAGACTTTGACACTGGCCATGCTGCATGGAGATTTATCGTTGCGGCTGAAGAAGATTGAGGTGCTACACTCTGTGTACATTCGAGGAGTCAGGGAAGCGGATTGGCTGGTTAACAACTGTCAGAGAGCGTCATATCTACTTAGTGTCCTGTTTGATACGGTGGTGGAGTACGACACGCTGGGACAGAATGCTTCAGATATTGTAAGGCTTATTTCTGTACTACTGTTGCTATGATTAAGCACATATTTTGTTGTTTACTTTGTGTAATTTTAAAATGGTAGTTATTCCCCCCCCCCCCCCCCCCCCCCCCCCCCCCGAAAAAGAAAATGGAATTTAATAAGGAATGAATCAACCACATCTGATTCTTTTTTAAAAAAATGTCCAAGTCCAATATTTGCTCATCTTTGTTATTTCCATTATCAATAACAGACAGAGCTTCTGATTCCGCTGTGGATACAGACCACCAAGCCTTACATAGAGGTGATAGATGAGTGGATCACTAACGGAAATCTAGTCGACCCCAGAGCAGAGTTCATACTCAAAAGGTATGAACATTTTAGAAACTTGTGTATATCGTTCACTTTTTATCTTTTAAACAAAAAGAAAGAAATGTCATATCTATACATTTTGAGTTAATATATTAATATAATATATCAAATATAACGTGTTCTGGTATATTGAATCTAAAATAGTTATAGAAATGACTGAAGTTCAACTTTTATATTACTGTATGAAGAGGATATTTTTTTGCATTATTTTTTGGGTAGAAAGTATTGAAACAATACGCATAACCAATTCAACTCTATTAATTGATTTTGATTGGTGTACTATAAATTCCAGAAATGAGAATGTGAAATCTTTGGATGAGAGTTTTTGGGAAACAGCCTTCACTATACATATACCAGCAGATTCTGTGCTGCCTGATGAAGTTCAACAGTCCCAGCACACCATCAGGAGTACTGACAACAGCAAATCAAGCAGGGGTAGTAACTCTGTACAGCAGTCCCAGCATGCTGAGACAATCATGGATAACAGGTCACAAAGGGGCAGTAACTCTGTAGACAAGACTAAAGGTAAATGTCACATGAAAATTATTATTTATTTTCGTATCTTATTGGTGGATATAGTTTTAAAATTCATGTAAATATATGTGCCTTTAAAATTTGTAGGTTCTTCTCACTGGGCCCCAGAGTTTTTAGAGCCTGTCATTTTGGAGGTGGTATTGGCGGGAAAGTCCATGGAAATGTTACAGGACCTTGGAAAACTTGCTGATGTTTGTGGAGGTATGCAGGGACATTTAATCATAGAACCTTCATGTCAAACTTTAATTTTGTTTTGTATGTATATCTATTCATTTTATATGAAACATTGGTACCATGATTTTATGTTGTATTACAGTGAACAAAGAAAAGTCGCTGTACATGTCGTTTTTGGAATCACTCCAAGACCTGCTGGGGACGCGACCACATGATGATTTTGTAGAAGCCCCTCCCCCTGAAATCAGCATGTACCCAGAGCAGATTGACAGACAGATGAAAATGAAGGGCATTTTTGATCCACTGTTGAAGATAAACTTCATGAACATTTTTCACTCCTGTAATGTCCGCTTGCAAGGACCTATAGATGAAGAAGAGCAGGATAGCAAGTGAGAACCAGTTTAAGTTGTGTTGGTCCTGTGTTTGATAATTTTGTTAGGTAAATAATTTCGTTTCAAACAATTAAGATACAGATTATTTCTTTTTATTGATAAATTATGTCTTACAAAAAGTTATATTTTATTCCATACCAAAATCAAAGACCACATAAACGCTAAACAGGTTAATCTAATCATCGGTTAATCTGATAATTTTTCTCTGACAAATTGACTATCAGTTTAGGCAGAATCCTCTGTATTGCACAAATTTTGTTTAATTTTGGATAGTTTGTGAAATATTTGGTCAACGATTTAAAGTGAAAGGTCATTCATCAAGTTTTGAATTGATAACTATTCAGTAGGCTATCCAGGGAGCACCATGTTAATATACTTTGGTTGAACTGTATTATGACAAATGTAGAAAGAAGCCTATTGAATTTCTAATGTATAAATTGTTTGAAAATATTAAAGCTGTGTTGACTTCTCTTGCATTAGGATGTTAAGTGTGCTGGAGACGGAGAGATTGCAGCCGGTTAACCTGGTCCTCAGGAAGTGTCTTTACCCTCACATCAGCCAGAAGTACTACCGTGTGTGTACCAGCCTAGTCCAGATCCTGAAGGAGGAGTACAGACTGATGGGATACCTGGCAGCTATGAGAGTAAGTCAAGATCCAATACAGTCAACCAACTTTTGTTCAACTTTTTCTTGCATTTTGCATGTGATGAAGTTGTTTGTGGCAACTTATTTTAGGGACTATGCTTAAGATGATAGTATTCATCAGTTATGAGTGGTTTGTTGCAAGATATATTTGCAATGATGAGGCTCTTACAATTCTCGTGAAAATTTCACATGGAATAAAACTTGGTATTCAGTTAACAGACATGGGATTGATTCATCAGTGGGTTAACCTCAATAAAGCCATAGGTTTACATGTAGTTGATTAAGAGAAATAAAAATTATTAATTTGTTTTCAATTCAGTTTAATTTATTATTAAATAATAGAAGCATTGGAAGTTTATATATGTAGTTCACACAAAGATTATACAGGTATGTGAGAAAAAAACCTGGTAAGGTCATTAGGTATTGGTCAGGGTCAAGGAATTCTGAATGTTCAATTAATTTTTCAAATGACAAATTATTGAAAAAAAAATATATATAGGAGGAGCAAATAACCACTTACCCACTGAAAATAATAGAATTGATATACATTTATTTTTATTTAAAGTGCTTGCATTTGCTCCTTTTTCAGCATTTCTTTCTGATGGAAGCTGGTGATACAATGTTTGATTTCTACACCCCTATATTTGACAAGGTAGGGTGTTTAACAATGAAAACACAGAATGCATGGACTCATGTCAAACTTGCAAATAGTAGCAAGTTCCATATATTGAAGAATTTGTTCTGCTTTCTATGTAGTGTACTTATCAACAATAACAGTATTTCATATACTTTTACAAACTTAATATGAATGATATTAAGAAGGTTCCTACAAATGTGAATATGTAAACAGTAAAATTATTTCCTTTGATGACTCATGTTTCCTTTGAAGAAAGAGATCATTGCAGAACAAAATTTATATCACTATCGTCACTAGTTGTATATTTTTCTGCAATGGTTTCTACCTTCATACCATCATAACCATCAACGAAAGCATTATATTGTAATAAGTAGGACTCTATGTATTCATTGTGTATCATCACAAGTATCATTGTGTGTGTCATGTATCATACAAACCAACCTTTCTGCTGACAGATTCGCCTCAACAGTCACTGGAGAGACATCTCTACAGTCAACCTGATCCTACAGGAAGCTTTACAGAGTCATTTCCCAGAGGAATCCAGTCGGTAAGAGAAACCATTGCTCCTCTGTTTACTGGAAAGTGTGCAATTATCAGGGCCCTGTTCTGTAGGCACCCTATAGTGATTAGTCTGTCCGACCTTCCTTTTGTCCATCTTTCCATCCAAAATCATTTGTCAGGGGCATATCTTCTCTTCCCTTTGCCCAATATGGATCATACTTCACCTACAGAGTGCCTTTGGGTAAAGGGTGTGCAGTGACAAGTTCAAGTTCCAATCACGAAATTTCAGTAATTGCGCTTGGGTTATAAAATTATCATTAAACAACGATAGTTATTTGGGAAAATGGTGGCCGTCGATTTTCATCGTCTGAGCTATGTTCCGATCACAAAATTACAGAAATTGCTCTTGATTATAAAATTATCATGAAACCGATAGTTTTAGGGGAAATGGCAGCCGTTGATTTCGACATTTTTTGGATGCGTATTATACATAGGACCTGCTGTTTTTTCACCATTTTTTGGGCAACTGGGGTGTGTGTATTATACACGAGTGTGTATTATACACGATATTTTATGGTATATAGTTGTATGTTATTATGCAGGTGCATGGTCCATAGATACCTAGAGACCAGTATGTGATTTTTAAATTTTTCAAAATGTTGTTTAGAATATTAAACGTTTAAGTTTTAATGGTTTACCTCTTTGATTGTAAATATTTAAGGCAAAATTGATGTTCATTGAATAAAATCACATGTAAGAATAAAATCCATCTACATTTATATCTTGTTGTTTTACACATAGTGTTTATTTTTATAAAAATAATTATCTACATAATTGTCTATTGAACAGGTTGTATGTGAGTATTGAGGAGTTGCCGGAAGACAGGCGTCCAATCAATATCACAGATTGCATCAAACTGCACTACAAGGTATTTCGAAATAAAAACTATTGTTATGAACTTGACCTTTTCAAATTTGTACTTAATATTCTATGTATCACTCATGTTTACCGGGTAGTTCTTACAACAAATTTTGTCTATCTGGAAACATACAGATATCTGATACATGTATCTGGCCGATGTTTAGTAAAACTTTCTATCCTCTTTTGACAGGTGCCCTGGCCGGTGGATGTGGTCATCAGCTCCAAGTGTCAGGCAATCTACAACCAGATCTTCACCTTTCTCCTGCAGGTCAAGCGGGCCAAGTACTGCCTGGATGAGCTCAGGTTCTGTGGTATGTACACATGGTTGTGTATATTAAATATTCTAAGACTGAATTGGATAAGTTATGAGATTTAGATGTTTTTGGCATTAAAAAAACCCCCATTTGTTGTGATGTTTTTGTAGCTGTCATGTGTTATTCTATAAATCTAAACAATGCAGTTTACTAGGCAAAATAAAAAGATCTATTCTTATTCAAGAGTAATCATACACCAAAGTTTACATGCAGTAAAAACTTAGCGCATGAAAAATAAAATGTTGCCTTGTTTCAGACTTGGAGAAGGACCTTGGGCTCCAGAGTCACTCGGGGACAGAGTTTTCTCTTCACTTGGATGAGGACATGCCCAGAGAGGGACGCATTCACCGCATGCATGTTCTCAGAATGAGGCTGACCTACTTTGTTAATAGTCTGCATAACTACATAATGACCAGGGTATTTTATTTCTAACTCAAATATTGACATATCTTGTGTTGATTCTATTGCAGCATGCCTCATCATTTAAAACCTGTGTACATTGTAGTGTGGTTTAAAAAACAATGGCATGGGTTTTACAAAGACTTCTTTTGGTACTGATTTGTCAATCCTTCAACACTTCAGTGGACTGATTCCAAAATAGTTAAAGAATTAAATATTGTGACATAATTAATGTTTAATGATTGGTGTAAATTTTAAAAAATCAATTTCCTTCAACCTTTATCAAATTATCAAACTGTGATGTGATGACATTAAACTTGCATTCATAGAATTATCAAATGTTCTGTACATCAGAATGTGTATAGAAATTTTGTCAATTTAATGATAAGAAACAGTTGTAAATTTAAAGATATTTGATCTTGGGGAAACTTTCATCAGTTGCAATAAAACATTTGTATGAAGAAGACACATAATTTTGTATTCCACCAGTTCTTTTCTAATGCTACACTGAACAGAATAAATTCAGACTAAAATTGTATTTTTTTTCATGCATTTTGCATCTAATTTACTTTTGATTTTCTTCTTTAGATTTTACATAGCACAGGGATTGAATTTAAGAAAGACTTGGAGAAAGCCAAAGATCTAGATCAGATCATTGCCATCCACAATAAATATGTCAACACGATACATGAGCGGTGCCTCCTGCACAAGATGGTGAAGCTTCTCAAACAAGCCGTAATGAATGTCCTCAACCTGATCCTGAACTTCCAGGCTCTCTGGGATGAAGGCATTCATGAAATCAGGTAAACTAAATAAGCTATATAGTAAACCAACTTTTATTCCCGGTGACTTTATTTTGTGATTTAATTGAGATAAATTGGTTGCGACAAGTAATTTTTGTGATCAAGATGTACATGGATCATCTGGAAATAACATACCAGAGACATTAAATGACTGGTTCACGGTAAGAAATATTCTTGATGACAAGGCTCTTGTGAACCTTATGAAAATTTCTCATATGTGAATAAAAGATGATTTACAGTAAACAAAGGGATTCCTCGTGTAGGGGATGGATGTGGTTTTCAATTTACTATTGAATGAAAATATAAATTTCTGTCTTGAAATGAGATTTCTTGGGAATGGTCCCTTGTCTAAACTAATTACGCATTTATGGTTTTTTTTTTCTATGCATAAAAAGAGTTTTAAGGGAACTTTTACAGGACCTGGTGTACATGTATGAAGTACAGAATAACCATCTGTTTGCATTTAATGTATATTACAGCTTGAAGACCATTGAGGGCATGGAGGTAGAGTTCTCCAGATGTATTCTGTTTCTTTCTACATTCCTCAACAACGTCATCAAGAGAGGGTCCTTTCCACACTGTAAGTACTTGTACTGATTATGACTTACGTACTTTTAAATACTTGTATGTTTATCAACATCTTGAGATTCATTTTGGTTTCCTTCTGCTATTTTTCTCAGGAAGTTTAAAGAAATTTTCTTTTTACTGAAAAAAAGGAATTGGTTTTCTGGATATGCATGCAAATTGTAAACAACTCCAATTAATTTGAAACTTGAAAAGAATTCAAAATACATATATCACTAATTTCTAACTTCAAAGAAAGTATATACTTGCAGTTGCTGATTTTTACTCTTTCATTTTCAGTGGAGTCCCTTGCATTTGCTTTAGTCACATCTACAGAACACTTAACAAAAGGAAGAGCCCATGTGACATGATAAGGAAGAGCCCATGTGACACGATAGTGACCAATCATAGCAACTTGTTCATTTTAATGGATAGTGATTAATAACTAAGTTTAACCAGTGAATATTTGTGTTATATGGATACAAATTGTATGATCATCTGTGCTGAATGTTAATGTGACACAAAGAACACCAATTTTAGTGATTTTTGTTCCTCTCAATATTTGTGCTGTGAGGATAGTGAAGGCAAATTCACAACAGGAGGAGGTTTTGACTTCGTTCCATTATATCTGTGATACCTATTGTATTTTAACAGACATATTTATTTGAAAATGAAGTATTTTCAAGTCAGTTTGTTGTGTTATATGTTTTTCATCCCCTTGCAGCTGAGTGATAATCACAAAGTTGTGAGTGGGAAGGTGGGTGAAGAGTGACTTACTTTCATCATTCAAAATCGATGTTGCCTGCTCTAAGAATACATGTATTGAGTTGGGTGCAACTTTATTCACAATTCTTTTCTCATTAGAGATTTGCTGTTTTGCAAGAGCGCCTCAATTTTGTTAATTCTACCATAACCGTCTGTCTTGGTAGCATAGAAATATTACAATGCCTTATTATAAAACCTTGCATGTTTATAGTAGGGAATATAATATGGTCATCTGTCCAAGGACATTCAACAAATACTGTTCAATTGAATTTTTGGACAGCCATTATATGGCAGGAAGCTCTATCTTGCAGTTCAAATCATTCTAAAAATAATATGCTTGATGAACTTGTTGATGGTGCAAGATGCATGAACTCTTTCCACATTATCTGTTATATGGGATAAAAGATAAATTGTACATTCTTTTTCTGCTTCCCTATAAATGAAGAACATACAGTTTTATATTAAAGAAAACATGTTAAACTGATAACAGTACTATTTGCTTGAATGAAATTGTACATGTGATGCCCAAGTAACACTTCGGGATATATTTACCTGTAATTTAAATACCGCATACTGGCACTTTTTGAAGGATACCATTCTTGAAATGCAATTGAAAATTTTGCAGTTACATTTATTTATTAGAACTGAAAAACCAATAACAAAAATGGCATGGTAAGTTTAGCAACAAATAAAATATACTGTTACATGTAACGATAATAAAAATTTTCTTAAAAGTTTTTTCAACTTCATTAAATACTTGTTTCTGCAAATCTTTCAAATAATTTCCATTACTTTCCAAGTAAAGGGCATATAACAATTATGGTAGGCCTAAAAACTATAAGCAGTGAAGCAGTGTCACTTGTCGGTTTTGAGTTTTTTGCCTTTATTCAGTATGGCATCAATAGTACGTTTGTACTGGTTGGACAGAGTTGATGCCGTTACCATCATTTCTTGAGCACTGGGAATCTCAAGAGCTGTAAATATTCTTTTTGGAACAGAGGAAGCATTAACTTTTTCTCGCGATGATGAATCCACAGATACTGTGTCTCTGCCCATCAAAGGAGGTTCAGAAACTATAGCATCAGACATTCTGCCTTTTAGCTCCCCGTTATTGAAAGTGTTTAATTTTGTAGCAATTTCCAAATCGCAGTCCTCAGGATATTCAAAGTCTTCAGAGATGGTTTTGGTTTTGGAGAGAGAAGGATTGGGGAGAAAGTCATCCACATAGCAGGCCAGAGTGTTGCTAGACTCTACCCTCTTCCCATCAATGATCAGAGTGGTAGCTGGGAGACTTTTATCCGAGACATGGGTCCCTGCTTTTGAGAGTCCATCTTCTGTATCATTGTCATCAGAGTCCGAGAAAAGGTCCTTGTCACCATCATCGTGCGATACACTTTCCACAGAGGTTTGTGAAAGCTTCAATTCCAAAAAAAACCAGAAGAAATTATAAAGTCATGATAAGCTGATAAGTTAAATTTGTTGCAAAAATATATATATTTAATAATGAATATTGATTTCCATCACAAACGAAAAAAGGTTGTTTTTTGTTTTTTATGACATGAACAGTAACAGTCAATAAGCTTTCATGTAAAAGAATAACTTCCAAGTTTATTCTTATATAATAAAAGTTGGCTTCTTTGATAATACCTGATGTACATCTTGAAGAGGGCTGCCAAATGTCACTTGTTTTCTTGTTGAAATGTTGCCTTGTCCTAAATACATGTACATTTAAAAAAAAAAACAAAACATGAATATTGTATGATCATCATGAGTCTAAAGAGATGGGTGAAACAGCTGAGCACAACCATTGTATATTTTCCTGTTTTGTAAATATTGCATGTTTGAAACCTCAATATCTATAGACAATATACCTTTTAAAATCCCTTTCACTTCCTTTAATTCAGCATCTACAAAACCAATGAATTGAATTTTTGATTACATTAGTCTGGTAGGTGAACACAATGGTGTCATTAAAGTTAGTCAATATTTTCACCAATGATATACAATGCTTCAAATAATTAAAGCTTTGATGACCTGTCTCATCCTTTTGATTGTCCGGCATTGAGGAGTTTGGAAGAGTATCCAATTGTTCCAGTGTCACTGATGTTTGTTTTCCAAACCTGTAAATTTTACGGAATATTAAACAAAAGCACTTATTTATATTGGGGTGTAAGCAAATACATCCATAAAAAAATATACAGGATAAAGATTTTTTCTCTCTCACTAAAATGGTCTGTAATAAAATTCTATTTAAAATTACTTGGTCCTTATGAATGTAATGCAAGAACATAAATTATGAATTTATTTTAATAATTTATTAAGTACTTCAAGAACTTTATAATAAAATAGCATTTATGAAATTGTATGGGCATTTTATTCAATATGGTTGCCATTGTAATCATACATCCTCAAGAAAAAGTCAAAATTAGTTGAGTTTTTAATTTAGCAGAATTATGGTTATGCATCCACAAAACATATTTTTTTAGGATCATAAGTACTGAAACAACATACACTTTGCACGCCTCACTCCCCACAGCATCCTCAATTTTACTTTTTGTAGATGTTGTTGTTATGAGTGTTTTGGGTCTTGACAATGACAACTTGAGTCGAGACCCGCCAGGACTTCTGGGTGACTGTACACGGGTCTTGTCTGGGTCGTTGGCAGGGACAGTTAAATCAGTGGCTGGGTCACACTTGGCATCCTGTCTGCTTATAACCAGATCATTAGAGGTCTCATGATCCTTATCAGTTGGAGTAGCAAGACTTGGGTTTGGATGAACATCAATCTGTACACTTGCTTCAGATATCTCTGTTTGGATTACTTGGTTTTGCAACAATTCTTTAGTTAGATTGGCAGTTCCCATCTCTGAATGGTGTTTTAAGGTTTCAGTTAACATATTTTTGTCATATATCAAGGAAGTTTTATCATCCACAATCCCTCTGGAGACAGGTGTTACTTGATCAATAGATTTATTTTGATCTGAAGTAGTATTTTCAAGAAGCTGAAAGGATTGTCGCCTTACAACATTTGACTGTACCACTTGGCTTCTATTGATGATATTTTGATTTCCTCCCAATGCCTCATTTTCAGGAATCTGCTGAGAAGTTTCTCTTTGATTTACATCTCCTGTCTTTGTTTGATCAATGTATTCTGATGTGTATTGACAGTTGGGATTTTGTAGTTGATCAGGCTCAGTCTGCATAGGTTGACTAGTGACAGTTGGCAACTGAATATCCGACTGACTATTACTAACAGATAATGAAAATTGAAGAGTTTGACTGTCTGGTAAAGTCACTGCATTTGACTGACTACATAGAGTCTGGACTTCTACTGGAGATTGTTGACTGACAGGCTTACAAGACCTGTTAGCAGACGACAGTGACTGACAAAATAGCCTCTCTTTGGAGTTGTACTTGATGATCTCTGCCTGCGCTGACACACTCTGTGTCTCCACTCTCTCTGTCTGAGAGCTAGAGTTGGCTAGGGCTGGGTTGTTTGTCTGGGTCTTGGAGACAGTGAGTTCAGGAGCAGGGGTCTGGGTGCTGTTGGTCCTCTGTGGGACAGACATGGTCTGGACTGATGAGTCAGTACTGACTACATCTACCTGACTTTCACTATCCACCATGCTCATCAGGCAGAGTTCTGTCTGCAGGATCTGGTCTTGTCTTGGTTTGTTCAGCTGTTCCTGGAATCAAGTTGATTTTGAAAGTATGGTGAAAACAGTTTCATCCTTTTTATTGCTTTGGTTTGAAAGAATCTCAACGTTTTATAAATATGGAACAGCAGCCAATCATTTGAGACATACCTTTGTAAACTGAAGCTGCTCTGTTAGTTGGATATTCTGATTTGACCATGTTGAATTCAAGTCCTCCAAATCTGCACATCTTTTCTTTTGTTCTGCCAGGTCCTCTTTGATTTTACTTAACTCATCCTGAAGTTGTGAGGTCTGCAAAAAGAACCAAGATATAAGCTGCAAATGACATCAATAATTCTGGAGAAAGACAATTTTAAAGTATGTTATACATCATGAAGCAGTTTTGGTGAAAACTTGAATTCATCAGTGAAAATTTTACCTTTTTTCGCCATTCCTCTGCCTCTTCCTTATGCTGATCCCTCAGGAATGTAGCTTTGTCCTTGACCTCCTGAAGTTCAGCTTTGACCTCTGCTAATTCTCCTTGCTGTTGATGGATTAGCGTCTTCTGTTGGGAGGCAGTCTTCTTATGTATCTCTGCAATCTCAATCTGATGTTCCAGCAGTTTGTGTGTATCTTGCAATAACTGAGACACTTTCTAAAAAGTATTCAAGTAAAAAATTTATCAGTTTTAATTTCAATAGCATTTAAAGGAATGGAACCAACTGAAATAAATTCACCAATCTGATCACAGGATTACCTCATACTTTGCAGCGCACTCATTGATTTCTTTGGAGGAACTTTCTTTTTCAGCTTTTAGCTATTTTTGAAAAAAAAAGAAAGAAAATTTTTAATCAAAAGGCAAGCTTCATCCTATAGTGGTCAATAAATGTTAAAATTTGAGATTCATGTGGTACATGTAATATAATCCCTTCACAAGCATAAATGTATGTTTTGAAGCTTCTGAGATTGGAACTAACATAATATATAATGACAAAATTTATTTGGTTTAATTATAAAGTAATTGGCTGCTATAAAAGTACCCTCTCTATCTTTTGGTTCAGTGAAGCTATTTCCGTTTGATATTGCTGCAAACTGGTTTCATCTGGTTTCTTCTGCAGATGACTTTTGACCTCCAAGAGTTGTGACTGCAGACTGCTGACATGGTTTTTCTCCTCATTAAGGATGCATTTCTGATGTTCATTTATGTACAACAGTGCCTGGTTGTGCCTCACAGCATGCTGAACTGAAGTGGAAGCAAAAAGGGTCTATTAAGTAATTCCATATCCAAACCGAACATGTTCCATCATACATGTACTTAAACTTCATTTTTCCCCCCTGCCTTCAACATGCAATGATAGCACTGTTTTTACCACACATTGTAAGATGGTATATTTTGACAACAGGAAACCAGTCTTGTGAGTTCAGTGTATATATACATGTACTTTCAACAAGACTTATTCTAACTCTGAAATCTGTAAGTAAATTTATAGCAAAAGTTTTTTAAGTTGTTAGTAAGAAAAGTTATAGGTAAAGTCTTATCTGTGGCAGAAGCAATAGACTGCAATTAAAAAGTCTTCTTCTTTGGGCTAATAATCAGTGCAACTGTTCTATCTCAAAATTATACGTTAATCTATGGGTACACATCAGAAAATAATTTTTTTCCCCATTCTGTTGAATAATCATTCAACTAAGATTCAACCCAATACAATTAATTCAATGTGAAGTCAAAAATGAATATGTTTACATGTACTGGAAAGAGTTTAGAAATACTGTAATTAGAATGTGACAATTTTATCTAAGTGGTAGTCCAATGGAACTGCAGTGTACATACAAAATCTGCAACAGTGTCACTTCAAAATCTGAATAGGAACAAAAAAGGCATGAAGTCAAGATATATCTCAGACAGGGTTTTTTAAATGCGATACAATATTTACATGTTTGTTGAATTTTACCTATCAAGTACCTGGATCAAGCCGTAGATCCAATCAATATTGACACATTGTTCTCGAGCGATGAAATCTACAAAAGGTGTGGATCTGCACCACTATGGCTAATTGGAGAAGTAAGCAGAGACATAAAAAAGCAGCTAATGTATTGAAAATCAGTGCTAATTATCCCTGAATCAATCTACAGTCAATCTATTACAATTCTCAATTGGCTGTCTTGATATAGAAGTATTTGGCTACACATGTTTGCAAGAAATATTTTATTGAACTTGTGAAAACATTTGCATTTTGTAAAATCCTAGGGCACCCAACATGTACTTTAGAAATCTGAATGGGACCATGTTATTTTTATTAGTTAGATAAATTTCTTTTATTTGTTAGGTAAATACATATTACAGGAAAATAAAGGATATAAAAAATTCAAAGGTACATTTGGTTTTCCCAAATACTCATGTTTTGTGCATTTAACAAACCAATCTCAACATTATATTGTTCTTTGCAAACAATTTTTCCTTCTTCTAAATCAAAAAGACCCCCTTCCCCCCAAATAAATACTAAATGTGAAATAAAGTGCTTGTTGTCAAAAGTTCCCTTAGCCCTTAAACTTGATTGTTTTCATAAATTGGATGATTTTGCCTTCAGAAAAAAGATATCTTTTTGCAACTGTGTTTACAACAACAAGAAATGTACAGCATCAAACTTAAGGCTAAGCCACACTCTTGGAGCCAGGACAATTAAGAAGAGTTAAAGCCCCTGAGAAGACAATTGGTGGTGATTTACGGGGGTGATACATTTATGACCAAGGAGCTGTTTGCCACCTACTTCACAACAGGGCAGATTCCACTCTTGTCAAGTCTATAAAACCCACAGTGGGGCTGCAGTATTGCACACACTGGAAACTAGTCTCATATATTGCAAAGATCTGTTTCCTATAGCTGTACCGTTAGGAATGGGTGGATAATTCCTTCAAGAAATAATTAATTGTGCTCAAGACATTTTGGTGACATTGAGTGTTAATTTTGGCTGTTTGATTGGAATTAACCTGACGTAAAACTAAAAGGATCCTTGGGACCTACCTCAGAGAGCAAAAACCCCAAAGTGGTTAGTATGTTAACTTGTGCTGTGGGGCATAATTAACACTAACATGTAAAGTACTGCATTAACTTTAAAAGTCTAAGAGTCACTTCAGTTTGTAAAAAGTATTGAAGTTCAATTAAGGATAAAATTCCTATACAAACTTATTCCAAAAAGTTCTTTTCAACCCCAGGGTGTCTTCAGTTAAACAAAGAGTGTGAAACTAAATAATTTTGTCTCTTTAAAGATGGTCCAATCTTGTTTGACAAGATTCCATTATCTCTGTTAAGTGTCTCTAATCCTCATTTAAAATTAATCAAATATTGAAAGAGTGAAAGTTACACAAAGTCATTGAAAGTGTCTTATTCTAACTTAAAAACCCAAACATTTTTCAAATTCTCTTTAAAAGGTGATTTCTCCATTTGTACATTTTGTAAAAATTGCAGTAGTAATAATTTCATATACCAGTTGAAATATTAGATAAGGTACATTTATTTACTGTTAATTTACAAGAAAACTTTTCAAAGTAAATTCTAATAATTATGAAAATTATACTGATCTTTTTACACAGCTTGTGTACTGAATAGTGTGTAAAATGATTTACTGCAGGGATGTTTATCTCTTTAACCTCTCCTTTTGCCATTGACAAAGTTGATGCACAGTATTTCTTGAGTTCGAAAATAACCAGTAGGAATTAATTAAAAGATATTGAACATTTTTATAGAAGCACAGAGATAAAAACACCTACTGAATATAGTTAATATTGCACATGCAGTGACACATTCAAATCAAGCCTTGATGATGTCTATTCCTTATCTTTACTATTCTTTGAAGTTCAACCCAGCTAAATCAATAGATTTGACAAAAAAAGATCCACAATGTTTCCTTTAAAACAAAACCCTCCATGATTATTTGATCTTCCATCTGGGGGTATTTCTTTTTTATCGAGCATGCCATCAGGATTTTATTTACCTTCACCCGGCCAGTGACACACCTATTCATAAGCAGCTTTGTACAATCAAGCACTAAATTAATCAAGCACTTCTTAGCAAAGCCCAAAGGATCATCATGAACAATCAAACCACCATAAGGTCTGATGAAGAAAAGACCTTTGGTCTCTGAATAATGGATATCAGAGGTCTCCATCATATATTGTCTAAACAAAGTAATGGGTAATTTTCAGTTAATGTTAATACGTTAGGCAATATGTATGCAAAAATATGCTGCTAATCAAAACACCTGTTTTGTCTTTAAATGGGACAGTTTACCTGAATTCCTTAGTATACTAGTATACACAAGCAATGCCAAATATAGCCAAGGTATAACCATATAACCAACTTGGCATAATCCCATAAACAAGCCATCAATTTCTTATGCATATGGTTAGATATACCAATAAAAACTGAGCCTTAACATGCAATCTTTTTTAATTTTACGAGAGAAAGCTTTTAGGTACTAAGTTGAACAATTTCTACATCTGCTCCTGCAGACCAGAATAAATCTACAAAATGTTTTAAAACTAATCATAGCATCAGAGCAATGAAATGAAATAAAACAACAAATCTAAAAAAAAAAACCCCACTTTAAACCAAAAAAACCTGGCAACAACTCATGCAGACAAGTTAAATACAGCTGTTTTTAATGCTCTATCTGCATGTAAATAGCCAGGGCATAGTGTTTACCATGACTGATAGTCTTTCATCACACTTTCAAGTCAGCACTCTAATTTAAAATAAGAACTTTTTATTTTCATAATACTAAAATACATATTGGTAATAACAATTAAACTGTTTTACAGTTCTCTGACCTTGATATTATCTATGACATGACTTCACAATTTCTTAGTTTGCATTAATTCAAGTTTCAAATATGTTCAAGATCATACTGTCATCAAACTCCAAATACAAAGATGGATAGGGGTTATATCAATCAGTGGGTGTCATCTTTTTTAACCTTGACCCTTCAAATTGACCTTGACTTCATTATTCCTTAAATTTAGCCGTAAGCTCAGAGGTACAAAGAAACTTTAAATGATATATAATTTCATAAAAAGTCAATGAAAGATGCACATAAGTGAGCAATTCAGTAGGTTCTTAAATTTTTTCACTCTGACCTTTTCTCTGACCCTGACTTTCCTACTTCTTAGAATTCATTTACCTTGGTTCAAAGAAACTGTTAAATTATATTTACTTAACTCATTATTTGGCAATATAAATTGATAAAACAATATAGGTATTCCATTCTTTCATTATATCATTTAATGCTGTTGATTTGGACTGTTGCAAAGATTAAAGGCACATTTCATTTCATTTTGCAAATCTGCTATACAAATTTACCATTTAGTGGGGCATTTAAGATTTGTAGATATATAAGTGAAATTTGTGCTTTGCCTTTAATTTATTCATTGCTTCTTTTCTGTAATCATCTCCTAAATGATATCTGAATGAAATCCAACTCTGAATGAAATTTGATACTAATATATATACAAGTATTTCTTTTCAATGCCTTCAGCAGTTGTGCTGAGAGTCCTAAGTTTTCAGGGTAGAAAAACCAAACAGCCTACATGCATGAGAATATGAAGGTTTCAGATTATTTTGTTGTTTAATGAAAACTGATGCTTCTCATAAAGGTTTTTACTTTTAAATAGTCCTTTAACTGGCTTTCAAAGCAGACAGAAAAAACAGAAATGAAATGAGGCAATGAGAGGTATTTAATAAGGTAAAAACAATTTTAAAGAGCTCTTGGAAGAACTATATTATTTTAAGTTGTAAAATACAGCAAATCCACAAATCAAACAATCATAGAATGAAAAGAACAATCGTTATAGCTTTCTTCCTTTACAATCAAAATCCTAAATGAAACTAAATGTACATAAAAATAAAAATAAGGGACTTTCAATTAATGTGTTAAGGCAGCTGTAACATTAAACAATATTTGATTAAAACTTTTCATTCCAGAGCAGCCCACAAATTCGCTTTATTCAAGAAATATGGCCTAAAGTTGAGACAAAACTTCAGTGTATTGAAAATGAGGAAACGTCTGACAAGTTGATAGAAAATTCCTTCAATTGGAATCCAAAATACGGTAATACTTGAAAACACCTTTAATTACCCAAATTACCTAACAGCAGTGTAGCAATCTGATTTTTAATGTCCTAGCTGAACCTCCCAAACCGTTGTAGGAGAGCGGTTAGGTAGAATGAAATCTATTGTACTACGCAAAAAAATAAGAATTCTATAAATTATAATTGACTGGAATCGCATTCGGATAACAAATACCTCGACCTGTTGTATTGAATACACTAAGATTCTTTGTCAACAGAATTAAAGCTCTTGTTCTAGAGATACCTGTAGCCGATGAAATGCTATAAACTCAGGGCCCTGGACTTTAAATCCTCACCTGACAGAAATCAGTCTTATGGATAAGACAAGTGCTGGGCTTTTTTTGGGGGTGATTTTGGAGCCCACCATAATCTGTGGAATCTTCCTTCAGATTTCGGATTTACTTTAACGACTTTGAACAGATAAGATATTTAATGTTTACTTTTTTTAACCTTTTGTTTTTTGAAATTGGTAATTTTTCTTCAATTCTGCATTTTGGTAAAGTGTGTACTTTTTTCCTCTAAATCTACTTATGAAATTTGTAATAGAAATATTTACTTTTCAAAGCCTCTTATTACTGTAGTAGATCTTTAAGAGATAATTATTTTTGACTCTCCCCTAAAAGTGGTTTGTTTATTGAAAGAAGTAAAAACAATTTTTCAACAAATATTATCGAGTGTTTCAACAACTGCTTACGTTCATTTTGTATCATTTACCGTAAACGTCAATGTAATGGCAGCCATGTATACATAACTTATTCAATAAAATTAATGTCCTTATTCTTGTATCATGCTCTAAAACTGTAGAAAACAATGATAAAAATATGGATACTTGTTAATTAAAATTGAAATTTAACAGTCAATGCCAATCATTCCTTCAAAACATTGAAGAGAATTATGCAGAATTTTCCAATAAATTTAAATGTTAACATATCCTTTTCATTAGCAGATAACATTTGTCAAAATAGACAATGGTGCAGACTTAGTAGAAACAAAATCAATAAATATACATCAGAATGCACCCCAAATTGTAAGCATATTGATCAGAAAAAAGTTGGAGGGTTTCCTCATAAATTTTATTTAAACATTCATCACTCTAATGCATTTAAAGTAAAATGTCACTTAAGTTTTAAGCTACGACTTTATAAATTTGCATGTTTTATAGCAATTTAAGCTCAACAAATCTTTTCACTCTTACATTTCATTTTATCCCATGGTTTAAGAATAATAAATTACGTAAGGAAGGTACCGCTATAATGTAAGACAAATTTTGTTGCTCTGAGATGATAAAAATTCCAAGGATATCAATTTAGATCGAAGTTAACTTTAAACATTGTCCTTCAGTATGACCGTGCATGTTGAATTCTCTCAGCCAAAATTTGGCAAGTTTACCACAACCCAAGTTTTAACACTATCTTATTTCATCACAAAGTTGTTAATATTTAAATGTACTTTAGTCTCCACTGTTGACAGCTCTCTTAATTATCTATACAAACTGAGGCGGTGCTTTGTCTCAATACCTGAATGTTTATCTAGATGCATTATGCATGTGTCTAGCAAATTAATCCAATATACATTTTTTTCTTTGACCATGCAAATACTTGTACGTCCATATTTTTATGTTTACAATGCATAGAATGAGTGCATACTATTTTTTACTGTCAAGTAATGTAATATTTTTTTTCATTTTACAGATGTGAAATTGAAACAAAATTGTGTAGAAAATCCACAGCTATAAAAAATGGGAACATTGAAAGGAAACCTTCTTAGTGCTACTTCACAACAGTGGTCGACCCTTAGAACTGATGATGACATTCAAAAAGCTGTCTCAGAGTTTTTGGATGTGGAGTCCTCAAAGCATCAGGAACAATCGTTTAAAAACAGTATTGTAGAAATCTCCCACTGGCTCGGGGCCATGATCCAACAGGAGCGTGAGGGATGGGCCTACAAAGTTAGAATGGCCATGCAGGAAATTGAAAGCCACCGGAGGGAAGCTCTCAAAATACAAGGAGTTCTAAATCAGTGCACGGAACAGCTTCATGTTATTTCGGAGTGCTGTAATTTGGATAAGGACAGGTTATTGAAAATTGCTGACAAAGAGCCTAAATACGCCTTGCCACTTTACATTGAATGCTTGACAGATCTGATTAACTCTTTGGTCGAGGATCGAATACAGTGTCTTCATCTTCTACGCAAGAAAGAGAATGATGCTACGTCACTGTGCGAGATGCTTAAGGAGCACTTACACAAAGAACACAAGATCACCCAGCAAAGCTTTTCTAGTCTCTCTCAAAAGGTGATTGATCTTGAAGCAGAAAATCTCAAACTTAAGAAGCAATTAATGAGGAAAAGTGATGAAATGGAAAGATTTCAGAAACATCGACAAACCCAAGATGAATATTCAGAGAAACCTGCAGTTTTTGAGAAAAAAACAAAATATAGCAATTTGCCTCCCATAGAAAGAATCTCTCCTTCATCTATGCAAACTGGGTCTTCTCCTGTTTCTAACAATGACTCTGTTATTCCTTTGTCTGAGGAAAAACTCCACAAATTACGACACAGTGCTAAGAAACTTGAAAATTCCTTGCAAGATGCTCTATCTCAGTTAGACACTTATCGTAAAGGTTCCCAAGGAAGCATAAAATACAGCCACGCTTCCATGATTTCAACCAACTTCAAGTTGAAGCCCCTGCTTCCAAATGGAGAAGAAGACACAAGCGAAAATGATCAGTTTGTAACATGGGCACAAAGCAAAATGGAAGTCAGTGGGAAAACTAGGGAATCACCTAGAGAGAAGACAGTTAAAAGCTCTCAAGATCAGATCAGAGAAGTCAGAAAGAGGCCAAAGCAGATCCTTTACTCTGACAGCAGAATGCGCCAGGAAGAGAGAGAGGGCCGTCGAGTTGAAAGGATCTATCCCAACGACTCGCAGAAAGCCTGCACATTCCGTTCTCTTGTGCGCTCCTTGGATGAGATGCGCCAACGCAAAATCAGTAAAGCAAAAGGTGGGAAAGTTTCTAAGTGTCTTAGATGCCAGAAATTATTTACCCTTAATGACAACCATAAGAAAGCTTGCTGCTACCACCCTCGAACAAAAGAAAGAGTAGAAGAGTACAATAGCAAGGGGAAGCTACAGAGGGTCACCTATGTGTGGCAGTGCTGCCAACAGGGCATAGACAACAAGGGTTGTATCTACGGCCAGCATATATAGTAGCTAAATAGCTAGATACATTTAACTCTTCAAATCTTTCATCCAATGACCAAGTCATTTTCCCAGTATTATCAGTATTATTTGCCATTACTCCATTAGTTTGTTAATTAATCATTGCTCATATAAATGACCAAGATCTTGTAAATGTTACCATATTTTTTTTCAGTATTGATTGCTTTAAGCTTAAAATGCATTGCAAAAAGAGATGCAAATGGAAATTATGAAAATTTACTTTGTTTCATTCTTCTTCTTTTTTTGTGGAAAATTATGTTAATTATATAGTGATAAATATCATGAATAAATTCCATTTTGCAAAATAAATTTGGATACTATTTCTGTGCCTATAAAATCAAAGACCTGCGCACTATCAAAAACTATCATTATACATACCTAAATGATTATGTAGAGATTTTCTTCAATATTTGTATAGACCTAACAGTAGTCTGTATTAATGCATTAATCCGACATATTTAAGTAGTTACATTATGTAGTTGACTGACAAATAGCCTGCATGTGGCATAATCAGTCAAATTTCAACATGACGTACTTCGTCTACAATGAATATAAGCATGCAATATTTACATGTATCAATGTGTACCTATTACCAACACAATTGACTCTTACAGAGCTTTTAGACACACAGAGAAGATTGCCTGAACATTTGCATGACATAAGAGGAACGTACCCACCAAAAAACAAAGACAAGTGTCCTTAATAACTGCTGTAAACACAGTTTTTAGCTCACCTGAGCTGAAAGCTCAAGCTTTTCTAATCACTTTTTGTCCAGCACCCTGTCTGTCCGTAAATTTCGACTTGTTGAGAACCATTGTGCCAATTTTAACCAAACTTGGCTTAGAGCATTACTGAGTGAAGGGGATTCAAGTTTGTTAAAATTCAGGGCCACTCCCTCTGTCAAGATGAAATAATTTAAAATTAATGAAAATTTTTGGTATTTTTCCACCAAATCTTCTTCTCAATAGCCAATTGGCCAGAGAAGCTGAAACTTGTTTGGAAGCATCCTCAAATAGTGAAGATTCAAGATGATCCCTTGGGGTAGGGTGGGGCCACATTGGGATGTCAAATTTTTACATACGAATAAATAAAGAAAAATCTGTAAAAATCATCTTCTCAAAAACTAATTGGCCAGAAAAGCTGTAAATCATGTGGAGGCATCCTCAGATTGTGTACTAGATTCAAATTTATTCAAATCATGATCTCTGGGGATCGGGTGAGGCCACAATGGGGAGTAAAATTTTTACATAGGAATATAAAAAGAACTGCAATGCTTATAATTTGTTACGTGACTATGAAATCATCTTGTTACAAAGGGAGCTTAATGTTGAACATAAGAATATCTGGAGAAAAATTTGAAAATCTTTTTATAAAGGATCAAATTTACTACATTGTAAGGATATTTTGTATATGAATCTGTAAACCTGATTTTATTATGGCTATTATTTCTCAGGTGAGTGATGTGGCCCATGGGCCTTGGTTAATGATATCGCAAAAATCTAAATTTAGTACTGTAAACGTATTATAATTAACATGTTTGATTTATGGTGGAAATTGATTTTCTAACGAGTTGGTGTAAATTTAATTCTGCACAATTTTACATTCATATATTTAATTTCACGTGCACATGTGCACGTGACATTTAGCTTTTTACTTGATTTAGCAGAAGTAACTTTCCACCAAAAATGCTAAAGAGAATACATGACCAAATGTAATGGGTTTACAGTACTTGGTATTTAGAAAGAAACTTAAATCTGTTGACACAATTAAATGAATCACCTTAGAGAAATATACATTTGTACTGTAGTTGGTGATAATTTCCTGACCATGGCAGGAAGTATTAAAGGATTAAAAAGAATAATTACTGTAGAATTATTTTAGGCAATATCTATATACATGTACTGGTAAAACACAAATACAGTAAATCTCCTTATGTAAAAAAAAAAATGGTTTACTTAGAGGATAATCACGGATATAGCCAAGTTTTGTGAGATCTCCTGAAAATATGTTGACAAATCCTCGTTACATTTTACTGTCATTGATAAAAATTTTGGTGTAATGAATCTTTTGATAATGCAAATTAATTTTAATCAATTAATTTATTTAATGATAATCAATATTACAATATTACAGTAAAAAATAATAAAATTGTCTGATCTGCATACTGTATTATACATATCATCTATTGTACCAATTATATTCATTTTTATTCATTGATAGGACAGGGTCACAAACCAGAAAAAAATTCACTGATACAGGGTGTACAAAATCATTGATAATGCATCATTCATTACATTAAAAAACAATCCAAGCTACCAACACTATGAGGTCATAATTAAGGAAGAAAACATGAATGTACATGTACATTGCGTATTCCCAGTACATCGTTATAAATGTGTTGATCTTTTGGAGTTTGATGTATTCAAGTTTTACTGTGCTACCGATACATACTTATAAGCTTAATAATAATCTTTTTACTTTTTTGTTTTAAACTACATTCATTAAAAAGTGTTAGTTGGTCTTTAAAGTTCATTGCCAGTAATGGCTGTAAAAAAGAAATAAATTAAACAATGTGTAATGAAAAACTATGCTTTTGACATCATGAAACATTGAAACATTAATAATAAAATCTTCAAACTGTCAGACGTATAGTTACAATTATTATATGCCTAATTGGAAAAAAGGTAAAATTTATTTTCCCTAGGTAGGGAATAAGAGCAAGGAAATTGTTCACCGTGGCTATAGGCTGTGGAAAACAATTTTCCAGGGCTTCTCAAATATCAAGGAGCAATATTTGGTTTTAATGTTTCCCTTGTACTGTTGAAAGATTTGTTTCATTATCTATTCTAATACAGCTATTGCCAATATTAAAGAAATGCCATTGTTCTCCAATAAACCACAAATTATCAGATCAGACACACATATCACCTTTGCACTGATATTAAGTGTATAACTTCAAAGCATATAATATTAATTTTTCAAACTATGTTGATATTATGTAATCAAATGTTTATTTCTATGTCCAAAAAAAATGTAATAATTATAGTTGTATTTAATTACCATAAAAATTTAAAAAAATATGATACAAAGATATTTTTTTAAAATCAAAGTGTATTTTAATTACTTTTAATAAAAAAACTACCAGATATTGGGGTAATAACAAAACCTGTGGGGTTACATGGAATAGCTGACCCAATGACGTCATCTCTTTATTGCGATCTTTATATTTTGCAGTATCATTATAAAAGTCCTCTTACTACTAAATTTCTCCTATGTATTGAAAAAAATGCATTAAATTTCCTAACAATTGCAGTGGGGGGAACAATCCCTACTTTGATCTGCATTAATCAAGTGAGCTTATATTTCCCTATAGCGTGATTTTCTTGTTATTTCATAATTCATTCAGATTTTTAAAAATGTAAGTGTGAAGAAAAGCCCCATAAATCACACGCTTTTCCATGAATATTTGTCAGTGTAGCAGGTCTCTTGGGGCTGTTCGATTTTGTATTTTCAAAAAGGAGATACAATGTATGTCAGTGCTTTTTCTCATTGACATTTACTGATATGGTTTAAGATAGAGGTTTGAATCTTACAGAGATGATATACTGTTCACAGTAGATGAGACAGGTGGTGTATTAGATTCTGTCCATCAGTTCTTATCGACATTATATATATACTCCTTAAACTTTTCAGTTATATGACTATTTGAAATGGAATATGTCATTATACTAGTAAACAATAATTCTACCTGCAGGTAGATCTTCAAAGGTTAAGATTTTAACAAGAAATGATCTAAAAACATATAAATATGCTTCCCAAGTGTCAATATTGAAAAGAATCACATTGATTAGAAAAGCAAAAGTTTTAAAGATTATGATTATGTTGACATTATATCTATCTGACTCGAAAATCAGTAGGGATCATCATCTTGTCCTTAGGAGGTGCCAGTTACCAAACTTTCTGTGAGGCAAAGGATTCTGATATTGAGTGGAATTTTTTTTTAACAATTCTTAATACTCCTGAGGGCACCTGAGTGTTTGGTATAATATGATGTCATGGCGAGCAAAAGTAGTGGACAACTCTTTGTTTACTGGTTGGTGTCTTATATTTGGGGGGGGGGAGGGGGGTTAGAGTGGTAAAATGTCATGTCATAAAACTCACCTATCATGAAGTTCAAATCAGGTCAAATCCCATACTTAAATTGAAAATCATGTAACATGTCTGTTGTATACATACATAAACCAACTCTCTGTCTCTCAATTAAATCTAACCAAAGAGACATAATTCAAACAAGTTAAAGGAAATATGATATGAAGTAGAGGTCTAAATACTTATAAACATGAGGTAATTTAATACCTAAATCTATCAATTTAATTAAAACTATGTTGTCTTTTCCAGAAAAAATAAAGAAGCAAAGAGGTCAGTGAACGGACTTACTACACCATCCCAATGAGACTCCGGTTTGCTGTGCTGTCAATATTAACACCATAATAGTTTAATACATGTACTGCATTTTAACTTGCAAATATATATAATGTAAGATTATGTTTCTATAACATTTGCCTACATGCATGTACTTAATTTCATCTTTTTGTGATTTGAAAATAATCAAATTTCACAGGATTATATATTATACAAAAGTATTTATTTCTTATTTTTAACAACAGTCTATTCTTGAGTTATATCCCTTTTATCCATATCTACATGTATGATATTGCTTTAAAATGTAAAATAAAACAATGAATCAGATAATGACTTTCTTTCTGCATTGGATGGAAATACTTGTGAGGGCATCACTATTAATCTTATTTTTAAAATCACATCAGGTTTGTTTCATTTTGTGTCCTTAATACACTAGTGCACGTCAGAATTATGGCTTAATTAATAAACAGTCTGTAGAGCAAATATTGTCCCAAATATCTGAATCCCTGGATAGTCCATCTAAACCATGGAAGGTCCCTCACGTTTTCTCTCATCCCATTATAACCTGATGTATTCCCAAGTTTAACTCCTGCCAAAACCTCAAGAACCTGATGTGATGGTCAGATCGGTTCCAATACTGGCGCCTGGAGATAGCTCAGTAATGATAGAGCACCTGACTAGAGATTTCAGAGGGCCCGGGTTCGAATATCGGTCTGGTCGTGATTATTTTTCCCATCCCGTTACAGTTGGTGCAGTGACCAACCCCTGGAACTGACAGGTTAACTCCTGCCAAGGGAAAGAGCCTGTGGTGATCTTCGAGGGCGAAGATCATTTAAAGGAGAGAATTGTTGGTAGCTCAGTTGGTAGATCACCTGACTGGAGATTCAGGGGGCCTGGGTTCAAAACCCAGTCTGATCCGTTATTATTTCTCCCATCCCGTTACATTTGGTTTCGTGACCAACCCCTGGAACTGACAGGTTAACTCGATCTGCCAGGGGAAGAGCCTTAGGTGATGTTCGAGGGTGAAGAGGGAGGAATGTCCGTCATTATTTCTCCCATCTTGTTACACTAAAATAAAGATATTAATAATGGAAAAGGAATAAGACAGTAGGACTTGTGCAAGATAGATAAGTTGGTAAAGCACATGACTAGAGATATTCAAGGGACCAGGTTTTGAATCCATGGCTACTGCGTCATATTTATATACACCCTTCCAAGTTAACATAGTGTTGTGATCACCTAAAGCTTACAGATTGGACTCTCAAGAACCTGGGATGTGGAATTTCAGTATGATTAAAATCATTTAATTGGGTGGGGGAATAGGGTGGGGTTGGTATGTGACAAACAGAATGATTTGATTGTTACTATATATTGCCTCCAATGAGATGGCTCAGTTGGAACAGCAACTGACCGGAGGTTGGGTCATATGGCCCTGCTTCAAATACAGGATCATTGTGTTTTCCCTTCCCCTTACAAGTATCTTAAAGAATGGATCCATAATTTCCATAATAAGGTCAAATTGAACTATTTTAAAACTTTTCTCCTATAGATGGTTCAAACCTACTCAAGGTTGAATAAAACATTGTCCATTATATTGCCAATAAATTCTGTAATGGCTTGTGACCTCCCAGGGAACAAAACAAGATGATTTGACTACTGAAATGTGCTGTAAGCAGCAATTGTTGTGATAAAAAGCCAACTACCGGTAATAAACACTCATATAAATCTACAAATACAAATAATTACCTTAATAAAACTAAATCTAGTTCAAAAACCTATAGTTCAGGAAAAAAAACCCAATTACTATAACGTAAATACTCTCATAATCCCTATATTAGTAATTTAATTATCTTATTTGCGATGTTTATTCATCGTGAAAAGGTGAAATGAAAGTAACGGTGCATTCCATCTTCATTAAGGCTACCGGTATTTTGATTTGCCATCACAAGCAGAGGCATATTGACTTTACTACGTCACAGCTTACACGTCAAAGAATACTCCCAAAGCTAACCATGCAGACATTAAACAACTGCAATTTTTTGAAGTTGATGTCATCAATAGATGATGAATGCTTTACTTGATGCAGTTTACCTGAAATGCATATGTTCTAAAAAAGGATTCTTTAATACTTGTAAGGCATTATTCAATTAATAGGTGCAAGTTAAGTGATTGGTAACTTCAGAACAGTACAAAAAGGGATCTTCAAATGAGTCATAAATTTTGCTAGAAAAGGAAGAATGTCTAGTAAATGTTGCTAAAATGACTGACATTATTACTTTGACTGCATGAATTCTTTTGGATTTTTGTAACAATTAACTACTCTGCTTTGTGACCTTAAATATAAACCTAAAAGATCATATGATAAAGGTGATTTCGGGCTAAATTTGCATCGTACTGGATTAATTCTGTCGATGTTGGATCAATTATTGGGATAAAAAGACAAGTGTTCATGTCTATGTATCATTCACTTTATTATTAAAGATTAAATGGTGCAATAAAAATTTGAGTTAGCAAAAGGTTAATATCTTTTTATAATATCTCTTTAATACTTTTTTACTCCAGCAAATGACTGTTTGGATTTTCAAATATAATAACAATGGATTTTTTTTTGTCTTTTGACCATACATTTTTGTTTCAATATTGGAATGCATCAAAAGATATTCATTGAATCTTAAGGAAAGAAATTTTTCCATCACCATGGCTATAAAAAGTTAAAAAATATCTTTGAACTGGCTCCTAAATGAAAATCACTTGAAATATCATCCAATTGACACACTATTTCTTCATTTCCATCTGAAAACCATGCAAATGAACTGTAGAAAGAAGCCTTAATGCAAATGAACTTCAGACTGAAACTTAATCTGCAAATGAACATCAGATAGAAGCCTTGAAAATGAACTTCAGATAGAAACCATGCAAATGAACTTCAGATTGAAACTTTGCAAATGAACTTCAGACTGATTGAAACACCACCCAATTTTTTTTGTGACATGCAGAGAAAAGAAATTGAGAAAACACGGCAACTATTGATCAGAGCAAGAGGGATATAAAATCCTGCATTGTAACTCAGAATAACTGATATCCTTGTGGAATTAAGCCATATGGCAGCTAGGCTATGGAATATCAGAATGAACAGCAAAAGACTACTGCGGGAAAACAAAATGATCCAACCTTCCAGGTAAGTTGGTCAAATTGCTTCCTGCTTCAAAGAGTACGATTCCATATACCGGTAAGATGACCAATCATGAGCTCAAGGAACTGTGTTGTAATATGTCATTTGAATTGTGAAATTTATATATAAGTTTAAAGAAGGATTGTTGATCTTTAACATTGATCCAATAATTACTGATGTACTTGCATACACACATATATAATTATGCACAATAACTGAGTCAAATACTTTAATCCTGTATTTTGACAAATAGTCATGATGGTTTTAATTTCACTATATTTGCGATCGATCAATTTCCAGCAAAATTATACCCATTAAGGGCATTGTGAGTACTTTGAAATTCATTATTTAAAAAAAAAAAAACATTTCAATACCCTTACTTACATCATTTCAACATTTCTTGCAGCGTGAAATTAAAACCATCACAATTGGTACTTTTTGAGAAATCATGAAATTTTAACACCATGGAATCAAAACAACTTACAGAATTAAAACCAATTAGGATGGATGTTAAACAAAACTTAGTAAACATCAAATGTGTTCATAAGATAAATGGTTTCAATCTGCTTTAGGGAGATACTAGTAACTCAGATGTTCATTGTGAATATTGTAACACCAGCTACCATATATTTACTCCATCAATTATATGCACATGCAGTCAAATTCGTTATCGCAAACTAGATGGGACTGTGTAAAAACTTCGAGATATCCGAGTAATCGAGATAACGAAGGTAAAATACTTAAAAGATAAGTGGTTGGGACTTACAAATCACTTCGACATATCCATTGTATTCGAGATATCAGTGTTTGAGATATCGAAGTTCAACTGTATATTAATTAGTTTATTACAGCATTTTTAAATCAAATTATAATTGCAACTTATTAGTTATGAACATTTTACCTTTATTATTAATTTATTTCATAAAATTAAATAAGTAATAGATCTGAGAGCTTGACCTGTCCCTGAGGAGTTGTTGTCCTTCGTTTCTAATATATAAAAATAAATTTAACAAATTCTATTAGGAAAAAATAATTTGTTGAATGAAATTTTACTTCTGAGAATAAAATATATCATTTTACTGCAGGATATACTGGTGCTCTTTGTGTAATTAGCTTAATAACATTTTCAAAATAGTAGTCGACTTCAATGCAATCTTCCTTGATTTAATTACTGTTTTGGTTATTACATATATCTAACATTTTTTCTTTTTATTATCTTTTGGTAATTAATCTACAATGATTCAATTACTATATTAGCACAGTAGTAAATACACAATGGATATTCAATAATGCTTGTATACAATTAAGTTGTATTATACGTGCATATAGTGAACACCTAAATGCGTGTAAATTAAATTTATACAATTATAAATCAGACAAAAAAAAAAACCCAGGTTAACATATCATGCATCGAAATATTATTGAAGATTATCACAGATTTTCACAAATTATAGCACCTTTCTCTGGCAGGTTTTACATTATAACCAAAAATGATCAAGACTACAGTTTTCATTGGAGAATTTAACATTTTCAATAGTTCTTGTAAAAGACAACAAACAATGGAGGATATCCAGTCATTTAAGCAATAGCTAGGTCACCTGAAACTTTAGCAGATCAATTTGGTTTTGAATCAAGATCCAAATAAAATTCATGTACATGTACTAGTTAGTAAAACTACAGATTTTAATTGTTGAAGGTTAAAGAGACCTAATATAACTAGAAAATAATCAGGAAAATTTGAGAGAAATAAAAATGTTATCTGTTTAATGAACGACCAAACAAAATCCTTTGCAAGACAAATTCCTTTTTTTCATTGCCTGTCAGTGTAAAACAGTCATTTAATAACTTCAGTGAAACAATGAAAGATTAATTTTCCTGCATGCAACTAGCTAAACACCATGTTGACTCATCCAACACAGTTGACCAATCTGCAGCTAGTAATAGCAATAAGACTTGATGTGAAAAATTAGATAAACACAGTTTTCCCATTACCAACATCTATCAAACCATCTGACATATTGTCCCAACTCAAATCCTATTGATTTCAAATGTCTAGATATTTACCCTAACACCTAAGTGCCAATTTCCTAATTTTGGGGGTGTGGGTGTGGGTTTCTAACATTTATGTATAATGAATATCTTCTGATTCAGAAATTCAAATTAAAAAAATAAATTGAAACCAAACTACAACTATTTTATTTGACATTAACCTTATCATATTTCAACCTATGAAAATAATTAAATTCACAAATATTATATGGCTGAACATATTATGTGCTGCATGTATTTCATTGTCCCCTAACTTCACAAATCCAGCTGTAGATGTGAGATTGATTCATTTTTCATTGTTTTATGTCCCATAAAGATTCTTTAATCCATTGTGATAGGCCAAGCCAGTGAAGGGCTTCAAGTTTAGACCTAAGCTAATAGGCCCTTAGGCTCCTTGGGCAATGGAGAGTTCTTCTGTGTCAACTCCTAATGTGATAAGGAACCTTTTTTCAATGTCTCATCTGATGGATCTATAATTTTTAATCTATATATTTCTGCCTTAATTATGTACTTCACATGTAAACCATCCAAGAGGCCCATGGGCCACATAGCTCACTTGAGCAAAAAAAATAACCATAATATAATCAACTTTATGGAGTCATATACAAAACATCTGGACAATGTAGTAGAAAAAATGCTTGTATAAGTGTCTTCAAATTTTTATTTCAGATACTCTTATGTTAAACATAGAGCCCATTTTGTAACAGGATAATTTTAGAGTCATAATAGATTTTTTTTTTTAGTAGAAGATTTTAAAAAAATTCTCTATAAATTCCTATGTAAAAAGTCACACCCCCCCCCCCCCCCTGTGGCCCCACCTTACCCCAAGGGTGGCCCGACCCTACCCCGTGGATCATGATTTGAACTAACTTGAATCTACACTATCTGGCTATCTGGGGATGCTTCCAAACAAGGGACAGCATTTCTTGCCTATTGGTTTTGAGAAGATGTTTAAAGATTTTTCTCTATATTTTTTAATGTAAAAATTTGGACCCCCACTGTGGCCCCACTCTACCCCCGGGATCATGATTTGAATTTGTAATAATACCCCCCCCCCCCCCCCCCCCCAAGAAAATAACTAAGTGTGTCTCAAATGGAAATTAATAGATGCAACATTTTTCTTATGTTGACCTTAAACTTACACATGACCAAAGCTCAAGGTCAGGACATATTTTAGCTTTTAAAAATTTTCCATTACAAGATTTGGCCTAGACAGGAATTATGCATTTTTTTTTACAATGATCTTGGAGTTGCACAAATGACCTTTGATCAAGTTCATGACACACCCTCGGGTCATAAGCAAACTTTGTATGAAGAATGAACTTCCATAAAAAAGATATAGATTGGACATGGAATTAAAATTGACATGTGGTGATAACAAACAGTGTACAAATTCATAAGTCCAAAGGAAAATTATAAAACAGGAGCAGAGCAAACAGGGACCTGAGACTTAAAAAAAAAATAGAGGTAGGATCAGGTGCCATGGAGGAGTGAGCATCCTCTGCTGACCGGTCACACCCGGAGTGTGCTCTTTGTCATAATCGGGGGAAAACCTGAAAAGTCCATAGACAATTAGGTGATTAATTATGGTCTAACAATAAGTATGAAAAACGTCAGTCAGCGTGTGACCCAGTGGAAGATTGTATTTGCTGACAAGGTCGTTGTCCCCCCCCCCCCCCCCCCCCCCCCCCCCCCCCCCCCCCGGAAACTTTGTTTGTATGGCATGCTAATATCACAAAATCAAGCTAAACATAGTTTCACCGTTAATAAACTAGGCTTAATTATAGTTTACACTTCTGAATCATAGATGATCTTGTTAACTATGGTTTACAGATGTGAAATATAGATTAACGTTGTTAACTATATAGTTTTCTGTCTGTCAACTACCGATAAACCTATTTCATCGACTGTGGAACTATGTTAAGCTCATTTTCATGAATTTGGTCTGCCATTTTATGTTTGCAGGGGGTATGATTAATACATGTACTCTTAAATCATTCCTTTACTCTATCCATTTCTCATCCTCAGCTATTTTTACATAATGTGGGTAGCTCATTCTCAGATCTTGACTATTATCCTATATCTAATTTAGTTACAGGAAGGAAATTGATAAATACACTTTTTGACCAGCTAGTATCTGACCTCTAAATGGACATCAAATCATTAGTTACCACTGATAATTGCATGGAAGCTAGTTCTTTATTGATGCAATAGTACAGTAAAACTCGTTTAGTACGAACACGGATATAGCAAAATCTCGGATATTGCGAACATTTTTTTAAGTCCCTGGTAAAATTGTTAGCAAACCTTTGTAAAATTTTACAGTTATAACAAATTCAAATATAACGAATATATGGATATAGCGAACTGATTCGTAAAGATGAATAATGACGAAATTTAACACTTTTAATACGAACTTCTTTACAGTTTCAAAAGTTTGCTCTGCCATTTAACATAATAGTTTGAATGAATTGATTTTCACATAAATTCTTTAATTTACAATCCGATTATTGAAGGTATCAAAAAAAGGTATTTTCATTCTATGCCTCAATTAGCAAAAATTGTAGTTTGATGAAAGAAAACATGTATATAGTGAATTCACTATAGTTATTATTTTGACTTCGTTAAACGGATATGACGAATTATGGATATAATGAAGTAAATCTATCGGTCTCTAGGACTTCGCTATAACTGAGTTTTACTGTACTGATCTCTTTTTTAAGCCTTAATTATATTAAGCATCTGTTTATGAGACAAAAGTGCAACTTATTTTAACTTCATACAAAATTTTACTTTATCGTAAGAATCAGTTTAACAAACATTAAATACAAATGTCATAATGTCAATATTTACATGCATTAGCATCAATCCTGAGAAATTATTTAGGGGAAAAGGCCAGAATTTGGTGAAAAGTTCATCTTTAAATAGAGAGGAAGTGCTGTACAAAACATCTTTTAAATTCTTTTTACCAGTATTTGAAACTGTCAATAATTCAGAGAATTAAGCTAATATTGCCATAATCTATATCCAAATTCATCCTTACAAATGAAGAAATCAAATATTACAATTCCTCATATATATAGGGCAAACATACAAACCAAAGCAAAGCCTAGAGGTGTGCAAGAGCAGGCTTTTAAAAACGTTAAATACCCATCAACAATTCAAAATGTAGGTATGTAAACAAAATTAAAAGCCTCTATGGAAAAAATCAAAGCTATCGCACGGCCTTAATCAAATTGTCTATGCAAATCAAGTTCAATGCTTTGGTTGGTACACTTACATAACACTCAAAAAGGCCCAATATTCTGACAGCAAAAGCCTGATGTCATTTCCCACACACTACAGAGGAGATCACTGATCGAGTATTTATGCCTGAACAGAAACCAAAGGAGATCTAACTTCGTAGTCTATCAGGGACATCAAGATCTTTCACTCTCTGAACCTTTAGATGACTTATTTACGTCAAGCCTTTTTTCTACTAAACTCTTAATTTGGACAATTATGATCAAGTTGACAGAACATGGTATAGCATTTTTTCTTTGTGATTAATGTCTTCAAGATTGTGGAGTTAACTGTGCTGAAATTACAGAGAGATCATGGATAATCTAGGAGAAACCGATCAGCCTTACTGTAAAGGGTAAGAATTTTAACTGATGAATCATTTAATTGGCTGAATTTATCATTCAGATAATACAGAAATCATTTTCAATTGACTCCTCCTTACAATCAGTGTAAATGTTCAAAGGTTTAATTTACATGATCGTGCAATCTGCAGTCATTCTTGATTTCAGCACAGCAAGACTTTAAAATAATCGAATATTGTCTCCTCAAGAGAGAACTTTTGAGATTTCAAGTTCAGCAGTTGAATGATATTGCTTTGGTTAATTGAAAAAATTTTTGGTACAAAGCAAGGGGCATGCACTGTTATTAAGTAAAAGTAGATAAAGTTATTTCTTGGGGGGGCAACAATAAAGCATTACTTTATTTTAAAGTGTGTTAGTATGTTGGTGTACAAAAACTATTGTGCGCAAGATATTTAAAAGAAAATCTAATGTCATCTAAACTCATGAAACTAAATAGCAATTAATATACTTTTTTTGGATTGCAAATTCTTGGATCATGTAAAGAAATTGTCCAATTGTTTTATGATTTATAAAAATGGGATTTTATTAATAAGCATATTTTTTATATAATTACACCATCATACATTTATTTTTTCTAATATAACATTTTTGCTGACATAACAATACAAATTCTTGCAAACTTATCACATTTACTGTAACGTGTCAAACCCCCCCCCCCCCCCCCCCCCCCCCCCTAATATAACCATATGAAAATTAACATATTTAAATAAATATTTTGTTGATTTAAAGAGATGTTTGTAACTAGAATGAAGTGCCTTTAAATTTTCAGCTAAATGTTTCAATGACAATCTTGCATAAGTATATGTATTATTGTAGCTTTTGCTGGCCCTATATGTTGGACAAGAATAGCTGATTAGTTTTAATTCAGTGTTATTATTTCTGAGTTTATATCTATAATGGTGAGTGAAATTTCTATTCTCAAAATTTTTTGACATATAGAAATAATCTTAAATGAATAGACATCTGTAACATTAATCTTTGAATAAAAATATGTTTGGGTTAAACACCGAATACATTGAAATTCTTTATCATGGTACACTAAATCCTTGCATTCTATATTACGTTCAATCGAAGCAGTTCTGTCTTTATAAGCTTTGTATTTGCTCACAAGAATACACCAACAAAAAAAACTTTCTCCCAGTGCAATTTTTTTGAATTCTTGTCATCGAAAAAAGGAAATGGATAAAATGAAAGTTGAAACTAAGTGCGTCATGGTCTGCTGGATTTTAATGCTTTACACGATTTCCTTCAGATGTAGCAGCATTTAAACTTTTAGGCCCCTGGACAGAGTAATTTCAAACAAGTTTGTTTTATTCACACCCCAGAAAATAATTTACCACAGCTGCCTATCGCCTAGTCTCTAAAAAGCTGATATTGTTCCATGGCTTACAAATGGATCAGCAAATCTTTTGGAAAGATTAATTAACTAGAGCTTTGTTAATCCCGTTTAAATGTCTCATAATGCCGCAAGCATGCCTCGACCCAAGCATATGTCGGGTGAAACAATACTTGCATATTTCAGTGCAGTACAAACTTTACTAACTTGTAGACCATAGGAGTTTCAAGTCGTCTGAGGGCAAGTTTTCGGGTACGGTAAGTGGAAATTATATTTCAAGCTCATCAGTTCTCTCATGTCTCTCTTCAATGATATCAATTGCGTATCAAATCCGTTTAATGACTCGCAAATAATCTGATATAATTTAAAAGGACCTCATGCAGTCTGACCTCAAGACTTCGGAAAATGTCCCATTTTTTTTAAGTGAAAGTGTACTGTAAAATTCACTTTGACCTACAGTATGAAAATTATGGTTTTTTAGTTAAAAGTCCCAAAATGTAAACACCCAAAGCAAATTAGAGCATATTATCTGATAAATCCGCCCATTAATTGATCAGTTAGGATGTCAAACTACTAGGCTATAGTCAATATCATTCCTCTGTTTGCTGGACATTTGCAAGTGTCGTTGAACTGTAACTTAGAAACCCAGAATAATGAAATATTGCACACCATGGAAATAGTCAGAGTGTTGGACTATGAGAATGATCTCCAGAATTTTAAATCCAGGTATATCTTGCTATATTTAGTCAACTTCTTTAAAGCCATTTTATAATTTTATAACGTACTAAGCAAAATCTTTGTAATAAAATTATAACATTTGACCAAACTAAATGAAAATTATGGTAAATTAAATGAAGATATATGGAACTTGTGTATATCAGCAATTTGTTTTTAATGAAAATGTAATTACCTTAGTTTTATAACTATATTATGTGAAATTTCTATAGACAGCATTATTATCTGTATACTGACTACTGAGTAGACTAAGTAAGTAGGTATATACTGTATAAATGAAGGAATTAATTTGTTTGCAGACCAATCAAGCGTTTGAACTATCAAATGTAATACACAACTATTTATAACTGTGATAATAATTTACATTCCAATTAGTTCTAAGTAGTCTGATTCAGGGATAGAGAGTCTACAATCTAGCTCACTTTGGACCATAAAATATGGAGAGATGTTAGTTCATGACTAATAATGAAGCCCTAGCTTTTATAAAGAGTCCGAGTAACATAACTCGTAATGTGTTCCTGTCTTAACACCTCGGAAAACAATGATTTATCTTCATGAAATAATCATTGATTTTCTGATCTGTTCTTAAAACAAACAAATAGGTGACATGCTGAGAAATTTAAAACGTCAAGAATCACAGACTTATCTGGGAGTTGATTATTCTGTTTATCTGGAGATCTCCGGGTAAATCGGTGTGTTCGATCTACCCATTGTCATGATTAAAGAAATCTCTGTTGTTACGATACAAGATTGGTTTTTTTTCTTGACTTTGGCAATCTCTGATTATGTTATGTACGTATGTCCTAGCTCTTCGTTAATGGAAGTTGAATGCAATGAATTTTATGCAAGGGGATTTATGAATAATAGATTCATTTTTTAAAGTGAGTGGAGAGTTAAGTGCAACTCAAAATGAATAGAGTCGACAAGATGACAGTTCTCTGATTGTCATGTTTGAGATTATTCTAATTTGAAAACTTGTCTAAATTTTAATTTTTCAGACTCAAACCTTGGAGGATGTTGAATGTCTTTTACAAATATATGCACTGCTTATATAAATATGTGGTGCCAAAATATTTGATAGATTGAGAACTTTAATGTAGTAGATTTAATATCTAACCACCTCAAGCAATCCATGGGGGTTTATGTATGTAATACTTCATTTAGAACTTGGCAGATCTAGAAAAGCATTGAGTTCTTGACAGTTGAATCTTACGTCTGGGACTTTATGCATGGTCCAAATGCAAGATTTTAATTGAATTCAAATGTGTAATCTTGATTAAAAATCTTTTACAGAATAAATTTATAGACAAAATTTACTGAAATTTCATATTGATAGTATACCTAATGGTTTTTCTGCCTTGTTTCAACATGATGTAAAATGTATTCTCAAATACTCATACATTAGTGAATAGAAAAAACCCCCTAAAATTGTAGTAGTTGGAGCTATATGGACCGTGGATATTGGCCTGGGTAGCTCAGTGGTAGAGCTCAAGACTAGACTTGTAGGGGTCCCGGGTTCGATTCCCGGTCCAGCCATATGTTTTCAATGTATTTATATGCTCATTCCTCCTTTCTTACTACAAAATTATTGAACATGCATACATACATGATGTACTTGGACTAATGACCTACTGTAATTCAAAAAAATAAAACTGCTGCATAAATTATTGTTACAGGGATTTTCAAGATGAGGCAGTGAAAGGCATATCAGAGGCAGTGGAATTACGAGAAACCATGACTACACCCGCCCCAAGCAATGGGCGCCTCCCACCATCGGCAGCTTCATCGGATCAGCTGTCCATGGAGTTCGAGATTGCCACAGTGGATGATGACATTCTCAACACTGTAGAAAAGCTGTTTAACTTTGGGAAATCTGGAGCAATCCCCTATGACACAATACAGGATATTCTAGGTAGAAGATTACTGTACATCGTATTTACTAGCCCACACTGGAGCTAATTGTGTTCAACAATATCTATGAGTTTTATAAACTCTTAATGTTTATTAAATGTAGCATATGGAGAAAACAAATAATTGTACTTGATCACCAAGAAATATTGTTATATTAAATATTCATCAATTCAAATATGATTCTACCTCATTAAAACAATCATGTATACACATGTAAATGATTAAAACAAAACCCCAACATAATATCAAAAGAAAAAATATTGTTTCTCTAATTTTCTCTAATATCACTTTTACACACAAGCTAGTCCTGGATAAGAATACTTTAATTATCGAACACCTGGGAGATCTATTAACTGGTACAACTAAACTGGATAAAAATCAAACCCCATCTTCAATATATGGAGATCACATCCCCAAAAACTATTGTAAAGTTTCTATCATTTATCAAAAATATAAGGTGATTTAATATTACTTTAATTTTAACTTGTAAATGAAAATCATGATAATCCACATATAGATCTCAGTAAGGTTGAATAAAAATAGCTTCTCAGTCTTTATAGTCGTGATGAATAATAAAAGTTACTAAAATAATCAGGCTTCTAAAGTACAGATTCATGCAGGCTTCAGATCAAAGTCGGTCGTGAAGGTCATCATTATCATTATGATGGAATGAACTGTGTGTTGCAATCAATTCAGATTATAATCACAAATGGTAAATGGTAAATCCCATGAAAGGACATGTTTGATTAACAAAATTGAACACCTGAGGCAATATATTATGATTTATATAATTATCCAAATGTGCAAATGTATAATTGAAAAAAAAAAGACAGATTATCTCATTCAGGTTATTCAATTATATCAAAATATTCTGTATTCAATTACAGCTAGCATTCTAAATTTTTCTGATGTAAGCAAATTGTAAATTATTTAATGTCAAAATATCTTTATAATTTAAAGATACATAATATAAAAAATCAATATATGTTATTATCATGTAAATGCTATGTATAACTGTTATCTTTATTGTTGAATTTGATCCTTACTTAATTTCACTTACCGGTAAGCAAAAAGGATAGTGTTATGAGGACATCTTGGCCTTGAATTAGCCATATTTGCCATTCATTTCTACATGTATACCAATAATCACTGATGTTGGGTTGTTTTTTGGGGGTTACATTTACCCTTCAAAACTTAAATCTACCAGACAGTAACGCATCCATACAAAGTCGGAAGACATGCACAACTGTTTTGCACTTATCAGTACCTTCATTACTTTGATTCTGTTTAATGTTTTTTTTTTCAGGTAAAGCCATTCAAGCTGAGAGAAACCATTGGAAGGATCGCCTGAACAGTGCCATGCAGGAAATAGAGAGACAGCACAAAATTCTGCTGTCTGAGCAATCGTCTCTACAAGATCTATGTGGCATGATCGATGAGAGCAAGGCCGCCAATGGTGGGAAACCCGTAGAGGAAATTCCCGAGGAAAATCTCACTACTGAACAACTTCTGCAAAATCTCAAATTCAAAATTGAGCACTTAAAACAGATCTCTAGTTACATGGACCAAAGCAAGGACCTGGGACCTATATCGGACAAGTTTCCATCTAAGAAAAAGTACTCAGAAATGGACATCAAGTTCATGAAAAATGCAATAGCCAAAATTCATTTTGAGAAGGAGTCTTTGCAGAGTAAGTTGTCTGAAAAAGAAAATGAAAACAAATGGCTTCAGAGGGAACTGAATGGAGTGAAAAATCAATTGTTCAAATTACAAGACATTGTCAAAGAGTACAATGAAGATCACCAAGGAGCGCAGTTTCATCTTAACCAAGTTGAGGCTAGTCCGCGTCAGAGTCTCCGCGCTAGTGCTAGAGTTAAAAGAGAACGGACTTATATAGAGGGGGACCAGATGCAGTCCTACCCTTTACCACAAGAAGAGTCGGCACTGTGGAAATTACGTCTCCGATCTCAAATCTACTCATCTCGAAAGGGAAACGTACGCACTGGGGTCACTCAATGTCTTCGATGTCAAAAACTGTTTAAGCCCTCGGACAATGGTCCAAAGGCCTGTCGGTTTCACAACAAGGGTCGTGAGATCAAGGAACAATATGATGAACATGGAAAACTGTTGAATGTTGTTTACAAATGGGCATGTTGTAAAAAGGGACTAGACACTGTTGGGTGCTCAACGGGATTTCACATTTGATGATGTGGGGATCCTCAATTAAACTGAGTCTTTACCTGCAAAACATAGCTGCCAATTGTAGTTGTCTGTGTATCATATTGTATACATTTTTGCTAATTTCTACAGCAGTTTTGATTTAAATTATGTATTTCTTGTTGCTAATAAAAGGAAAAAAACTATTATTCACCTCTTAGCATATTATTTATCATTATTTTGAGAAAATTATGTCAATTGGTGGTAACTACATACATGTATATGTGTAGTTTAACATGTGCCAAACTAATAGGACTTTAATCTCTTGCAACAGAGCTTTAATATTAATTTTCAAAACCCAAAAATCTATCACATGACTTTTGCACTTACAACCAAAACCTTTAAGATGTAGGTTAAAAATCTTGTGAAAGTTACCTCTTGACAATGTGTTTTAAAACACAACAAATTCATAATCTTGCCAACTGCATACTCTTATTAATAGAAATAAAAAGATTAATATAATGTATGCAGTCTGAAACAATAATTTCATGTTCTTCTAAATACTGCAGCCTAGATTGATTGCCATGTAAAATCCTCCTTCATGCGCATTACAGAAATCCTAAACATGTATTGTCCTAATTAGGGTATTAATATTTCCTTTTGTGTCGGAGAGAATAGAAAAGCTGTTATAATTGCTGCTGTAGATCGTGACTTTGATGACCAGGATTTAGGCATCAGAGACTTAACATGTTTGAGACAAGCAGCTGTTTTTAGAAATGTTTTCTATATTTAAGATGATGTCTTCCCTAACTGGAAAAAAAAATTGCTTCATATGACGCAAAAAAAACTTTTAATATCTAAAAGAGATAATGTCAAAAGGTTCGTTGCCAGACTCGGTACAATGAGAGAAATAATATACCAGGGGTACTGTGTGTAAATTAATGAAACAGACATATCTCACATGTCATTCAATGCGTTACTACGTCAGTATTATGTGTTTTCCACATTCTGAAATTTTCATAATAATGAAAAAAAACTATAGGTATTAAAGTATCAATCATGAATGCAATTTTCATATTTATCATTTTCACTGATAATTAAAAAATAAAAAAGTTGTAGTGGAAAAAACCAAAACTCAATGTAGTTAGGGTATCTGGTATTACTAAATGCTAGAAGTACAGTATATGTTGCAAAAAGACTTTGACATGTACGATAAAAAAATTAGTCTAACATAGTAGTTGATTGAAGGTCAAACTACTGGTACAAACATGGTCATTTAAATTGTTTAATGTCTAATCCAAGCAATACACTGGTTTAAAAGAAAAAATTAACATTAAATATCAGTATGTTTCCTCCCAAAAACATCAAATGAAATTCATATTATTCTAAGATAAAAATTTTTTGCAATTGACATAGGTTAACCCCTCTCCATTTTTTTGTACACCCCCCTCCTTCTAAGAAAAACCCATTACAATACATGTATCTAAATCACAAAACTTTTAAATCTCATGGCCTAAGAGAATCCTCAATAAAACTGATGACTGTAGGAAAATAGTGATTTATGTGAACTATTTAATTACAGCATATGTCTTTCATCTAAAGGATTACTATAATCTCTCTCTGTCCTAGGAGAAAACAAGGATAAGCACTTATAAGGTTGATTAATCCTTTGTGCACCAGTAAATGGAATTCATTCTAAACTTTTTAAACAAATGGTATGCTTAGAATTTTAAAAAAAGATCAATTGCAGACTTTCGAAAGTACAGATAATAAAGATGCTCCAATATCAATAATTACAATTGCACAAACTCGCACTCAAGCATAATCTTTTTTAAAAAACTAGTGTCAGAACATTAGCATATGTGCATTGCAATTTAATGTAAAATCCTCGGTCCAGTGTTTAAAACATCCACAGTGAATGAGTAAATCTAATTAAAGATGGAAATTCTTATAGGTAAATGGCAATGAAAATATAAGGTGCTGGTTGGTACACTTTATTTTACGCAATACAGTGTATATAAAATTTCAATTTAGATTTTTTGGTTACTAGCTGTCTCAGTGGTCCCATTAAACACATTGTTTTTACAGTACTTGTTGCATTCTGATCACTGTACTGATCAAACTTGTCTTTAAAGTTTATATAAACAATTAAAAACCTGCTTACTATTAATCTCCACTAATCTGCAGTCCTCCATCTTTATTATGACTGCAGATCTACTAATCCTGCCACACACACAATGACCACTAAACAACCTTCGATAGATTTAGGGCCCCATTGAGTCATGCACACAAAAAAGGTACCCACAGTACCAAAAGCTTCTTACACCTGGATCATGAGCCGGGGCTTAATTCTTTCGACCCTAGATTAAAGATAAACGGGACAAAACTTGGCTAAAGAGAATGCCCTTTTCTTAATTCCGAAATGACGACAGAAAATTGTGCATAAAAATAGTATCTTTTTCATAACTTTTGCAATGCTGCACAAGTGAAATGAACATTATATTCTAATAGTTTCATCCTCTGACTGGATTCATTTTTCAATTCTTTGCGCTTATTTAAAAAAAAAATAATTTGGATTTATAGACAGTGAACTTCTAAGTTAAACAACATGTAATGATTGTGTTGTGAATCGTAAAAAATGAATTGCATTTCATCCAGGAAATGCACAAACATTCGCATATAGTGGATTAGCTGTGTGCATGTCATTAAAATGATAACGGCGAACTTATAAAACAAAGAGAAAATGAATGAAGCACAAAGAAGCGTGCTGCAGCGGCACTTCCGCCAACTAGCCAGCGACCTGATACTGACGGAAGATTTCATAGGGATGCTGTATCAACACAGGATATTTGAGAGGAATATGATAGAAATTATAAAGGTATACCAAGAATATTATATGGTAAAGGTCATTCATTTTTTGAGAATTTGTCAACGAGGGGTAGTGAGAAATTGCTTTTCCAAACTTTCTTTTCATCTTATGTCAAATAATGCATGTCTGAGTGGCATATTAAACACATCCGTATTACATGCTTAAAGTAGAATTTTTTTTAAAAATCATAATTTTTAAATTGAGCATTTTACACATAATAAAATGCAATATTTAATCTTTTAGACATTTAATATGAAAATCAAATAAATCACTGGTACTATTATAAGTTGCACAGAAGTCTTGAACCCACTTGGTAAACATCTCTAGCGGCACCTGATAACTCATCCATTCATTGTTGATATAATTTTGGTTTATACAAGAATAATCTAGCAAATGGAACCTAAAATATGAGAACTGGTTGTCCAAAAGGTCTTAAAAGTTCACAATTCATCCCTACTATACACAATGACCTTGTAGATTTTCAATATTCCCTCCAAACTAAAAAAACAAACATATTCAATTAGGAGTGTTTTAGTTCTGCAGGTTTTTTCTCTTACAAAAGTCAATACTTCTACAAATTTCTTTGGGTTGAATCTTTAAACAATATACCTTATTTCCTCAGGGGGGATCAAGATAATTAAAAGGAGAAACAAATAAATGAAAACAATCTCCTTGGAAACAACATCAGAATATTCATTAGTACTATAATGAAAGTCAATCTATAAAACAATGGCACCTGCAGAATCTGGTTAATAACAACCTAGGGCTAACATCACTAAACATGTTAATAAATTCATGTTATATGTCCATAAAAAGGCTCTATTTTGCATTTTATAAAGTAAGCTACATAGCCTGGCATAGGTACATGCAGGTATCACCATAAATTAACATAGGTACATGAACCACTATAATTTTACGAGCATATTTTTTTTTATCAAGTTTCTACCTAGAAGTACAAACACCAAATATTTGTATTTAGTACCTTAAATATCCCCCTATCTCCCCCCCCCCCCCCCCCCCCAAAAAAAAAAAATAAACATTTCCAAAGAAATGCATTGATTTGTGAAATGCAAAGGCAACATCATCTAGATAACCCTTCACATCCCACAAAAATGATATTTATATCCATTCAATATATTTTAAGTTTTTAAAAAAAATAAATTTTGGACAGGCTGAGAAGACTGAAGGAGACATGGTGTACAAGATGCTGGAGATGCTGCCCAAGAGGGGGCCTGATGCCTTTGATCACTTTGTAGACATCATACAGAACGATTATCCATGGCTGGCAGCTACCCTTCAGAGCAGCCTCAAGTCAGAACTGGCTAAATCCTGTCGAATAGACTCCTACAAAAGTGATTTCACAGGTAATTCTAGCCAGAAATGTTTACAAATCAGCTGCAGAAATATATGATTTAAAAGCTTTGTGCAACTTAAGATGGTATGGGATGCCTGTCGATATTAATGTGGATAAAAGTTTGATCATTATAATTAAAATACTTTCACTGGTTTAGAACTTTCAATTTTAACAATATTTGACCAAAAATGTTTTTTTAAAAGGTAGAAATTATAAAAGCCCTTGTGGGATTCAAATTCATGACCTTCAACTTCGTAGTCAATGTTCTAACCTATTGTGCTATGTTATTAAGTAACAATTTTGAAAAAGAACAAAAATTTGAAATTATACTTGATTTTATTGTTTATTTTGATAGGAAGTATATCACAATTTTGGAGGTGTCCCATACTACCTTATACACTGTTAATTTTTAAGGCAAACGGAGATAACTTTCAAGATATATAATACTTAAGAGTGTCTTTATTCAGAGCTTAGATTAATAGAAAAATTGGTTTTGCAGATAATGGTCGCTCAACATCATGCCTTGATCATGAGCCAGAACCAGACATCAAAGCCAAAGTGAGCACATTTGTCCACAAACAGTTTGGACAAAGTAAACGCATTTCTGAGAACGACAAGAAAAGCATTCTTCGCTGGATGTCTCTGCAGCTCCAGATGGAAAGAAAGAGAACTGTGTCTGCATCCAGCTCCAGAACGGATTCATCCATGGCCTCCCCTCCACCTACGGCGGATGTAGCCACCACAACAGAGGATCTGATTATTGATGAGAACAGAATATCAGAAAGAATCTTCCACAAAAGAGTACAACAAATTATTGAAAAACTTCATCAGATGAAAAAGATTTCAAATGAGTCGGATGATCAACCTGATAATAAGAGCAGTAAAGTAAATGGCAAAAAGTCAATGACTCCTTCCACAATGGATGTGGTTCTTGCTGAAGTGGATAAGCTAGTGGAAAAAGTGGAAAAAATGGAGAATGAAATCAGCAAGTGTCATATAATGTTAGGAGATAGGGAGAAAAAGATGTCGCTTTCTTTACTTATTTACGATTTGTCACTCTCTGGTAAACAGAAGGACAAAGAGGTTCAGTCTGAGAAAAACAAAAATGAGAAAATGTTGACAGAACTCTATGAATATTCAAAGAAAGTGACCAAACAAGAGCAAGTTCGGCATCAAATGAAACAGCTCATCGATAACCAAGCAGAAGAGCTGAACAAGTTCAAAACTGAAAACACCAAGCTAAGAGATCAAGTGATAAAACTAGAGCAGATCAATATGATGCATGCCGAAAAACAAAAGACTCTGGAAAATCTCCGAAACATGGTGCGTGAGATTCAGACCTCTCAACAAGATTTGTCTACTGCCAGTGTAAGAAGTGTTCAAACTAGGACTTCTGCTGACTTGAAGAACAATAACCACAGGGTACCTGCTTCTCGTAGGTCCTATCGACCCAACCAAGTCAGACCTACGGACGAGAATGCTATTCCCTACTCTAGCAAACGCACTCCATCAAATGCCTCTATTCCATATTCAAGCAAAAGAAATGACACAACCATTCCATTTTCCACAAGGAAATATGGCACAAATGTTAAATCAGCTCAGAGGAAAGGAAATGGTGGACCATTCAAGTGAATCTGATTTTGCTCAGAATTTGGATTTGTTCAGTTCACATCATGAATTAAGTGGGAAATACAGTGCATTTGAAAAATATATGTTCTATATAACTAGTAATGCCTAAAATCTGATCATTTCTAAAGATGCCAAGACACAGGATCAGTCTTTAATTTGGTATTCTTTAATCCACAGAACTTGAAGAATTCAAAAATTGTTTCTTATCATTTTGCCAATTGTCAGTACCGGTATATTTCCAAATTTCATTTCATAAAATGCTTGTTATGTATATTAAAGATTTTGATTTCAGTCTTTCTCTAAAAACTGCTCAATGATCCTTGGGCCTGGTGTTGTAATTTCCTGTGTGAGAAATGTTTTTTAGTTTGTTTAATGTATGTAACATCTTAAAATCAAGGTAAGAGTTATTTCCCATTGTTCACTAAAAGGCAAGGTGACAGTGTGAAGATTTAACTCAATTAAAAGCATAAGAGTCATAAGCAGTACATAGCTCTGTGTTTTTTTTATATACATACCTTAGTATGCAGTACATGGTTCTGTAATTTTTCAAAATATTCATTAAAATTAGTCACCATGCAGGTGACACAAATGCGTATATTTAAATTGCATATATTTTCGTTCATTATAGAGATACATGTATTTGAAAAGATTTTTAATTATAGTTAAAATTTGCTTCATGTGACCTACATAATGCCCTTATTGATATTATAATGAAGCTTGTAATTAATATGCAAAAATTGGGGTATTTCCCTAAACTTTCCTTCAGTTTTAGGTAATCCTATTATTGTTTGCTGTGTAATCGTTGCCATGTTGCTTCATGGAACTTTTTGGCAGGATACATCGGTTATAGATATTGAAAATACATGACTTACAACTCTAAAATTTTGATTACAAAATGTATGCAAAGTAAATACATTACCAGGTAATTAAATCATGTCCTAATTACCCCTTCCACCAATTATCTTATGACACAATTTAGTAAAATCTGTCCAAATCATTTTAACAGTCTTTGCAATGCATGCATGGCTACAATGGTTGAAAAGATATGGAAGATCCATGCAAGCAGATTTATCTGCTCTAAGAAAATGATTTTAATTTATCATTTTGCAAAAACAATTATATATTTTTAATTATCTTTCAGCAAATTAAATGCTACCAACATTCAATCTCAATACATGTACTACAATGTATGTGTTAACAGATGCTAGCTCCCACATGCAATAATATGATACACAGTTCGCATCTTATTATATGATAAAAAAAATGTGAATGTGAGACTATTTCTCAAAAATAGGGTTAATTTTATTGTTTATTTTGAAAGAAAGTACCTCTTGAAATGAAGATATACACCCTTCCTCTCAGCTGAGCTGAAGGACACTAGTCTTGATGATTCAGAATAATTACAATATGGTGCTCAAATGAGGAATGCAATGAATTAGCAGTTATCTGTTACCCAATTAATGAAATGTCAAATGGTTCTTCTGAGTGATGAAATATGCTATTTTAATAGTTTTACTGTTGAGTGATGCAATGCCATCAGAGTATAATATGCACTTCTGAGTGAAGAAAGGACTGTATTAACTTAAGGTATTCAGCTGAGTCATGGAATATACTTAAACTGTAATTTGAAAGGTGAAAAAACAACACTATATTTTGCAGAGCAAGACATTATTTCTCAAATATATTTCACCAAAACAACCCTATATAGATAACAATTTGAAATTTTAAAGCTCTCTAAAAAGAGATTACAAGCAAATCACCATATTTGAAAATATTTAAGAAATAAACAGCTATTTATAAAGTTCACCGGGATATGAACTTGGTTGGTCACATGATCAAATCCTGTGAAGCCCAAAGGGCTTCTCAGAAGATTTGATCACGTACCAACCAAGTTCATATCCCAGTGAACTTTTTAACATTGCTGTTTATTACTTATATTTACGTTTGAGAATGGCAAATCGTTCAAAATTATTAATTTAACAATGTTCTTACGTTTACAATATTGCAACCGTCAAACGATAAGCGTGTGCGATAATCATTGTGACGTCATAAAAAAGTTCACACAGAATTTAACGTTTTCGCTATCGTATAGGTTCATATAAGGAAGCATATTTGCAAATGTAAATATTTACGTAAAACTAACAATGATGCACTAGAAACAAATTAGAATGGCATTTCAAAAACATACATAGCAACAGCCATATACATAGCTTTTTCATGATGCCGATATGTAAGCAATTTTTTGCAAAATTGAACTTCTTAAATCTATCCAAGTAATCTACATTAATTAGGTTTGTTTTGACTACAATATGTCATCACTACACTGTATGTCAACCTGTATGTACATATTTAAGTCAATTTCACATTTTTGATGCCATTGTCAAATCTTTTAAAGTAAGAACTGCGGGAAATGATTGGATGCAAGTGAAAGAAAATTGCCCACTTGTAATCAGTTTCCTGTCAATTTCTGCTGATTAAATGAAACAAATTCTGGCGGGGACAAGAAAAGAACCAGCGCACTGCCCAGCGACTATCAGATCCCAGGAAAAATATTTGCTTTGGCACTTTCTAGAGTCTTTTACCTTGGGAGGCAAATGTGTTGATTTATTAAAGGTCACATGCTCAAAACTAGTTTCTAATATGTGACCAAATTCACGGTACAACAAAATATTCTTTTTTTTTCTCGTTCTTTGAATTGGAAAAAGGTAACATGCACTAAAAATAAAGTTCTTAAGATTCTTAAGAACGCGTAACCCTTAGTAGTGTTTGGATTTATATATCAACTCCAGGACAACATTTCCAAATATCTAGGAGTATTGCGGTTGTATAATTACTTGAGTGGTTTGTTGTGTGGCGCTTCCTGGAGGAATGGATAAGCAACAGAGAACGGCGTTACAGAAGAACCACATGATGATTGTGGAGGACCTACTAGTGACCGATGATTTTCTGGGACAGTGTTTTCAGGATGATCTGTTTGATCTGCATCTCATTGAAATCATCAGGGTAATTAATGTTGGATTTTTATTCCTTGTGTGCAACTTAAAAAAAGTTAAAGTGTTGATTTGCATAGAGAAATATTTAATGTATTGATTTCTTCAGTACCTTCATATTTCAAGGTTATACATATTTTTATATTAATCTATGTACAACAATCATGCAACTGGTAAAATGGATGATCCTTTAATTTGCCCTGTCTAAGACTAGCAACCGACTACTGAAATTTTTAGACAATTTTTTGTCTCATCTCTTTGTATAAAACTTAAACCAAAATATTTATAGTCATCAGATGAAAATATCTCTATCCATTACTAAAAGTATAAAGTTAAGTTATTTAATGAAAGAAAAAGTGAGCAAGCTCACATACCCCACGCTCCCCCTTTACTTGATAACGCTACACATAATAAATGACAGGGTACACATTTAATACACAAAATAATTTGATAAAGTGCATAATTTGCAAAAATAATGGAACTGGAATTTCCTGGTAAAATACACATCTACACAATGTTTTTTAAATACCAACAAAGTTTCTCAAAATTCTGTCCAGTAGTTTAATAGGAGTTATGCCTACAAAAAAAACAGGACTGATGGAATGACTGACTGAAAGACCAATGTGTCAAAAACATTATACCCCTCGCAAAGAAGTTGCGAGGGGTATAATTAAATCCTTTCTAATCTATGTGGGTCATAGAAGCTATAGAGATGTGGTGCTAAGATTATGAGAGTCTTTGACTACCCCTGGATGGGACACCAATGCATTGCAGATTGTCTTCCATGGTAATGCCCAGTGCAGGTTCTCGTTTTTGGCTGGATGGGTGCCGAGACTTAACTTCAGAAAAAGTGTCTTGTCCAAGCTAGAGCCCAACCCAATTTGAACCAGTGGTCTTTGCTGACTCTGAACCACATGCTTTAAATGCTTTACAAAAGTAAATAACCTCTGGCTTTCAATTTTGACTTAATTTAAATGAAAAGGCTAGTGGTTGGGTGATGCTATTAAACCATCACAAACCTGCCCTGTTACCCCACCCTGTTAAATAAATTCTAGGTAACTGAATACCATATTCACAAAAGATCTTGATTTTCATAGGAATCCATCATAATTATAAAAGGTAGTTGAAATATAAAACATAACAAATGGAAGTAATGTAAAATAGTTTCATCCCAAAATTTTATTTAAGGAAAAACTTTTCAAAAACATAATTTTTCAAAAACAAATCTGTACTTTGCTCTAAAAATGTCATATTACAAGATAAAGCCTGAAACAATGTTGAACTGTTCACTAATAATATCTTTGCATCACTGCAGTACCCTTGGACTCAGGGTATAAAACTACACCTACATGTCAATCAGATTCGGTGTCAGACTCGCAGTGTTCCAATTTCCCTTTAACATGGAGGAGAGCCTGTTATCTCCTGGCCTATAACTGTCAAGAAGGGGGTCCCTCTAAGCCCCCGACAGGTAAATAAATGACTTGGTACTAAGCTGCCCTTAACATAATACTTCAATCAAACTTGCAATGATCGAAGCTCTTCATACCCTATATCAATTCTAAAATACCAGATACACACAGAACAGGTTTCACTTTATTTGTTGCGTTATTCTCGGGAACTGCGTGATTATAATCACAAGATGGGAGAAAATAAACAATTTTTGATTCTATACCAAGACCATTTGACTGAGTTGGATCCTTAAATCTAGACCAATTTTTCATGGTCCTAAATCGGCCTACAATTAATGGAAGCAATTATTATGAATTTCTCAAAAAATCATGCGCACAAATTGGATTATTACTGGATGCGACTTATCAGGCTAAGGTCACTGAAAATTTTAACTTGAAAACATTTCACATATTTCATATTAGCGGTAATTAAAACTAATATTCAAATGGTTAAGTTTGCTTTTTGCTATTTTTATTCCAATGGCATGATGTAAATATTTTTGTCCACTCTTTTAAGCATTTAAGGTTTGATAACTCTTAAATCCAAAAACTATTTGTTTAATATCATACTCTTTGGCTTTTTTGATAGAATCAAGGGTAGAAATATAATACCGGTAGTACCATAGTTCTATTTTGTTCGTTATCATTATTAACTTTTGTCCTATGGTAACCTTTATAATTTAAGGTCATAGTAAAAAATTTCCAATACAGCTTAGTGGGGCAAAAATGATACGTACAACTTAAAAATACACTTGCACAAACCATGACCAATAGAAAAATTAACATTGATTTTAATATATAAATAGGGTACGGACTTAAGAAATATAAGTTTACACTTTAAAAATTGATAAGATGGTCGAGGATTAAACAGCCTAAACAAACAATAAATGTGTTTGTTTTAGATTTGACAATATCAAGTTATCAAAGTAGAAAATCAGACTGGTCCAGTTTTCAGATCCTTTCAAACTGGCGAAAGAGGTCAAAGTATGTATCTCTTTTTTTAAAGAGTGTTGTACTAGTTTCTTGAATATGTATAAGTTTTGGTCATTAAATAGGTCTCATGTCATTTCCAATTTAACCCACATTATATAAACAATATGATGTTTGAAGGTCTCTTCATATTCCTCTGAACTTTGGATGACACATTTTTAATAACATTCACAGTACCATTTTATTTGACTCAAATCTCAATGTCAATGAAATTGAGTCCAAAAAACCTGTACTTTGTATTTTGTAACACACTGGTTAATGTTGGTCCACTAACTCATAACTGTCTTGATATTCTGGGCCTGAGATGTAAGTAATTGGTTAAGGTGACAAGCTCCATTCACACACTGTGTATTTTAGGAGTGATAAACAGATTTGTGGCCTATTATTATATTAAATTCGGTTTGGTTATCTTAGTTTTGCATAAAAAGAACTGTCACTTTAAAAGAAAACATGACAAATTAAATTGTGCAAGAGTGTTCAAGCTGCGAGAACCAGATTTCCGGTAATTTGTTATTTTGTAATTGAAATTTGCACTTTAAAAAGGGCTTTGCGTAATCCAACTTTTTTGTTGTTGTAAAAACAATATATTTATCACATTAATGTTACCATGCAAAACAAACTAAAGATTTAAATTAAAGAATCAAAGTACACTATAATTGTACTAATACCAGTAGCTGATTCTAAATTTCTGTTTAGAACACACTTATACAGGTAGCAATACAATACAATTAATTCATTCAGAGCTACAACCATCATCTGGAAAAATAAAAATCAATCGAATAACAACTCTGCAAATTTAGAATGGAGAGAAAAACTTTTTTATAGTTCACACCTTGATCTACTCAAATACTGTATACATGAAATCTAGATGCAGTTCATATTTGACCTTGATCTTGTTAATTTTGCAGACTGAAAGAACAAATTAGCAGATAAATTTGTTGGAAAGTTCCTGGAGCTCAGCTTCAGTACAGACCTTAGAGATGATCTAGATGCAGTTTACATTTAACCTCAATCTTGTTAATTTTGCAGACTGAAAGAACAAATCAGCAGAAGGTTCACAAGCTGCTGGAACTGCTGCCACACCGAGGCCCGGATGCCTTTGACAAGTTTGTCAGCATCATTGAACTCAAGTATCCCTGGCTGGCCAAGTCCCTGGAGAATGGACTCAGTCAGGAGAGACAGAAACACCAGGAGAACCGCTGGTCCAGCCGCATCGACCAACTACCCCGACTGTGTCTGGAGAGGCTAGGTAGGTCAAAGGTCATGACAATGTTATTTATCAACTCCCCTTTGACTCAGTCTGAAGGTCAAAGGTCAAGGTAATTGGAGTCCAGTAAATTTCTTAATCTTAGAAGTTTATAGAGAAAATGATATAATTTTTTCTAAAAAGATATTAACATTCACATCAACAAAGAATTAATCACTTGCAAGTGAAGACAGGATTGGATAAAAACACACTTAGATTTATAAATTATTTTTTAACATTGAAACCAAGCTAACATTTGCAAATACATCAAATTTGTAAAAAAAAATATATCGTTATCCAAATGTAAAGCTATGTGTGTACTTACAGGATCCCCTACCAGATATCAATCCTATAGAATTACCAGTCAAAGAGAACTCTGTTCATCTGTGGATGTCTCAGAGAGAATTGAGAACTTTACCCAGAGAAGCTTCGGACTCCATCGAAAATTATCTCAGTCTGATAAAAGAGCAGTGGAGCAGTTTCTACTAGAACAAATCAAGCTGGAGGTCCAAAAACAAAACGACCTTCACTTCAAAGGCAGTGGCACCATTCCTTCCCATATAAAGCAATGGCTTCTGAATACCCACATCAAGTTCAAAGTTCACATAGATTGTCTCCAAGAGGAATCAATCTCCAAAGAAGAACTTCACACCTCATATTCTATCTCTTTTGAAATCATAGAGAAACAAATTGAAACCTTGCTCAGCCGCATTCAGTTTTTGGAGGAACAGATGACAAATCTCTACGACGTTCTGGGAGAAAATTCTCGAAAGAAAAGTCCAGCTTTACTGGTGGAGAACATTTTGCACAAGTGCCAGGACATTGAGAGCAAGCTTGAGCGAAAAGAGAAGGAAGTAGACAATATGAGCAATGAAAACTACGAGCTGACAATGCTCAAGAAAAAGTTAGCTCATGAACTGCAACTGAAGGATGTTCAGTTGGAAGTGAAATCCAATCAGATTAGTAGACTACAGCAGGAAAATAAGGCATTACATGCGGAGATTGAAAAACTGAAAAAAGTTACAAACACACAGACAGAGAAAGAAAGAACACTGACAGAATTGCAACAAATTGTTAATGACTTGCGACAATCTCGAGATCATGTGCAAGATGAAAACACAGAGTTGAAATACAAACTTGAACAACAGCGAGCTCGATTTTTGTCACCAAGACGACAGTCCTCCTATTCTAAGACCTCAAACAGTAAATCTTTAAGAGCAAAAGCTGCAAACAAAAAGAAACTCAACAATAGATAAGTGAATGATGCCTTTTTTGAAATAAAAAAAAAGGCAATATTCAAATTTTAAATTGACATGAAATTGCATATGTAAATAAATCATTCATTGATTCAGATAATTTGTTTTATTTTACCAGAGACTACATATTGCCATATCCCCTTCTGCTACTAACTACTTCTACATTATACTTCTCTTAACAATCCCCCCCCCCCCCCCCTAGACTTGAAGACAAATAAATAAAATCCCCTCTAACATCCACCAACTGTGACCGACCCCATAAAAAATGTAGAGCATAGAAGATATTAATTTATCTAACATGGCTTAATTAATTGGTGTGGCAATGCTTCTTTTTTTTTTTTTCTTATATGTGAAAAATTCTACATTCTTTGATCAAACGGCTTTTTAAAAGTCTTGGTGGAAATACAAATTAGATTCCAAAACAAAAGTAAGTCTTTTAAAAAGAGCCTACTGTTAGAAGATATGATCTATTATCTTCCCCTAAATTTTCATTAGAAGTGAATTTTTGTATTTTCACATGAGTATCATGATAATAGGCTTTAAACCATACTCTCTGGTCAAGGACATCTATACTCTTGAGTTTAGATGAACTGATAGACAGAATTATGACTAATAAATGAGTCATCAACTGGTGCTCTTTGCAAAAAAATAAAAAGGCTTTGTCATAATGCTTCTGCAGTTTTTGTTAACAGCAATTAACAGTTCTAAGGATTGAAATATATGTGAACAATATGCCTTCACCCTTACACAATGTAGCATATCTGTCAGTGAATTCAAATTTGTTTCAACACCACTAGTAATTCTTAGTATATATTAATTATTAGAAAAGAAATTTTAAGATAATTGCAAAAGTATTTTCTACAACATTATAAAAGTAAAAAAAGAAGAAGATAAAATCAATGATCATCATAGCCATGTATCTATCTGAACAAGTTTTACCCTTGATAAAATGATACATGGAATTGGAAAAGTAATGAATAATATTTCCAAGGTCATATTAAAACATTTCAATTATAGATTATATGACCATGTTCATGATTAATTTAATTTTTTTGAAAGGATTTACTAATCTTAGGTCAAATTTATAGCAATTCAAACAAAACTTAGGAGTAGTTGGAATAATAATACCCCTTTTGCAAAATGCTTTTTAAACATAAGGATAAACAAGAGGCCCATGGGCCACATCCCTCACCTGAGCAACAATAGGCATGATAAAATCAGCTTAATGGATTCATAATACTAAATATCTGGAAAATGTGGAATAATACCTGTATAAATAAAAATCCATTTCCCCCCTGGATATTCTTATGTTTATAATCAAGTCCCTTTTCTATGATTTTAAGTCATATCACATGTTAAGAATTTCAGTTCTCAAAAAGATCCTAAACAATTGTTTATATGTACAGGATATAAACCTACATCAAACGTTGAACCCCTTGTGAGGCCAAAGAATCGTCCAAGGCCCAAACTGTATAAACTGCTCAGGTGAGCTAAAAAGAGGTAAATCATTAATGTTTTTAAAAAACCATGCAGTATGTGATAAACATATGAAGTACAAAACAAATGAAATTGCAAGATTCACAGATGCCAGATGAAATATCGAGACGCGTGCCTGCTGGTTTAAATGACTTAGTGGCCGTGCAAGAGTATCAGACAACTAACTCCTTGTAGATCTGATTATCAGATTAACCAGGGATTCAAGCATAAACTTTAAAAGTCCATGCAAAGTGCTATATGTAATGAATTCAATCTATCCATATAGATCTCTCAAAGCTGAGGCATAAAAGAGTTACCAATTTTTGAAATATGATACCAGTAAAAATATTTCAATAGAAATTTAATGCAAAGTTGCATACATGGTTTGATACAAATTTACAAACATTAATCTATACTTTGAGATTTTAAAAGGAAGTTTCCAGTTTTAGAGTATGTAACCAGTTTTCCCTTGGTGGACCTCAATAAGGAAAAAAAAAGATTTTTTAATGATCACACTGGTCAAAAAAGGACTATATTTATAGCCAAGCTTATTTTATACATAGAGATGAAGTAATTGGAAGGTAAGAAATTATAAACTGAATAAATCAATGATATCCAAATGCGAGAAAAATCTTTATATCATCACATAATTCTAAAGGCATTTTGTCATAGATATTTAATCAGATGAGTTACTGGACAGTTCTAGATGAGTTGTGTTTTTAAATGAATGGTAACAGTATATATATATCTGGATATAATTAAGACTATAAACACTTCCTTTTAAGTTGCATGCTTTAAACAGAACTAAAGCAGATAGCCAGTATACTGAAATGTTCATTTTAATGCAAAACAAGATGTGCAAAATGTGTTACATTATATGAATAATGCCCATAATTCAAGCAGATTTCAGTACTTTTGTCCTTATATAATTAATATATATTAAGCAGGAACTTGAAATAATCTGCTTCAATGCTGCTGCCAGAAATGGACCCAAGAGAGAAGGCAACCTTGAAGAACTGCTTGAACTGCTTTTTGGAAGACCTTGACCCAACCTTGACCTTTCTCTCTCAAATGGTCTGTTCAGGGGTGATAACAGATGACCAGAAGGACAGAATAGAGGTAAAATTCACAACACGTTATTTTAAAACGTTATATGTTTTGAAGTGAATAAAAAATCCCTGTCTCAAAAGGTTATAATTGCTCTATTTGAAACCCTCACCCCTTTAAGAAAAATAACTGGTAGGAAAAAGAAATAATTGTGATCCCAAATACTTAAAAAATTGACAAATAAAATAAACCAAAAAAATAAATAAATAATTGAACAAGAACTTGAACATTCCCAATAGGCATAATTTTCTGACATTATTCCCCTTGTGAATGAATCCAATCATGAGCTGTGTCACTACAGCCATCGTTTTCATGACTAAGCATTCACTACACTTTTCAGAAACTACTATCTTGGTTCAATCTGAGGTTTAAGCAACCATCGTAAAAACTGTGAACTTTTTACCTTCATTCAAAAGTAATCAGTTCTCTTTTGACTTTATGTTTTGAAGAAGCAGACGACCAGACAAGACAAAGTGATCACTCTGCTGGAGATCCTACCCAGGAGAGGGCCGAGAGCCTTCAAGAAGTTTGCAGTGATTCTGCGCCAAGACTACTCCTGGATTAGTGAGAAACTGGAACAGGAGTACCAAGTACAGGACTGTAAGTCATGCTTTGCAATCTCAATTAACCTCCAATCTAAAATCAATGAAAAGGACAAAATTTGCAATAAAAATGATTGTTCATACCGTTTTTCATACAGTCACCAAAAGGATAGAAAATGCACTTGAACAGAGAACCAAGAAGATGGGTGAACTGATCAAGGATCGCGACTACATCAACCGAGTGATAACAGAAACTGTGGTTCCTCTTATGATAGAGGAGTTTGGTACCAGTGTGTCCAGTGGTGCCATGGGATCAGGGTTTGATGCCCCTCTCAAAGACATCATCAACAACCATTTGATACCACTTCTAAATGGTAACAATGGTCATAGGACACACTTGGACTCTATGCATAGTGGAATGTTGCTGGATAAAGTGGTAGATATCATTCAGGACTTGAAGGAGAGATGCTGTAAGACTCTTAGTTTGAGTGACGTGACCGAGTTCCATTCTCCTTTGCCGATTCTGATCGAAACTCGGCTTCAGGAACTGAGAGACATCATAACTGCTATGAAGAAAGAAAACAAGAAGATAAAAAAAATGGAGGAAAAACTGATCGCTGAAAATCAGAAACTTAAAAGTGATTTATCAACTCAGAAAGCTGAAGTTAAAAAGGGAAAAACTGAGAGTGTGAAACAAATCTCTGAGATCAAAAAGTTAAAAGACCAAGTGCAGAAAACCAAATCTGATAATGACAAACTGAAACAAGAGCTAGCAAATCTGAAGGAACAGATGAGTAAAGCTGGGATGGATCTCCAAATATCATCAGACTTTACTTGATTTCTACAAAATTAATATTAATTTCCATTTTCTTTATTAAATAACATATTGAAAAAAGGAAGAAATTTGTTTAAGAATTTTCATATTTCTTTATCATTGATATATTTTAAGGGTTTTGTCCCTTTAAGTTTCAAAAATTAAAGAAGAAACTGTACATCTACCACTCTGGATGGAATTATTGGTCTTCAAAAGAATGTTCAGGGGGGGGGGGGGGGGGGGGGGGGGGAGAGAGAGACAGAGAGAGACAGAGAGAGAAATTGTTTTAAAAAGTGTATCTAATTTTATCATAATAAACCATATTATGCCTTTATGAAAAAAACAAACTTGTGTATCCATCTTTAAGTAATGTTCAGTGATCTGAGCCACAATGCTCTTTCCAGAGAATGGGGTAAAACAGAACATGAGATTGTGTATTTATGAATCCTTCATCACCCAATTTATATACTTATAGTAAAGCTTCCATAGGGTTTTGAATGTTTTTTTCAAGTTGTTTGATTCTTTACATTAAGGATGGAGCTTTAAAATTCTACTTTTAAAATCTATCATTTAGCACATTAATTTCCAAAATCAACAGATATGTATTCAAAGAATTAAAGCCCAATTTATTTCCAGTGTACATTAATTAAAACCTGAGCACCTGGTGTTGCACACTGAGCACCTGCCTTCTAGGTGTAATCTAAGTATCACATCATATCATTAACCAACAAAGGTTGTGATTAACAACAAATTGAAATTTGATCAATCCATATAAAAAAACACATCCCAATTTTTATTTTCTCATGCAATTACATATTATATCTTTGAGAAGACTTTAATCAATCACATTACATTCCAAATAAGTCCAAGCTATCTTTGCTTAGTCATTTGACAATGATAAAGCATTAATTAGACAATGATTTATCAGATAATTTTTTTCATAAAAGTTTATACTTTAGATGTTTGGTAGTACCGGTAATAAACATTACGTCACATTTGATGTGTTTGATGCCTTGCGAATGCTTGTCTAAACATATTGCCCAAGTAAAAACCCCATTCCCTTGACCTCATAGATCCCAACCAAATTTGCATAACGGCTAAGAATTGGAGAAAAATGCTAGAGCACAGAGACATAATCCTGTGCTGAACTTTGTAAAAAGGGGGTATGAATGGATTAATTCTCCAGCTATTGTTTAAGTATCAAAAATTACTGGGTCTTTAATCGAATTAACATTTCAAGTTTCAACAACCAGATACACATACTTAGTGGCCAGAGGGGAGCCAGCAAACCAAATACTCAGGTATGATATTTTTTCCAGAGATATTTGATTATATGATTGGAAAGCAAAACATAAGTAAAGTTTCCTGATATTTCAGAAATCTTTAATATAGAAATAAAGATTGCACTATAAGATTTCTTACATGACATCATACCAGGGTTTATTTTGTTTCTCAATTCAAAAGAGAAAGGAGATTATAAACCCTATATGATTAAAAAGGCAACATTGATCAACGTCATAGAACTGTGGGAAGGCGTTTTAATACTGGCACTCAGAAATCCGATTCCAACAAATGAATATGTGAACTGAAATTCTGTTCTACGTTACGTTAGAAAAGTAAGACAATTTCAGGAACTCAAATAAATTTTGTTAAACTTTTTTCCCCATGGACACATTTTGAAATTTCAGGACAATGTGAGACATCATTGATTGTATAGGGATATCTGATCCATTATGGAAAAAGAGCAGATAATGGCGGTGGATACCATGATGAGGGAGATAATGAACATTGGGTGGACCTCCAGCCAGATCATCAGACATCTCTCTCAGAGCGGCACCATCACCCTGGAGGAACGCAAGGAACTGTTGGTGAGGATTAGAAACAGATAATATCATTACTGTATAAATTGTTATTGACCTTTTGAACTGTTTTCTGTCTTTAACCACAAGTGAATTACATACTGTACACAAAATGTGCATGGGTGTAAAAGTTCATCAAACAACTCACTATTAAGCCCCTGTCACACTGTCACGATTTATACTCGATTGCCCACGAATTACTAAAAGTTAAAAATCACACTTATTCGCCAGGTCAGTCTGGCGATAATTCTACAAATGGTGCTTTTTTTGAATATAGGATACAATGTCTGCTCGACAATGTACGATGTTTGCGCGATAACAGGATGAGTTGTGGCAATTCATGAATGAATTTTGGTGATTAAGTAACGAATGCTTTGAGATCTTCCTACGAGCAGGTAAGATGGAAGACGATTTTTATACGATACTCTCACGAACGAGTACGAAATTGTACGATTGATACACGATATTCCCACAAATAAATACGAGTTTTTACGATTATATATCTGGTATGTTAATATATAAAGTGATTATTAAACAAATTAATGATTGCGTTGAAAGGTTCTTGTATTGCACTCGCCCCCGATTGCCTGTTTTCATATTGTATTCGCATCAAATCAAACTACATTCCCATTCACTCGGAGGACTTTTGGGGAAGACTCGAGAAACTATCGCATGAACTCGTAGAATACTTGGGGTAGATCGTAGGATATCCGTAGCATCGTAAGACTAAGAAGTTTTGCGAGTTTCCTACGAATGTCGAAGATTTATTGCGATTATGTGCACGAATGCAGTGCGAGTGTCATGCGAAAATATATGAATAATTGAAAATCGTACTGTGGGCACGATTGTTTTGAACATGCTCAAAACAATCATTGCGTTTGTCGATTTGCTGCAATTAAGGAAGAGAGCCTACGACTATCTCTACGATGAACCCCAAATAAGTGCGATTATTGAATTCGTACACTATCGTAGCTCAAAACCGTGACAGTGTGACCAGGGCTTTACCTAACCACATGACAAACTGTTATCCAGTTGTGATGAACTATTTCACACTAGTCACTTTGAAAATTTTTAACTGATTAACTGTAGTATATTTGGTTATAAAACAATCATTACCTGCCAAATAGGGAAACAGTCAATTCTATTACTCCTTGGTATTGGAGATTTAGCCCTGGAAAACAGTTTACCTCAGCCTACATCCTTTAAGACAACAGTAACCAGGGTCTTTAATTGTCCTACCTCAGGACAATTTTCTAGACTATTTCCCAGTTATATAAACATGAAATAATTGTATAATCAATCATAATCATGTTGCTTGAGCCAAGTTTTGCTGTATCAAATGAATATTTGACTTCAACCATGCACATCAACTTGATACGTGTATATGAAAAATGCAACTTAAATATTCTGTACATGTATTAACAATCTACAAACCTAGTTAACCAATACTTTTTTATACAAATATTTATTTTCTTCAGCTTTTAGACAAAAGACCACTAAGGACTAAAAAAATTCTGACAATTTTAAAGAAAAAAGTTGGTGGATGGGTGGCCTTAAAGAAAGCACTGATGATTGAAAAAGTTCACAATAGACACTTGGTTGAAAAACTTGAAGCAAGATACCAGAAATTCCTACAAAATCCTGTTTCAGAAATTCAGAAACCAAAAGTGAAGGAGAAGCTCTCGTCAACTGAAGTCATGCACATTTTCCACAAACTTAGCCTCCTAGTTTGGGGCAAAAATTCAAAGGAAATCAATGATGTGAACTTTGAAGAGTTTGATAAGGTTCTGGATGAACTTGAAAGTAACAGAGACTTGTTATATAATGATGACAGGAGAGATGAATTCCGATCCCTGTTCACTCTGATAATGCAAGTTAAGGAGGAAAACCGCCTGTATGCCAAAAATGAGAAAGTCATGAAGGATGAGGCAAAGAAACTGAAACGGAAACTTAGAGATGCTGAGGCCAAGAATGAAGAACTAGAAATTGAAATAACAGACCTACATCTCAGTCGCGAAGAAGAGGTCAATCGCAAAATTGAGGAGGTCCGTCGAAGACTTCTAAGAAGTGGCTTGGATGATCCTGATGAAGATTTCTTCAAAAGCAACATGGCCAATCAGGCAAAAGATGATGATGAAGAAGAAGACGAAGAAGATGATGCAGAACCAGAGCATGAAAATAGAAAAAGTGACAATGAGGACAAATTTGATGAGAACTTCACCCCAGAAATTACAGAGACCAGCCATCTACATGCAAACCGACGTCTGTCCTTGGAATCCACATCTTCAACTATTGTAATCAACAAACGACAAGTCATGTCCTCACAAAATATCATCCTGATACAAAAACCTAGAAATGTTAACATATTCTCTTAGTCGATCTTGTATACATGTGACAAAAATTTACATGCATACAGCAATTTAAGCTTTTTTATTTTGTTTTGCTTGAACCACATTTTGCTGACATTCAGCATTTCATTTCATCATATGATGTACATGTATATATCTTCCATCACAAAAAAAATCATTGTTTACTAGGGAAACCAATGTCCACTTGGCAAGCAGAGTTCAGAATGTTTTATCAGGGTAAAGCAATTTACAATGGTTCAGTGCTTGTATGCAATGCTTTTTAAATATAATTCTATAATTATCAAATGGTTTACTAATACTGTTTGAAAACTTTTTTATATACACTTCATGTTTATATGTACAGTGTATTAATGATTTTTTTAAAGTCAGTTACTTTTGCAATACTATGCTTGTTTGAAATCCTTTAATTAGTCCAAACTGCACACACATACACTTAGAGCATCACTTTTTGTTGTATAGTTTTGTTTTATTACCATGATAGAGGATGGTTCACATTATGTTTCATAATTAATTAGATTTGATGAATTCAATTGAAGTAAAGAAAAAACAACAAATCAAATAGTTTATATTTTATTTTTACTCTACATTTCATTTCTTATCTTAGAGGCAATGTAACAAGTTTCTTTCAGATTGTTATTAAATAAAAAATTGAAAAAAATCTGTTAAATATGTTTTATCCTCCTATTTGTTATTGGCATGAATTAATCAATTACAAAGAGGTGCAAGAAAAAAAAAACCGAAAAAAAACCCATCGTGAAGTCAGGTACAGATTCATTAAATACTTATAGCTATAAATGCATTTTATTTAATAAAAAAATAAATGCACATATTTTTCTCTCTTTCTTAGTATGAAACTATAATCATCAATTATTATTATACATGTATACAGATACAACAGTCTGAGCATAGTTTTGTGTTGAATTCCAGTCGTTTGTTTTCTTAGATTTTCTCTTAGTTTTTTTTCCAACTTTTGAAAAAAAAGAAGCATTTCATCACCTATAATGGATCCAAAGTTTAAACCAAGTCTGGAGAGGGCAAACAAATAATTTTTTAAGAGATGGTCTATAGTTTTGTGTATTATCTACAGGAGTCAAAAGAAAAGAAAGTATTTTGATTTGTATTGACCTGGGCATCAATGCTAGTCAAGGGTTTTCGGTCCACTCCGCTTCCCATAAACATTTTAAACATATATGGGGAGCGTAGTGGACTGAAAACCCTTGGCTAGCAAAGATATGACTACTGGATTATTGATGAGTTATTTTTTTTAACTTGGAATAATGTTCAATAAAAATCAGCATAAACTTCCAAATATTTCTTTTTTCAGACTTCTCAGTCTATTAGCACAATGCAATAGATGCATTATATAAGCTACTGAACTACAAGTTGTAAGTTCAAAACCAATTGTATTTTATGGTGGTTATATTTTGAACAAGACGTACTTTTATACACATCAAAATATCAAAGTGTCCCATATACCACCTTAAAACCCACCTATGACCTTGAAACTTGGTTCACGATCACTGCATACCCCTTACCCAAATGCACTATGAAAATATGAAAAAAATACAAAAAATTTCATTATTGTCAATCAGCATGATACAAAGAAGGAACAGCAATTCTTCCATATGTGTGAAGATTACCAAATTACAATATTGTACCACAACTACTTGGAAGTCTGATGTCAGCCTGTGCAAGTCTGTGGAGTTCCTGCTCTCAATGAAGCTAAAGATTAAATCCATAATGAAATAACAAATGCACTGTCAACCTCAAAAGTATCAATAAAACAAGATGCAAATTATCAGTGTAAACAGTACACTTACTGGTCAAACATCTGGTGACTATTAATACTGTAGTCTTTGCTGTCAGTCATTCTGTTTGTCCGTAAAAACTAGACAACATTGAGATGGTGACCATCTCAAAAGGCCCCTCTCAAATAATGGACAATAGGATGGTAAGAATTTCAGAGAATTTTTTCCTTGACCTTGACCTGTAACTTAAAATTTTTCCAACTGGCATAGAACTTCTAATTCAATCTCATAACCCCTTACATACAGACATTTTTGTTCAATCTGAGCAAGACTAAGCAAATGGGAAATAATCTACAGTATAAAACTGATTATAAAGAGATCCGCTATGACCTTCACATTGACTTGGTTCAAGGTCATTGCATGCCATTAACAAAAAAGCTCTGTTTAAAGACCCATTTCATAACCGTACGGTTACTGAAAAAGTAGGCGGGGCGTAATAAAAACAGGTGTTATTTACCTGGAGTGACCAGGGTCTGTCGAGGTGCTAATTGCTATACACAATGAAATACATGGAATGTAAAAAAAAAAAGAAGACTAATTTCATATAATCCATCAATTTAAAGGAATATTATATTATTTTAATGAACAGTTTTCTTGATTTTACCTATAACTAATCTAAGGAAAAATTAAGATTAAGTGTTATATTCAATGGATTGTCACCAATATGTAGAACTTTTTAAAAACAGTTAATTTGCTTATAACTAGCTGATAGCATATTGATTGATGTAATGTTATTCCGTCAAAGTCTGGACATATCGTCTTCCATTATTCTCGCGGTAACAGGCGAACTTTTAATGACTAGATTTTCTTAACTTTCCAAACTTATCATTCAATCTATTAAATGAGACAGTTTGAACTGATTTCTTACAGTTATAGTTGTGCAGTATGTTAATACAGCTAATAGAAATGTCTATTGGTTTTAACAAACAGTTAAGGTTAAAGAGAACCCATGGTCAACATTTCTTGAGGAAATCTGGGGCAGTTTACATGTCATGAAGAAAAAATAACATAAGGTTGTACTGCTTCTACGGAATTGTTTTCTTTTCATTCTGGGCCTCTTTCTTTTTAATCATAAGCAAATAATTCTGCTATGACCTTCACATTTGATCTTGAAAATTGGTTCAAGGTCACTACACAACCTTTATTCAAAAGTTCCATTTATGTGAAGTATGAGCCAAATAGGGCTAAGTGGAAAGTATATATGCTCTGAAAAAAGGATTTTTGAGTGGTCCTACATGACCTTGACCTACAAACTTCAATAAAGGTCACTGCACACCCTTTGACCATAGACACTCTGTGAATGAAGTTTGAAACAGATTGGACCAAGGGGAGAGAAGATTTGCCCCGGACAAGGATTTTATATATAATTCTACTATGACCTTTTTTAACCTTAGACCTAGAAACATGGTTCAAGGTCACTGCACACCCTTTACCCAAAGGCCTCTGTGAATGAAGTGCGAGTCAGATTGGGCCAAGATCACAGAGAAAAGATATGCTCCTGACAAGCGATCTCGAATGGACGGACAGACGATGGATGGAAGGATGGACGGACAGACTGATCACTATAGGCGCCCCCAGAGCAGGGCCCTAACAAAATAATCTTTCAACAAATTTTCATGAAACATATTTAGCAATTAAAATGAACAATGGTGGTGTCAGTAGGGGACATGTATTGTTTATGCAATACTCTAAGACAACCTGTTAATACATGTAATAGGTTTATGAATTATACAATGCATTTGAAAGCAGTTTTTAAAAGTACATGTAACTGCAATGCATATATCAATTTGTGGACAAATTGATTTGATTGTAATATGGTCTTTTTATGGCAATATGAAACAAAATTAAATTCCTTAAGAAATAGCCGAGAAAATACTTGATGGATATAAATATCCCTGCATGATGTGTAAAAAAAAAATAGAAATTTAAGCAATATATTTAAAGCAAATTTGATTTAATGATATAAAATATTGAAACAAACTACCTCATTTGCAATGCAGTCTTTTTGTCTATTATTAGACCACATAAAATTAATATTTAGTTTCTCATCCTCAGATTTGCAAAAAATACGGGGCGGGTGGTTGGATTTTATTTTTTAATTTTTTAAAAACATCTATTTCACCATTCATGTTCTAGAAATAACAACACATTTTCACTGCAGCAACTGAATTTTAATTTAAAATTTTGAAGTAGTTTCTTTTACAAAGATCTGCATAGGCAATTACTAACACATGATTATGCATTCTTCATATTCTAATTAGGTCAATGGATATGGCTAGGTGGTTGACAGCATACATGTATCTTATTAATATCCTTGATATGAAAACCTCCATAGTTTAACTTCTTGTTCCCTGATCTCACTTAGCAACAGCATAACACCTTTTTGTAAGATATATGTGCATGTATCTAGAATAAACAAGATTGCATCTTGTGGAAGTACTTGACTAATTAATTCTATTAAGAAAAAAATATAAAGGTAAGTAAATGATTTTACAACAATTTAACTTAACAAAGAACTTAATTGATTCAACTCTACAGAATTTTTTTTAGGAAAATTCATCACATAATGGATTATAAATTTTTTATGGACATGGAGTTCCAAAAATCATTAAAATTATCAATCTCTTTTGTATGGATTATAAAAAGAAATAGCCACCTTGTGAAAGAAAAACTATTTTCAAAATCTTCATAAGAATGTCTATCCAAAATTAAAATCTGCTCTTTCAAAAATCATTTTCAAGTCAATAAATCATTAATCTGGTAATAAAAAAAAGAAAATTTATTTTACCACAGACTGTAAGTATGCATGCCCAGTTAATCATGGATTCTTATAAGGAGATATATGATATGAAAATTAAAGGAAATTTAGTGAAATAAAGAATGTTGATTATTTTCTGAATCAATTTACTTTGGAATCCTTGAAAGGTAGTCTATTAAAAGACCTGGTGTCACAGTTTAATGTTTTGTGATTCTGCCAAATTCTTGTTTGGTTTTATCTTTGCTTAATTATTGTTGCAATCAGCATATTAAGAAAAGATATACAAAAAACCCTGTACTATTTCACAGGCTTTTAAATTGGAACAATCATACTACAAGCATGTCATTTGCTATTAACATCACTAAAGCATGATATATTCATCCTATATAAAGTTCGATCAATAATATATGACAAGCAATTTAACAAAAAATAAAAAAAACAACAATTAACATCGAAAAGAAGAATTTGCACGCACCACCCCCAAATTATTTTCCAAATAATTATTAGTACTCACTGATGGGCAAATTTGCTTAAATAATGTAAAGTACCTGGACTCCAAATCTAATAAAAATTTGTTTTACTTTAATTTATGTACAAGTATAACATATGAAGAACATATATGAACAAGAGGCCCATGGGCCACATTGCTCACCTGAGCAACAACAGACATAATAAAATCAGCTTTATACAGTCATATACAAAATATCTGAACAATGTCGTATAATAGATCCTGTATAAAAAAAAAAAATTCCCCTGCATATTCTTATGTTTATCATTGACCCCCTTTGTAACAGGATGATTTTACAGTCATATCACATATTGAGCATTGCAGTTCTCGAGAAGATGATCAGACCTAAACAACTGTTTATATATAGACTATAAACCTACATCAAACTTTGAAGCCCTTTTGAGGTCCAAGAATTGTTCAGGGGCCAGAGTCTAAACAATTTTAAAGAATCAACAATATGTCAGTTTCAGAGAAGAAGATTTTTCAAGATTTACTCTATATATTCCTATGTAAAAATGCAACCCCCCCCCCCCCCCCCCATTGTGGCCCCACCCTACCCACGGGGATCATGATTTGAACAAACTTGAATCTACACTACCTGAGGATGCTTCCACACAAGTTTCAGCTTTTCTGGCCTAATGGTTTTTGAGAAGAAGATTTTTGAAGATTTACTCTATATATTCCTATGTAAAAATTCAACTCCCCATTGTGGCCCCACCCTACCCACAGGGATAATGATTTGAATAAACTTAAATCTACATTACCTGAGTTTGGTTGAAATCGGCCCAGTGGTTCTGGAGAAGAAGTCGAAAATGTAAAAAGTTTACGGACAGATGGAAGACGGACAGACAGATGGACGCCGGACAAAAAGTGATCAGAAAAGCTCACTTGAGCTTTCAGCTCAGGTGAGCTAAAAATTGTAGGATGATAACTTTAAGGTTGAGGATTGGAGAACCTCAATTAGTTGATATTGATTCATCACCTGAACACAGTAATTCATTATCAAAATTTCGCTAAATTCCTTAAGAAATCTTCATCCAATAACTACATACTGTTAGCAGGATTATTTTTGTCCCTATTATCTATCTAAAGTCCTTAATTTTGAAAAGACAAATTCAAATAGCACTTGAATTATTGTTGAACTAATTGAACTGTGATCACAGGTGCTTGAGGACAGGACCCAACGGCCCCCCCCCCCCCCCCCCCCCCCCCCCCCCCCTATTTAAACCCCGGGGTAGTTGACTTTTTGATAGAATTTCCTTTAAAAGTCATGCACACAATATGTCCCATTTTAAATATCCAAAAATTAACGGAAAATAAACGATTAATGTAAAAACACCCCCCGCCCCCTCTTGCATATAAAAAGAGGAAAGGTATGCCACTCCGGTTTGTTTACATTACTACCCCTTCGTCATTTTGGGACTATAAAACATGTATCCGATTTATATATCCAACAAGCACGGGATGATATTATCGCAGTAAATATATATCTTCCTCATTATGCTTTTAAAATCAATGTAAGTTTTTCTGTAAACCTACTATATCATGTTAAACGTGTTTTTCGAAGACAAGCTAGGTAACTGTGACGGAAGTCAACATCTTTCAGTGACGTAATGTACACTCATGAAGGATAAAATCCGAGGAGTCTTTTAGTGCGCCAATAGAATTAAATTGATTTTCTCGGATGTTATCGTACCAAAGTGACTGAGAGTTGTTGACTTCCGTCACAGTTACCTAATGGAGTGGCATACCTTTCCTCTTTTTATATGCAGACAGGGGTTGTTTTAAACCAATCGTTTATTTTCCATTAATTTTCAGATATTTGATATGTAACATGTTGTGTACATGACTTTAAAAGAATTCCTATCAAAAAGGCAACAACTAACCCCCCCCCCCCCCCCCCCCCCAAAGCACCTGTGACTGTGATGAGCAAATTTTTAAAATGGATCAAAGCTTTTATAAGTGTAACCAGGTGAAAATGACCCTTAATACAGTATATATTTACACAAAATATCACTAGTTATATATAAATTATGTGACAATTTTTTGTAGGTGGAAAGCAATGGACCAGAATGAGATTACTGTCTTGAATCGCTGTTCACAAGACATCAAGTCTAGTGTAATAGTGTCACCAGAAGTTCTTCAAAAACTAGAATATAGAGGGATGATATCTAAACTAGAGAAACAAAATCTCATGGTAAATATATTTACACTAAGTTCAATAAATTCTTATATATACCCTATTTAGACTATTTTGCCTTAACTTTGTAATAGACTATTTTTTCAAACTATAAATGTCAGCTTCAAAGTGGAAAATCTTTTTTTATCGCCAAAAAATAAAAGCATTAACATACCCTAAATTTGCAGAGAAGTCTACAAAAAAAATATTTCTTTTTATCAAAATACCCATTATTATAAACCTTTTACAAACTTTAAGGTTTATTGAATCAAAAGTCTACCAATGAATGAATACATTTTGTTTTGTCATTGCAACAGCGCAATGGATGCGATCGAAATTCAAAACTGGTGGACATAATGAAGAAGAAAATTGGGGGCTTTCAGGCTTTCACTGAAGCGCTTTTACAAGAAAAAATTTCAAATGAACACTATGTGAATAAGATGAGAAATAAACTGAAAAATTTGAACTCTAAACTGCGAGTTGTTCCACAGGACTCAAAGCAAGCAAACAATATAAGACATTTAGAGCAAAAAATTAAAGAATATGAAAATTTTTGTGAACAGGTATCCAGTTTAGTACTTGGTCAGGGTGCAACATTCGATGAGGAAAATATAAATAAGAATGCAGTGATTAATGAGCTTGAACAAACAAGGCAAATGTTGAATATGAGAGATATCGGGTTACACGAGACTGTTTCTGCTTTTAAAATGAATTTTGAAAGAGAGAAAACAGATCTTGCTCAACTGTCAAAAGAAAGAGAAGACATTTTGAAACAAAGTCTTGATGAAATGAATGAAAAATTAGCTATCATGTGTGACAATATGCGTATGGTTCAGAAACATCACGACGAAATCATTCTTGACCTAGTGGAGGCAGAGATCAAGAAGAGACTCATGACTTTCAGTCAGCCTACACTTGTTGCAGAACCACCCCTCTCCTTGAACCCCGAAACAATAGAGACTGACAATGATCCAGATGGAAGTCTGGAAACAGACCGAACTATCCCCACTTCAACAGAGACTGCAAGGACACAACCACTCTTTAGTAACCAAAACATACACAATTATTTTCATAATGTTCAAACCGTTCAAATCAATCATGACGGCAAAAACATTTCTGTAACTAAGTAAGACAGAAGTGAAATTTCAAACATTAACATATAGACATATTTATGAGCTAAATGGTGAGATCAGTTGTTTAACTTTTTATTATTCATATAGTGATCAGTGAGTACATCATGTCAAATGGTATTCCACATATGCTTGTGACCATGTATTTATATTCTCGGTTTTGTCGTTAGGTACATATTGCTTAGATGAGTGATGGGTCTATTAAGGACTCTAGGTTTTGGTTTGATTTATGGGATTATATAGTGAGTTTAAAAAAAACTCAACAACCATAACTCCTCCAATATACCACGAACATCATCAGTAAATTGTCAAATCAGTCACTCAGAAACACACAGGAGTAACTTACTTCCTGCTAGCTGTACATGAAACCTTTGGTGTATAAGATGGTATTTCAGGAGTGAGAAAAGCTACTAATGTAACCAATATCTCATTTACTTCTTCTTTGTGTATTGCAAGAGAATAACAATGACGGCCAGTATAATATCAATCTGCCTGAAACTACCACTTGGGGACTAGATGAAGATTTCACGCTTATGAATATCTAAAGATATCTTAATATTACTATTTTAATTATCAATTAGCTGTCATCGATCTCCTAATGAATGACGAATGATTTTTGATGTTGCTTTTTTAAGATTTACTTTTGGGGGTTTTTTTTTTTGGTAAGTAACTAATACCAATTTGAATTAATTATTTGGGACCATTGTAATTATGACCGGGTCACAGTGATGATCAACAATTACATTTTATATCCATTTCCTTCAATAATTGTCATTCAGTCTTGCATTCTGACAGACCCACTCTTAAAATATAAATATACAGGTACCAGTACTTGAAAGATAATGTTTGGTGTTTTTTTTGTTTTACTTTAACAAAGAAGATGTTTTTTTCATCTGTTTCCCCCAACTCAAGATTTTTAAGTTCTGTATCTACCTAATAATCTTTATCAAAATTGTTTGAGTGGTTTTAATAATCAATATGTTTACACATTTTCTAATGAGACAGATATACCAATTTCTCACTATATATTTGAAGTTTCATCATCAGTGATATTTATGTATCTCAGATATGTGTTGTTTAATGTCTGCACAATATATTAATCAATTACTATACAATTTCAAGCTGATCCAAACCATATGTGAAATACTGATATCATATGTATTTTCATATCAAGTTTACACCAAAAATTACTTTACTCTCTAAGCAAATTGGCATAATAACTGCACTTACCCTTTTTTTAATATTCAATTTGATTACAACTTCTTATCGATAACTATATTCTAATCAGATCAAGACATTTTACCAGTTACATTCTGTAAAAAAGAAAATTGTAAGGATCTTTGAAAAATCTATTCAATGCTAAACAATGAGGCACTCTCAGCTGTTATTCACACAAAAGAATATTTTCTGTTTCATTTTATGTATTTCTGTTGAATGTAGTGTGATTTATGTGTAATTATATATCGTTGAGAGATTTTATTTGAAGATGACCCTGTAGTGGGCTGTACAGGTGATGATTGATATATCAATTCTTTTAAATATATATCAATACATGTTGTGCAAGAGCATGGTCATGCATTTCTGTGGGATAAATTTAAATTAATCTTTTTGAATTCAGTTGTTAAACTTGATAACTCTAATGTCAAGGGTCCTCTCTTCTATATAAGTTTTGAGTGATCAAGAATTCGAAAAATATCAATAGTTTAAAAAAAACATAGAAAATTTTGTTCCGACCATTACATAGCTTATAGGTACTTGTAGGCAGATGTTTATATTAATGAATTGGAAGGTTTACCGCCAGTTTTAAGGTACTTTGTCCAGTCAAAATTTCAATCAGATATATCAATTGGTGTAAACTTTTAACAAGTGAAAAGCTGTCAATGTTTTCTTTTATGTGAACTGTATCCATAATCCATTTGTCAACACTGAATTGATAAACACTACCTATCCAGAGAAATGGAGTACCGTACCCTACATGTATATGCAATATTCTGCTAGAAAATGACTAAGTTCAACAGCTGGTATTTTTTTCATTAATTAACAAAAATCAAAATCCAAGTAATATGCACATCTCTGATATATGTACAATTGATCAGCAAAGCATCAACTTCTTATCTTGAAAACTCTAGGAGGAGTTATCCGTACAATAGGGGTACCCTTTTGGCAGCCTCCAGCCACTTGCCTGACTGCCCGCCCACCATTTTCACCATTTAAATAACCGGATTTTTCCTTTGGAAAACCCTATTAAATATTTAAAATTACTTCAAAATGAATCCATCAAAGCAAATATAATTTTTAAAAATTATATATACTCCTTAAAAATTCACACATCAAACCTAATCAAGAGAAGTGCAAAAGTAATGTTATTTACTTTTATTCTTATCATGTAAAAATTATTGTAAATAAAATCAGATTAAAATTTACTATCTTTGTTTTTCTTTGAATTTCAATTTACATTTACAGTGCATAAACACCCTTAATAGAGTTAAGTTTCAGTTTTAACCATACTTCTGTTTTCCGCAGTGTCATTACACAATGTGGTTATAAATCTGAAACTCACAACTCTAAATGTAAAGTCTATTTGCCTGCTTAACTACTTAATTTAAGAATAAATAATTAAATGGCATAATGAATATTTATCACAAATCACCATATTAAATTGTTATATGTATACTGCCTTCAGAAACCAATCAAAGACCAGATTTTAAACAGCTTACTGGATGAAAGGTTTCAACAAAATGCATCTCAATAGAGATATATATTAAATTACTTCATATTGTTCTATTTTTCGCAATTAAGACAATGGTTCACCTATAAAACAGAACAATGGGATGACCCATACATGAAAATATAAAGGACACAGACAAAAATCCAAGGCTCGGATGCTATTGAAACTTGAAAATAATAAAACTTTAAACAGCACTAAAACATGTGATACTGCAGTACTTAATGGATTAAGATAAGAGATTGTGTAATGTTGCAAAGAACTGTTGACACATGTGTATCATTCATTATGTACAGAGAGATATTCTTGTAAAATAGGACTTAGGAAATCTGGAATTATTTCCCCTCAAAAACTTTCATTGGTGAGTAATACATATTAGCAAACAATCTAATTTTGGTCGATGAATATACTGTGTGCAGATTACAAACTTGTTCCTTTTGTATTCATTATATTTAAAAGTACCATGATTTCAAAAACACACCAAACTATAATTAGCTATAATGATGATTTTAAAAAAGAAAGAGTATTCTTAATTTGAAACCATTTTTCTCTTGAGTATTAGGTTTTGCTTTGCTTATTATTCATGAGAATATTTTGTACAACATGCACCCCACTCCCTTCAATTTTTTTTTCATTTTTTTTTTATTTGTTAAAAGTTTAACATGACACCTGTTCATTAACTTTTATACAGTTATCTGCTGGATATGAGGGCAAACTATTTTTGCTGACCTGAAGACATAAATGTTGCCTGAAGTTAAAGGCCAAGGGCAACATTCATGTCTGACAGTTCAACAAATTGAATAAACAGCAACATACATTAGATATGCGCTTACTTTGTCTAGCAAAGACTTTGAAATACTTTGTTATTTAATATACAGTGTATGTTCAGGAGCTGCTTGTCTTTCTTGAATTAATTCAACCATGCATCTTTTGGTTACAGACCCTGATTGTTATATAATAAAAACTACTTACAATCAACTTAGATACCTATTAAAATCGAATTTATTTTCTACACATACAACCTGAAATCTGCAGAAACAATGTTGTTGATTGCTAGTGGACATTTTTCTATGGTCCAGACACTGATCACACCTTAGCATGTATGTCAATCAAATTCGATGCTATTGTTTTTAGATTGATTGACAAGCAGCATATTTTGAAGTTTAATTGCCCTGGTTAAAAAAGAAGGGAGTGGTTGTAAAATGCTTGGCCTTGAAGGCAATTTAGTAATTAAATATGCAATTGTAACTTGACTCTTCTGCCTACATTAATTTTGTTTGATTCTAAATATTTTTACCACAGGTTTTTAAACAACTACAGATTAGCCTGGGTTCAGACAAATGAGATTATTAATTGGAGTATAAAACAATGAATGACTTCAGAACAGGTAAACGCAAGAAAGAGGTGTCGTCTTTTACACTTCCTTCTCCAAGAAAAGATAGCAAACTTGGAAAGATACCAGAAAAAGATTCAATAACAAAACTCAAGCAGACAGAAGATGCAACCATGAACTTCAGTCGCAATAACACAACATTGTCTGCACATGTAACAGATCAACCAGTGCTCCAGTTAAGCCTCGTAAGGCAAAGAACATATGTCAGCGGTCTGAACACCAAACGCAGACCCAACAGAAAGGCAAACCCGGTTCCTCCCAGTCAAATGTTAAACCAACTGTTGACTGGGAAAGAAAACATGACAGGTAACAAAGTAAAAGATGTGGAAAGTTCCTATAAACAGCTTGAAGAGTTGTACAATGAAACCAAAGAGAAACTGACTTGCCCCAAAAATGAAAATCTAAGCTTTCTTGAACTTTTCAAGCTCCTTGTGAACGTCTATGATGCATCAAAATTGGCCAACGATGAACTATCTAGCAAAAATAAGAATCATGTTGAGAAAATTACAGAGCTTGAACAACGGATATCGGAGAATGCAGAATTCTATCAAAAAGAATGTGGGAAGCTTAAAAATCAAATTGATGAAAAAGATGTTGAGATTCAGAGGCTTTTGAGCACAAATGAAAAGTTAACAAAAGAAAAACAAGAACAATCAGAGAGATTGAAAAAGCTTGAAAAAGAAATTGACCAAAAAGATACAATGTCCAAAGGTGTGTGCCCAGAATGTCAGCTGAAGAGCCAGAGGAAATCTTGCAGTGAGCTAGACACCACAGACAACATGACTCTAGATCTAGAGATAATGAAACAACCACAACCACCTCACTCTAAGAGATCAAATGGAAGTCTTCCTACCAACAAATTCAGAAGTCGACACGTGAGGAGTGATAGTGAAATATTTGTCAGTATGGAATCCCCAAGACCTCTGTCTTCTGGAGCTACCCGTAGTATTCTAAGTTCTGCATCGAGTGTTTCAAGAAACTCATCTGCCAAGAGCTGTAGGATAAAGTCATCAAAACAGAGCAAAACAGAAACAACTTCCATTAAACATTTGGCCCCATGGATGGCCAGTCCGGAAAAACCCCCCTCCATGCCAGGGAACTCTCGAAGCAATACAGAGATTTCAATTTGCAGCTCTCATATCAGTTTTGCCAACCAATCAGCGGCCAGTTTAAATGGACACTGGTCGAGAGAAAGTAGTGATCTATCATCATTTGCAAACAGCCCTTGCTCTATGTAATAATCTTAATACATGTACAAGTATATATATTTAACATTTTCATGTTTAATAGTGATCTATGTATGAAAATTTCGATGAATAAAATTTTGTTTCATTGTGTTATAAAAAATCTCTTCTTTATAAACAAAGTAAAAATTAAGTTCTATTTTTAAAAATTGTTTATAGCACTTAATTGGATTTAACTTGCATACACATGCATAATACATTCACACTGAATATTTTCTTTGAGGAATTGAAAGCTATACACAATACTAGGTAGTGGCAGGAGCTATATTATGTAAACACTGATTATTGAACGCAATATCAATATTATGGTCAAAAACATTTAGAAGCACAAGTTTAACTTGCACTTCTGATGATGAGTGTGTGGTAAGGGAACAATCAGCACCAATTACATATACATAGTCATCTTTCAATGTCATGCATCCTTACAATAAAAGTCAATAACTGACTGACTTAAACTCTGATAGATACCTGTGCATTGTTGTAGCAGACACCTGGATAAAAAAAAATTATATGGCCTCACTTGCATGTAATAAATTGCTACAAGTCAATCTAATACATTTGTATTTGCCAGCTGTTGATATTATAAATCAAAGTTTTTGTTCATTTATATTATACCTATTGCTATAGGCTTATTTCAAGATATTTGATCACTGTTGCTCCGATTAGTTACAAAACCTTGGGCAGGCATTTCATCTATTACCTTTATCATAATTGATAATAATGAACAATAGCTAACAGTTCAAATAAACATTGGATACTTAGTAATTTTTTTTTTTACTCATTTTTAAAAGCACCAATTATCCTGTGCTGTATTTTGTGACTGATAATTCATAACAGATATTTAAACATTTACACAAAACAATTTTTCAAGGGGTTTTAAATTTATCTTCCAATGATAGTGCATGCGAATCTTCTCTGAGTTTAAAGCTTCATTATGCAATCTGTAGCTGTCGATTGCAGTTTAAATCTCTCCAATTGAACTAAAGAAAAGTTGTATGGAAAACTTCACAAATCTTTCAATATAGAAGAGTGTGAACAAGCTCTTATATTGAAATGAATTTATACTACCAATAGGACCAGACTTTGGAATTAATACATGTATAACTATTTGGGAATGACAAACCAGAATGCATTTGTCACAGTGAACGAAGCTGAAGTGGTTTTGGAGCAAATTTCATTCCTCCTTTAAGGTCCATTTCTTTGAAATCGCTGCATAGAGATAAATCTAGCAAGGAGGTACCTTATATATCTAGGATACAGAAAATGTGACAACTACATGTCTGCTGGGAGGCCTGCAAAAATTTACACCTGATAAGGATATACTTTACCTGATCACCAACAAAATTGGATATTGATATTTTTTTCCCCGCATTATCATAGAGATATGGGAAAAGCCCAATCTGTGACAGCTTGATTAGAAATTATGTACTTGTGTGCAATTGTGGAAATGTTTGTGGAATATGAAGTAATTTTGGAAGCATAAATGAGTCCTGGGTGTAAATTTCTCTAAGGTAAGAATTCTTTTTCAAATTCATGGTGGGGGTGCACAGGGATACAAATCAACTTGAATGTTTGCCAAAAATATCAATTTAAAATTCAATGAAAGCTGAATATAAAAAGGATACAGATTTATAAAAAGTAAAATGGCTGTATATGCATCCATTTAGGGTGTTTAAATTATTTGATAATCTCTCTGATAACACTAAATCTTGAAATCTACCAACAACTAGCAGGTAAGTTAATCGATCTGTTCATTGCATCATACTGAACTCTTAACACATGTATAAAATGTCTTAAAACATGGATTTAACTTGCAGATCTGATATAATATAATTATCAATTAGAATAGGATGAATTTAAGCATACCCTCAGGATTTACTTCAACACTTCATAGACTCAGCTGGTCTAGATCTATTTTGGTATATTTTGTTGAAGTTTAAAAGAGTTTCCTAATTGTAATCTTGTTCCAAGTGAAAATTCAATATATTGAACTCACAGAGCAGTAAAACTCGTTTAGTACGAACACGGATATAGCGAAATCTCAGATATAGCAAAGTTTACTTGAGTCCCCATAAATTCTTAACAAATCTTTGCAAAATTTTACTGTTTATAACAAATTACAGATATAACACATTTACGGAAATAACGAACTGATTTCCCATAGAGGTGAATAATAACGAAATTTAACACTATTATAACAAATTTCTTTACAGTTTAAAAACTTTGCACTACAATTTAACATAAGAGTTTGAATAAATTTATTTTCACATCAATTAGCAAAAAATGTATTCTGTATGGTGAAAGAAAACATGTATATAGTGAATTCGCTATAGTTATTATTATGACTTCGTTATACAGATATAAGGAAGTTAATCCATTGGTCCCTAGGACTTCGCTATACATGAGTTTTACTGTAAATGAAACATATTAAGGCCATGCACATCTATAGAACAAATTATATAATGTTTCGCTCTAGTTTTCTTCATTTTATCTACAAAATATCACACCCATTCCCCCCCCCCCCCCCCCCCCCCCAATGAACTGGTAAAGCTGCAAAGCAAACATTCTGGAAACAGGTCATCTTTGACCCTATCATGTACATTCTGTTTAACCTTGAAACTTCCATAAAGGACTATCTGCGGGATAAAATGTTTTTATGCCCCAAAATTCAAAGTTATGAGTGGAGCTTTAGAAATTTGCTCATAGCAAGATTAAAACATATATAATTTAAGTTTGACAAGATAAACTGTCTGACTAAAGTCATAATAGAGATAAGATATAGAGATGATGATCTTATTTCACAAAAAAGTACGAATTTCAGCATAACTTGGGTATTTCCTATCAGTTTTTTGAGAAGGAAACATCGAGCGCATGCCTACTCCAACACCATTTTTTAATATGATGTGCAAAATAATATGAACCATAATATATGTTAAAATGGTTTTGGAGCAACGATGCGCTCTATATTTCCTACTGTTGAATATGGAGAAAAAGTTTGGAATTTTTCATGTTTTTGAGAAATGGCGGGAAATGGCCCTTTTAAGTGACGTCATAGAGGCAGGAGGAATGAACGATGTTGTAAAACTGTTAAATTTCTGTAACTAAAATATTTAGTTTTATATACAATTAAAATATCAGTATGATATGATGTTTTTTTTAAATTTGTGAAAAAGGGGGGCAGATATTGGACCTTATTGCATATGGTCCTTTGAAAGAATATCATTATGATAGTTAATCAGCTTAAAGAAAGAGAATATTGAGTGATTATTAGTTTATAAGGTAATCATTTGTTATAATGGTGCGTACATTTCATCAAGTGGACAATTAATCTGATGCTTTCCGAATTTTGTTATCTTGCATTTTTATATTGCTTTATTGACAGATAAACTTAATTTGGGACTTCATTAACTAAATGGCACTAAATCAGACGAAGAAATCAAGATCTACAAAAACCAATTCCAGTGACAAAGACCTACAAAAGAAGGAGGAAACAATAACCAAGGAAACGTGTGAGAATGGCCAAGCTGCTATGGAATCCTCTCGGAGAACGACTGGCCAGGCTAAACCCTTGCCAGATTCTCCAAGAAAATCACTCGAACACTCAAACAGACACGACAGAGGTTCCACTGAGGTAGCAAAAAAACAAACTGACTCGGTGAAAAATCAAGCAGAGTCAGCCAAAGGGCAAGGAGCAAAATCTAAAATAAGTCCAACTAAGAAGCTATTAAAGATTGAAAGAAATCAAACTGAAGCTAAGAAGATGCTTTTTCAAATGAACAGCCAGCTTACAGAGCTTCTGTTGGGCAGGCCAAGTTTGACAGAAAGTCCAACGGACCTCACTAGAAGATCACTAACAGAAGTTCAAAACTTTGGCAAGGACATCTGGGCTCTTTTGGGGGGGTCAGGCAAAAAGCCAGGCTGTTTCCTGGAGGAAACAGGACGTCTCTTGAGAGACTTTTCTCAACTCAAACTTCTCTACCAAAAGAGTGAATCAAATCTAAAGAGTGAAAAAGACCTAGTGAAGTTCTACACAAGCAAATGTAGAGCATATCAAAATGAATCTGAAAAATTGAAAGTGGAGAAAAAGCAAGTCGAGGAAAAAATTAAAGAATGTGAGGACAAAATCATTGAACTTGAAAATACAATTGTTCAGACGAAGCAGAGTCATCACAATGGAATTAGAATACTCACTGACAAACAAGCAGGTCTGCAAGAAAAACTAAACAAATGTGAATCTTCCTTATTATCTACGACAGAGAAAAACCATGAACTACTTGAGGAAAATCAAAGTCTTAAAGACAAAATCCTGGATTTGGAGCAAAAACACAAATCTCTTGAAAAAAAGTGTGTTAATTATCACAAAGATATTGAAAAAATAACTCATAAAAACAAACTGCTAGATAATAGGAACAAAAAGATACAGTCAGAGATGGATGTGATGAATGTCAGAAACATTGAACTCAGGACCAAGAACAAGTCCATCTTGAAAGATTCCAACCATTCAGATGAAAGAAATCGTGAACTGGAGGAAAAAGTATTGAAACTGTCAGCTGAAATAGAGACTAGCTACTCAGAAGTTGATCATTTACGATACGAAAATCATGATCTAAAAGTAAGACTCTTGAAGTATGAAAATGAAAACGAGTCAGATATGAAAATTGAGGATTACGCAGAAGCATTACAAGAACAAGATGCCAAAATGAATTTTAAGAGGCGAAATAGTGAACACTCCATGATCAGTTGTGCCAACAGTGGACACAGCTCAACCCTTGATAGTCAGGGAAGAGCATCTCGACTCACCAGACCAGAGTCAGGGATCTCAGATGTTAGTTTTGCAAACAGTTCTCACTCAGATGAAGTGCCAAGGTGAAGAAATGGAAACTGCCATGAACAGTACACAACTTTAAAAGAGAAATGAATCAGGATACTGAATTTTGTAGGTGTTGGAATTAGGGATGACATTTATATTTGATCTAATAATAGTACATTACAAAAGTCTGTATCTACTTGCTAACTTAAATGCTCAAAACAAGACTGTACTTTATTAGGCATGAAATTATGTTTTTCAATGACAAGTATTTACCAATACTTCTCAGAGCTGCAAATCAAATCTTTTTTCAGATAAATAAAGACTGTAAGATAATCGCCTTTCTTAGAGTATTTCCTCGATGACGTCTTTTGAAAATTGATATGAAAAGAATCCAATATAATCACTGAATGTCTATCTTGCCAAGGTCATCAGATCAACTAGTTGTGGAAATGAAATATGTGGTCCTGTTATAGCAACCTATTCATGCTGTTAAACTTGAAAATGACACTTTGAAACCCTCTAGCCAATAAGAATATATCATGACATTTGAAAAAATGATTATACTCATGTACATTTATATAGTCAAAGCAAATAACAATAGTCCTTTTTATCAAACATTAAATGTTCATACATAACTTAATCACAATTATTCACAATTATATTGTATAGTACCTGTATTGAGAAATACTGAGAACAGGAAGTCACCCATTTTCCGATTTTAATAATTGCACCAATAAAATGTATTATCAAATATTCAAAACAGCAAGTTGTTTTTTACCATTTTTTTTTTTTAAAAATTACTATTATAAGATATACAGATAGGGAGCAAGAGTTGAACCCTTTAATTCTCTTAGAATTTTTAAGTCAAATTTTTAATTTTAAGTTGGTCAGATCATATATTCAGCAGACTGAAGATCATAATTCATTGATGTACACATGCACAGTCATTATCTTATAGATGTAGCTCTTACCGGTACATTAATTAGATCTGAGTAAATTCAAACCTATCAATTAAGCTTTTTGAACTACATGTGTCTATTGATTTTCCTGTTAAATCTCTTTTACACATTAAATTTCTTTTTGATTTTACATTTAATTTTGCAGACATAAAACTTGACCCATCACTCATTGCAATTCATAAAAATTCTCTGCAATATTTTTTCATTTCATCAAAACTTTAATTACTTTGCTTGAGTAACTTTCATCAAGTTGGCAGCTGTAAATATTCAATAAAAAGTGAAATCCCCCATCCCTTCTCATTAATAAAAGTATCCTATCAAAAGAAACAAGTAAACCTTTTACAAAGTTTCTAGGCAAATAAATGCATGCAACAAAAAATAAAAAAGCATGTTCAAACAAAACTTCATTTGATGCAGAAGTTATAAATAGAAATGGATCACTGTCTATTTCTGACCTGCATTAATCAATACGCAGAATATGAGGGCCAGGAAGAATAGAAAGGTTCCTTAGTTTACCGGTACATAAATATGTTTGGCTGTGTATTCTATTTAGCGTTTTTGGCATAAAACGGCATCTGCTAAATCAAGTACATCACCAAATGTAAAATATATAGATAGTAGATAAATAGATACATTCAGAAATGAGCTAAATCAAATCCACGCAAACTTGTTGAAAAATCATATTCCGCCAAATATCGTACCCACTAAATATAATACGTTTACAGTATTCCATAGCTAGTGCATCCATGCAGACATTATAAAGATGGTTTCAAAGATCTGTAACATATTTTCTGTATTTCATTTGTCAGAGTAATAATGCAGTTTAATGACAAAAATTTTGGTCTTACATAACCTGCAAACTGAAATTTTATCAATAAAAAATGCATTCCATTTGAATTTTAAGTTTAAAAAAAATCAGTTTTGACAATTTAATTGGCAGAATTAGGAAAGATTTTCATGGAATTGCATAATACTTCCCATATTTACATTATTATACAATCCATGCTAGCTTAAGAATTTACCGTATCTTAAATAGCATTAAACAAAGATCAAAATAAAATTTCAACAATACATTAAAGGTGGATATTTAAACGATCATTTATTCATTTGTTTGATAACTGTATCAAATTACCCCTCTCAAATGTTTGATGCATGTTTTATCACTGTATATTAATCATTCATAAATTTTTAACTACCCCTGCCCATTAATTTTAGTTACCTTATATATTCAGAGTGTAGAGTTTAGCAATTTTGTAGTTTCAATTGAAACTCATCAAAAATCCTAACACTGAAGACATTAAATTAGATATAGATTGTCATCCCAAATGACATAATATCCAAGAAAATTCTTGGGAAATTTTTGCACACACTAGCATTCGACTAAAACGACTCCTTTGTGAAGTGTTCCCTGTGAAATGAATTTTGTAGTCCAAATTGAGATGATAAAGTAGACCTCATGCTAAGAGCAATCGGACAGAACCTTATAAATGACAAATCAATAAGAAGTACCTGCATGTCTGCAAATAGAATAAAACAATATTTCTCTCCTAAATCGGCACAATCGTGTTTGCACCACTTTCAAGTACCTTTGTGAAAAAGATGACCCATCCCTATACTGTTTTTGAAAACTAAGCAATGAGAAAAGTGTCTTGTAAATTACTGTCACAAAAGACACAACAATGAAACCAAATTTTCGGATTTATTTAGACGTCGGAACAGAAAATTAATACATTATCTATACCTTGTAAGGATCAATTATGCAAACAAAGTGTCAATCTACCAAGATATTTGGTAAATAGCCCAAAATTTTGGTCGTTTTTCATGCTGCTATTGCTTAAAACATTGTAACACCCCATCACAAAATGTAATGCAGTATTCAGTTGTACATGTACCAAGCTCCTGAGGATATCAAAATCTTCACAGGTAGCCGACACCTGAGGACAGCAAATAAGAAAGGTATTTATTTTTCTTTTAAACATTTCAAATGAAATGACAATTGAAGTCTACTTACTAAAATCTTTTATATGTATGAAAAATAAATTTTTACCCTACATTATATCTTATTTCAATTCAATAATTACCAAAACATATTGATGGAATGCAAATAGATAAATTATCCATTGATTATATTCATCATTTGATCTAATTCATTATTTGAATCTTTCAAAAATATTCCAATGAAACAAGAACCCTTACCTAATCCCAATTTATGAGCTCTAATGAAATAGCAATATGTGATGCTTTAAATTCCATCAATGCTTTACAGGATATGTTATCAAATCAAATACCAGTTACTTATGGTAAATATGCAAGTGATTTATATCTTTTCCATCTTACTTAAGGAAATGGCTGGACGTACTAGCAAAGCTTTTCTTAGGGTCCACAGTATCTCAATGGGACGACTAAGTAAACCATCTCCTAACCCTCAACAAACAACCAAAGGTCAAGCCTCTCCCAGAAAGACAAAGGGGGCAGCAGCACTTAAACCATCAGTTGATTTGCAGAAACAGAAGGTGGAACAACTTTGTGAATTACTCCTTGGAAAGACTTCTATGAGTGACAATGTTTTCTCGAATTGCCAGGATTCAGTGAAAAGACTTGAAGCGTTACGAGCAGAAATACTAAAGGAGGTACCATGGGCGAAGGATTTGACTGAGCAGAACAGTTTCATGGGGATAACTGGACTTCTTTTAAAGGAGTTCCAGAAACAAAAAACTGAAATAAAAAAGCTCTTGGATCATCAGAGTGAACAAGTGAGGTTAATGGAATACAAAGCAAAACAAATTAAGGAACTGCAAAACAAGCACCAGATTCAGATTGTTGCAAAGGAGGAGGACAACAAATATCTGATTTCTGAGTTAAACAATATAAAACTGGAAAACCAGAAACTTCAAGAACAAACCAAGAACTATTTAGAACGCATTGAAAATCATGCAAACCAATTAAAAGCCAGTAGAGACAGTGAAAAAAAGTGTCAAGATGAATTAAAACAATTGACATCAGTCATGAGTATGAAAGCGATGAAGTCCTCTCTTTCATTTTTGTCAAGGGAAGTTAGTAGAAAATCTTTCAAAAGTGATTCAGACATGTGCGATTCTTCAGTGAGTTTCGCCAACAGTGAAACCTCAACAGTACTCAGTGTCTCCTCTGAGAGAGAAACCAGTCAGCTATCAGAGTTGAGTTTTGCTAACAGCACTAAATCTGAGGAACAACAGTCCCCTTGTATTCTATGTTCACAGACATCCCACACAACCCAAACATTTCTCTGTAAGCAATGCATTGATAAAAATAAAATCATCTGAATTGTTTTTTTATTGTATGTTCTATAATTTCAAAATCTAGATTTTATATCAAACCTACCATATTCTTCGTATTGGATAGCTATAAAGCCAAGTAACAATTGTATCAATCCCAAGTTCACACAATATGTAAGTTGTACCAGCGTTGGTTTCCATTAGCCTAAAAAAATTCACTTTTTTCAGGACACGGTAAAATATTAAGCACCACAGTACAATTGATCTGTGCAAAAGTAAAATTTACATCATAGCAAGATTCAAATTCACAACTGTTACATGAGTTTGTTAGGAGGCCATGGGTTAAAATTCATTAAAAAAATAAAAGGATTGAAAAAAAAATAAAAATTAAGTCTTTTACTAAAATATTTGGTTTGGTCTGATAGCATGACATAATTGATTTTCATAAAAAAAGAGTTCACACTCTTTGTTCCACAGTGAAAAATTAAATGATAGGAAAAGCCTGTGTGCATGCATATCCTAACTGAGAGATCAAGAAAATCAATTTATTTTATCACTGTTGCAGATAAATAGTGACAGAGTGAATTTAAATTATATCAAAACATAACATTTAAAACTTAATTTAAATGAAACTGTACAGTATAATTTTACTGAATAGTTTCACATGGTTGTTTGACTGTTCCCTTTAACTGACGGTTCTCCAATGTTTAATTTTGATAAGCATAATTATGATGTAGTTTTAATTACTAGTACACAGGCATAGAATAAACTTTTACTTTCAGGCAATAGTTTTTAAAAAAAATTATTTCACACTTTATTCAAGAATATTGTTCTTAGCAGTAATTAATACATGCACATATGGAGAATTAACTAAGATGCTGAGGAAAGGATGCTTTGAATGTTGAGCTTTACTGTTGATTGCTGAGGGATCGTTGCATGATGCCTGCTGTAACCTGAGTAGCTAGATTTAGGACACTCTAAAGGCCTGTTTTAAAAGACTACAAAACACTATGCACTATGTGATTAAGCTTTTGTATATCATTTATTGACAACTTGTCAACTTGCTGTTGAGAGCAACCAGTGAGCCCCCCCCCCCCCCCTTCATTTTTTCTTCGCTGTGTATGCCTATGTTCTATTGTTACAGCAATGCATAAATGTGCACAAGACACAATAATTTACCTTTGAAGATAATAATTTAGGAAATTAACCTTTAAAGACATAGTCGGTCCAGTTGATTCAGAAGAGATAAGTGGTTATTCCATTAGCATAATTAACTGTTCTTGTCTCCCTTCATGTGGTCTTAAATGATACGAATAAATGAAATGAAAAATGCTGTGACATTCATATACAATGTTTCTGGAACTGTGTGTGCATGAGAGAGAGAGAGAGAGAGAGAGAGAGAGAGAGAGAGAGAGAGAGAGAATGAATGAATTATTCAGTTGCCAAGCACACAGTCTTTTTGAGACATACAATAGATCTTGACAGGAAACTCTACAAGTAGTTTGGACTCCATAACACAGAGTCCTGTTCGTTCAAATTGATTGAGACTAAGATTAAATCTTGACATGATTATGCAGGTCCTTCAGAATATTTTGCTTTTTGCAAATACCTGTATAGAGCTTTACTAGGGGACTAAAGCCTTCTAAAAATGAGAATTAGTTTAAAAATTGATGTCATGGTCATCATACAGAAGACAGATGTAGAAAATCCACATATGTTCATGTTCTTTATTAACTTTAAGCTGTACAGCTTATCAGTACAACAAATATAAACAATATACACGTACAGGTAGGTTAACAGGAGAATGTGACAGAAGTGTACATATGATATCAACATCTAATTTGCTTTAAGTAAATCTTGTCTTATTTTCAAGCTAAAGTAAATAAATTTACCCAAATTACATAGATCTTTTACATTTTCAACATTAAAAAGCTGCAAACGTTTAGACATTGAAGGCTTTTTCCAATAATAAGGCTTCATGTATTTTTTGTGATAGCCTTCGTATATAGGACATATTAAAATGAAATAAAATTCGTCTTCAATAGAATTTGAACATAGAAAACAATTTCTATCATGTCTTTCAATATTATAAAATCGACCTGTTTCTATTGCTAATTGATGCGAAGACAACCTGAATCTTGAAATACACTTTTGATATTTGACTAGAATGGATTTCCTTAAATAAAATTGTAAATCATGGGTTGCAATTAAGTATTTGAAAAAAGAACATTTACTAGAACTATCTAGTTGAGAAAAAATATTCTGTGTAGCTTGATCAAATATATGTTGTTTGACAACAATGAGATCTGCAGCTGTTATTTTTTGTTTTTCCCACAATTCAAACATACCCAGATTGCATAAAAAATCTTTAACATGAGAAAACCAGTTTTTTGCATTATGTATTTCGACTCAGTCATATAGTGTATAATAGCAATGTTGAATAATACAATTATTACGGTACAGAATTTTTTTCCAGAACTTAACTATGCTAAATATTCTTTGGTACAGCAGAGGAAAGCGTCCTAATTCAGAATAAACTACTACATTACAAGTTGACCTTTTAACACCCAAGATATGTTTACAGAAATAAAGATGAAGTCTCTCAATATCAAGTGCTTTGAGTGAACCCCATACCTCAGAGGCATAGTTAATGACACTGCCAACAAAACAATCAAACAATGATAGCAAAGTATTATGATTAAAATACATGTTTCTAATATCTTTTTTCAATATAAATAATGCCTTTCTACCTTGCTCAGCACGTTGTTTCTCAGCTCTAGAGAATTTATTATAGAGTAAAAAATAATGCCTAGATATGCAAACTGATCTACAATTTCAAGTGGTTTACCATAAATATACCATGTCATATAAAGCTAATTGTTTTAGGCTCTCCGGCAACATTCTTAACAATTCCTGACATGCAAAGTTTTAATTACCAGTAATTTAACAAATGCTTAAAAATACAAATCATCATTTCAGCAGGTTAGCACAATAATTAATTAAAATAAGCCTTTTAAAATTAGAGAACAATTTTTTTATATGTATTCTCTTTCAATTATATCAAATATATATTTGTTAAGTAAAAAAATAAAAATATTAATCATCTTTTAATTAATAATGACAGCATATATTTGGGTGGGAATTACCCATTGCTTGACCCTTGTAGACAGTTACACAAGATCTTATCTATCATTAATTGAACTGCTAATTAGATAGTTAGATACGAGAAGTGGTACACGCAAATTATATCAATTTTATCCGTGTGAAGATCTGATATAATCTTGAATAGATGCATAGATAGGCCCTCTTATTTAAAATGTATGTGGTATTACTTAAACCACTCATTGACAGTTTGGATCTAGAAAAAACAAGTCCTGATCTTTAATTTGATTTATGTTGAGAATTTATTTTACATGTAACTTATTGCACAACTGAAGAATAAATCCAGGTATTTTGAGAGAACCTAGGTCTCCCGTAATGAGCAAGTATGCCGGACCCACCAAAGAGATCTAATTCAAAGCTAAATTCTTTGGACAAAAGACGAAATCGACAACCTTCTTTTATGAAAAATACTTTATCAAAGAAAGGAAAGGAGCAACCTTGCAAACCTAACCTGGACATCATAATACAGCAAATTCATGAACTTGTGCAAAGTCCAAAATCCATTGGCAATGATTCTGTGTCTAATGCTCAAAATACTCTCTGTCAACTTGAGGCATTCAGAAATGAGGCTCAAACACTGCTAGGAAATCCTGAAGGACCCAATGTGACTTGTCTAAGAGATCTGGTAGACCTCATCTTGAAAGAAATCAAAAACCTACAGTCCAATTTGATAGAAAAAGATGCAAACTTTAAACAGCAGAAACAAGTGACCGAATTTTTTCAGCGCAAAAAACAAGAAGCCGACAATAATCTTCAATTGAAAATAATTGAATTTGAGGAACTTACAAAAGAGAAACAAGATCTGGAAAAGAGACTCGCAAAACTTACAAAAGAGAAACAAGATCTGGAAAAGGAACTCGCAACTTCTGAGCTAGAGATGAAACAGTTAAATGATTGTTACAATGAAGATAAAAAAATGTGGGAAAAGAAACAAATGAAACAGATGAAATGTGAGTGGGTGAAAGAATGGGTTAATACAGAATCAAAGGATCCAGGGAAATCTGACCAAACAGACTGTAAAAATCTACTAAGACCAAAGTCAGCCCTTCTTAGAATAAAGAGTGCCATTTCAACAATAAGTTGCGCCAACAGTGGAAAAACAAATTCTGATTTTTTTCAAAAGGACACTGGACAAACTGATATTGCTTTGGACAAAACCTGGAAAAAAAATTTCTATCTTCGTCGAAAGAACAGTGGACAAACTGATATCAGTTTTGCAAATAGCAGTGAATTTTTAAGTGTTGTGCAAAATGATATCTGAAAAGATGGTAGTGTAAAATTCCATCTAAAAGTCAATTTCTTGAATTTCTAATTTTTAACGATTGTATCATGTTTCATTGTTTAATGTTCTAAGGACACTGTTAACATGGTTTTGCAGTGGGTGAAAAAAAAAATACAAAACATTGTTTGATTAAAAATCTAAGGTAATCACTAATCAAATGTTTGCTCTTTAATTGGTTTTGTTATATATATGTAATTAATGAGAAACATAATAAGAAACATTTTTTGAGAAAAATGGTGCAGGTTTCTGGAGAATTCAAGTTGATCACAACATATTTCATGATACAAGGTTTGATCCAAAATTAATGTCACTTATGCATTGAGCTTATAATTATTACTATAAAGAACATTTTATTGAATCAAAATATGAATAATAACAATATTACTCTTGTCTAAAATTTAAATATTCTTTCATTTTCCATAAAAAATTCAAATAATATGAAGTACACATTGTCATAATGGAACATTGATTTGTTGCATAAAAAATTAACGAGTTTGACATCATTATAATTTATTCTGGAGTAAAAGAGCATTAAAAGTATGTCTTTGCCACATTGATTATCTGGTGCTATTCATATCTATATCAAACAACAAAAGGTCATGCTGCAGCCATAAAATTTAATTGTTTCAATTTATGGAAAACTTCAGTACCGGTAATGGCAATAAATATACCAAACTGAAAGCCAGAGAGTGAATGGAAGACCTTCCAGATTGTCCAGAAGGTGATGTCTTAATTGCTTATAGGTAGAGCTGGAAGACAAACAAGCTTTCTGAAGCATGCTGACAACAGTTATATCATCATACAGTCTTTATAAATCTTATATTGATCGGCCAAGATAAGAATATGCTATATGCAAACGAAGATCATTTGTCTGATGGTGCAGTCCAATTATTCTACAGACAACCAACGATAACATGCATGAAAATAACACTTGGTCAGTTCAGAGACTTTTTTGTTTAAGAAAATAAAAATAAAACAACATGTTGAATTTTCAGTGTACAACTGATGATTGACCTTGAAAATTCCTGTTATATTCTCTGAACTTTGACCTAATTATACTGTATACATGTTAGATCAATAAGTAACAATTGAGTTTCTATATATCGTAAAGATTACAAGTTAATTAGGAGAAACATGTACTGGTATATGTAAGTTGTATTAAGAACTAAATTAGGAGAACATTATATATATGTAAGTTGTATAAAGAAATGAATTAGGAGAAACATATATATGTAAGTTGTATAAAGAACAGACAACATAACACTCCCTTTCTTTGAAATATAAAAACATCCCTGATCTTTGTTCTGTACAAATTTTGAGACAGCTAGGGTTTGATGTCAAAAAGCTTGAATATTATTTTTTAAATTCCAGGAAATCCTGATCATACAGATGTATAAACTGACGTGGATCTAAAAAGCTGTCAAAATCCTGTAAAAATTGATCAACTGAACATCTTGACAGATATCTTAGATTATATTACGCAGTTAAATAAAACTAACCCTAATTAGTTTCAAGGTGAATGCAATGTACATCATAATGCTTTTGTATAGGAATGATCACATGACAGTGGTGCATTTGCACTGCATGCAGACATCGATGACTGGTCCCAATGTTATATAATCTGGCAGATATAATCAAATGATTTAGTGATTTTGTAAACTGGTAGATATAATCAAATGATAACCTCCTTTTCTTAATTAATCAGGACATATTTTGGTCGTTAAAAAACCAATAAACATTGGATCATTTAAGACTATTCACCCCTGATGATAAATCAATGTAAAATGAATAGGTCTCAACACAATCAATACCAATTCCTCATTAATTACTAAAAACAATTAATATCTAACTATAAAAAGATTAGTCATGACATAGATTAGTATTGCAGTCTTCATTAAATTAACAAAACTACAAAATCTTGTTTCATTTAGAAGTATATCTGTCAAGAAGTCAAGGTCAACTAGGATTATACTAAATAACCATCCCATAAAAAAAGTTTTAACAATGCATGGCCTTATTTGTTTGTTGCTCAATGGATTTAAAAAATATATATAATGGTAGATAAGAGACACAAAAAGTTTAAAAAATTCATTAAAAAAAATCGTTTTGTAAGAATTTAATAAAAAACAATTAGAATTCAGGAAACTGTCAAATAGGTGGGAAAATGATACCATCTTTGATGGCCCGGGAAACACCCTATCTTAACCAGAATCCACTCTACAGCAGGGCATTACAAAGCTGTTTTTGAATGTCCTTCAAAGAGCATGTCTTTCAAACAAGCTATCTGACTGGGTATAGTCTATAGATCAGTGATGGAACTCAATCAGGACATCTTATGTGTTGGCCATTGTTTTAGCTCTATAGGCGTGACGCCACAAGTCATTCAAGACACAGCTGATTGACCACATCCAGAGGTGTAGTATCAGATCCAAAGTTGTGGTTGTCTCAGATGGTAAGTATTGCTTAATAATTATTTTGAAAATAATTCATTAAAAAGATTTCTCCTTACTGTAAAATAAAGTTTGCTACCAAATGTATGCTCTGTTTAAGGCCTTGATTTATTTTTGGTGTGAGGAATATTTCGTAATTATTTAAAAAAAAATATCATGTAAATGAATCTGGTATTTAATATCAACTGTCTCTTTTTTTTTCAAAAAGATTTCATACTAAAAGTGATGAATAAACCAGTTGCTAAAGATACCCCTTCTGTGAACATCACCTACAAGTCATTGGGATCAAGTGGAAGAGAGACTACAAGACGGGTCATCCCAAAACAAAAGAGTCGTCATAAACCAAACAAAACTCTAATAATCGTGCCTAAAAAACAGTTCAACGAAACCTTTACACAAACTGAGGAGGACTGTGTTACGGATGTGAACCAGTTAACAAAAGCTGCTCAAGTCATTTACTCTTTCTGCCATGCAAATGGAGGGGAAATCCGGCACACTGAAAAAGTTCTTGAAGAGTCTACCAAGATTCTACAAGCTCTCTCTCTTCTGAACAAGTCTTTTGACTTTTCTGATATTCCTGAATCTATACCATTCACCAGAAAGTTGAAAGAGGAAGTCAAAAGCATAGAAAAGTGTCAAAAGCGCTGCAAAGAACTTATTTCTTCTGAAGAGCTTAGAACCTTCTTACCAAAATCTAAACTAACAAGTGGAAACCTTTTGGTTCATTGCAGATGTTTATTGGAGGAATTCAGTCAAAGAGAAAGGAAGTTCAGACAAGCAGTTCTTTCCATAGTTGAATCAGAAAACCTAGGTAAGACCAAAGCTGAAGCTATTTTATCACAGACTGACCACAGAGAGCAAATTCACAATCTAGTAGAAAGTGTTGTTGATAGGCAAAGGGATTCCACTGATAAGGATAAAAGTGAACTTCACGAACAATACAAAGACATCAGTATCAAACAAAAAAATGAAATTCAAAAACTCCAAATGAGGGTAGAAAAATTTGAAGAGGAAAAGGAGAAAATAAATGAAGAATGCAGAGAAAAAGTTATTGAAATACAGCAAGATGTCAAAAAGTGCAATGAGTTTTGGGAGAAGCAGCAACGAGGTCTTCAAGAGACACAGGAGATCTTGGAATCAGAAAAAATGAAAATGGCAAAACTGCTTGAAGATGAAAAACATAGAGTCACTCAAAAAGAAAACGAAAACAAGAAACTCCAAAAACTTTACCATGATACAAAGGAAAAGCTAAAGGAAATGGAAAAACTGAATTACAACATGTCTAAGGCTAGGAGGAAATCACAGAAGAAAACAGAAGATAAGGGGTGCCATGCAAATCTGCGACCTGAAAGTGAAAATGTTTCCTGCCAAACTGACAGTTCTCCAACCTCCATGCAAGAAACTGCCAAAACTGTCTCCAAACCAACTACCACATCCACTCCCCTACCAGCTAGCATTCAAGAGAACCGGGAGCCAAGATATCAAACCCACTTTCATGGTTCTGTGAATAACATCAACCTGTATCAAATTTTCCATGACAGGGTTTCTACTTCTAATGCACACCAGAGGGACTCTGCACACACTGGACGCAGCAGCAGATCCCATCTCCATGTTTCTTCCAGTTCATCTACAAGACACCACAGAACCGCTCAGCATGGACACAACATGTCCATGGAACGCTATGAAGCAAGTGAAATAGCCATGCGATGCGAATCCAACATTTCTTTTGCTAACCCCGAGTCTCTACATGGTGATGACTTTATTCAGGAATAATTTGAACACCAAATGACTACCGGTACCAGTGCATGTATATCTATATGCTATCTAAGAGTTATGCCCCTTTGTTCTTCTTGGAGTTCCAATGTTCTTTCAAGTTTGGCAGCATTGACTTCCCATTTTAAAAACAGTATTTTAAAATAATCATGCTTGGAAGCATTTTCATCAATTTATATAAATCTTCCTTTATCCATATATTTACACAAACACGCACATCATTGTTACATAGTGTGATAGTCTTCAATGAAATGTAACATATAATTATATTTGTTTCATTTGTTCCAAATCCTTAATTTTCAATTCTAAAACTGCATTTAATATTTCATAAATACATATATTCATATGTTTGAGGTTATGGTCAAAGCTTTGTTTGGTAATTCAGTGAGTAATATATTTTCTCGATTCACTAGCTGTGGAAATTATGTGAATTTTACTGTAAATGGAGTATAGCCATGTATATGGATAATAAAAAATGCAAAGAGAATATTACTCGGCTTTTAATATAAAATTCATGGCAGTCAAAGAGCAATTAGCATTTCTGTAACTGTATCAATTAATCTGTAATATTGTTGAATATGCAAATAGACAATCATACATGTCTCATGTAAATTAGTTTTCAATTAATTCATGGATCAAACTAAATTTAGATGAAAAAGCCACATTTTTGTTAGATAATTGTATACATGATAATAGTTTAATTCTTTTTTATATTACAGAGTTTACAAAACCAAATTCACATTGTGGTCCATAAAATAGAAATACAAATCACATTGAACTAGGTTGATCAAGCATAATGTCTGAAATGTTGAAACTCTTCACAGTACTTAAAGACCACTTTAATTTATCTTTAGTAACACAGGTAAATTCTAATCTGTTCAAAAGTTGTCCCTCATATACAGAATGTGGGGGGGACAAGACAATTGAAAGAAAGCTTTCTGTCAATAATGGAAACCGCTGTTTATGTATTTAATCCCAGCCATATATTCCTCATGGCCAAGAGTTTATTGATAGATACTCCAGATACGGGAGTTAAACAGCGTCCAATTGCCATAATACAGAGCAATACACAGTGAAGATTTAAATACTTTCGCACTCGAACTCATAAAGCTTTTTCGAAATGCCTGGTCATTCAAATCCTATGGATCCAGTGACGTCAAAGAGTACATGAACGACTGAAATATTTGACACAGTTCCAATTAAAACGAGCATTGCAAATGTACCTGAAAGGTTGGGATTTCCCACTGAAGACAATTGACAACTGCATGGTTCACTTGCACCTGACCATAAAGGGTTCAGTAATTAAAACCGTAAGTATTATTTATAATAATTGACATTACAGTTCAAAACCGCTTCCTTTTATTGAACAACAAGTGACACCACTTTCAAAAAATATAATTTACAAGTCAGGAAAATGATTTTGATAATTCTTTAATATTTTTTCCAAAAGAGACAGAAGAATTAAATAGCTTATGATGCATATGAAATTATCTTGTCAAATCAAATGGTGCCACAAAATCTGTCAATGCTTGAATAATTGTTGTGCGCACCCTATCTTTCTAAGTAAAGACTACACATAACAATGCCAAGATTTCTGTTTAAGCAACGATAAGCATGTTCCCAAAATAAAGATTTCCATATGTCACCTTTGACCCCATTTACGTCATAACACTTCAGCCAAAACCAATGCACCTCTCTTTGAACTAGATCATTTAAATGTCTTGGCATTCTTTAAAGCTTTGTGTCAATTTTTAGAAACTTAACGATAACCAATGCTCATTTTTGACCAGGATCTTGAATAGGGAGCACTGAAAGTAAAATGGAGCCCGCTGAAAGACAAGCTTTACACACTGTGAAGGAGGAATTACAGAACTGTGCAGTGGTCAGTGACAGAATGCTCAGCTACCTCCTCCAGAACCAGAAAATCACAAAGGCTGAAAAATATGAACTATCGGTAAGTGTCATTGAATTAAGCACTTTTTTACTTCCAGATTAATACTTTAATTGTGAAACTCTTTTGTTGCTATAGTTCAAAGTTATCTTTAATCAAGCTTAAATCAACATTTATTTTTTTATAGAGACAAGGAGCTAACTGCCAGAGAGTGAAAAGAATATTACAGATCATGAAAAATCGAAGAGAACCCTTAAAAACACTCACAGAAGCTTTACTCCTGGATGTGAAAAATGACTACATTGTTCAGAAACTTAAGAAAAAAGTTCGGTTTTGCCGTAAGCGTCTTCAAGCACAAGAAAACCAGACTTCCTCTTACTTCGGTCAGCTTGATGATGTGGCCGATGTTCTGTACACTCGTGGATATCTGACAATTTATGGTCAATCAAGAAAAGTCAGTGCAGGAACCAGCCACCAGGCTCTTGTTGATGACCTCAACAAGTTTGTTGAGGATGTGACCAAGTGTCGTGAGAGTTTGGAGCCATCCAGCGAGAGACAGAGTTTTCAAGAAATCATCGCTGAGTACAAAGAAAAGAAACAGCAGGAAATTGAAAATGCAAAACTCGTGTGTAGCAAACTCGTGAAAAGCAAAAACAGTGACCTGGAGGACAAAAAGAAGCACATTACAGACTTACAAGAGGAACTTACAAAATTGAAAGTGGAAAATGAGTCTATGCGCAAGAAAATGGGAATGGAAATCAAAAACAAGGTGCAGGAGAATGTGGATCGTCTTCTGATGCTTCCCCGCCTGTCTCCCGCTGATCCTTACAGGGAGACAGAGGCGGACAAACTGGACAAGAAATTACGTCAGCGATCCCTGGAGAGAAACCCAGAGCCAATAGAACACTCTGATTCAGGAAGTGAATATGACTCCGAGTGTGAGCACGACAGTGAAATTCCTGGTCCGAGGCAAAGCATGACAACAATTCAGAAAGGGTCCAAGATTGTGCACAACTATAACATCTACAACAATCACATGTACAGCAGTGCCAAAGTGTTTCAAAAATAGTTTACTATATAAGACTTTCTAACATAGTAGCTTTAAAGTTGTTGCATTGTTATATCTTTTCTATTGTACAAAGACTTCTTATTTATTTTGTTATATGATTAAAATTGTTGAAAATAAATGTAAATTTCTTTTTATTCTTCTTCCTTTCCTGAATTCCTATTTCTTGGGAACTTGGAAAGGTTTAAGATTCTCTGCCAAAAACTCTGACCCAGAACTTGGTTTCTAGCCAATGTCAATACTGACCATGGACAACCAATAGTTCAGTGAATATCAGAGGATAAAGAAACCACTTTAGAATGCCTCTGTGGATTAACCTGGTAAGGAGCTATTGGAATTGGAAGTCCAGTACATGTTAAATATCTTAGTTACATAGGAAAGTTCATTTCTGTTGGAGGAATGCCAAAAGTAAGACTAACGTTTGCAAACCTCCATATACTATTGATGTCCAGCTAAATTGAAGACAAATCATTTTAATGAAACTGAACACATGCACAAGTTAAAAATCTATATTTACATTATAAATATCAGTAAGATTTCTTTGAAATCTACATCTGACCTCATAACAATTTTTTCTTGAAACTATTTTGCAATTCAAGAAAGAACCCATATCTAATTTTTGAGAAATCAAAGTTTCATTAAGTAGTTTAAAAAATCATTAAGTTCACAAATTAGGATCATGCTGGAATATTAAGGTACTAAGATATTAAGATATTAAGGTACTTTTTGAAATTTGTCCCTATTGAGCATTAACAATTTCATATGTCCTGTGTGAATTCTAAATCTTAAAACTTATTTATTCCTCCATATCATTGACAGAAATAAAACTACAGCCAATGCATCCATCTTTAAAATGACAATTTAAGAGAAAAATTGAAGAAATATCAGTTACTACAGGTAAAAAAAAAAATGCGCTGAGTCCTTAGATTTTGTGCATATTTGAAACCAATTGAGTTTAATATCTCTCACAACAATGGACATTCGAACTCATAAAAGAATACAGTTGGAGTAATTGCATCAGATTTATAACCACTTCTTAAAGAATAAAGCTTTAAAATTAAGGATTGGTACTCGACTCAATTTCAATGAGAAGAAACTGTATCATGCTCAGTTTTTAAGATTATTATATGACCAAATCTGACAATATGCAATCTATTGATTTAAAAAGTTGAGACACCAGGTTCCTCTTTGTAATATTGCGCATGCAAGGAATTAGTCTTGTAACCATCATAAATGTAAGCCATTTAGTGATTTTAAATCTCCACATGGAGATGACTCACCTATGGGTATTAGGTGTATTTTAATAGTGTTTGAATAAGAATAAAGCATATCGATCTCTTTCATTTTCTGGTACACTAGGCATGTTAAAGTTAAAACCATGATCAATGAGTATCGCAATTATTCTTGTTAATTAGTGATTTTCTAGTTCACGCTCCGAGTCTATTGATTGGCTGATTACTCCCCCTTACATGACTATGTCGAACATTCTTAAGTTTTACAGAAGTGCAACAACAACTATAATGGTCAGACAAAGCAATTAATTAGTTACTCAAGGATACTATCTGGCTCCTTAAAAACAATACCATATAGTCTGATATACATCCACATTATGTCTTCTTATCAAATTATTTACAGGTTGGAACCAACAAACTTGAATACCTTGCACCTGTTCTTTAGAGTTATTTTGCTGTGGTGGATGCCTTAAACATTATATGCACTTTAACCATTTCCTAACTATAAGCAACAACATGTCAAAGAGTGTAGATCTAGTTTGACAACAGCCCTGCAGTGCTGAATGTTATTATGCCCATTATTACTGCAGATTGATTATATTTTGTTGTTTATTCTACATGTATTTAGCGTTTTTGGCAGAAAACACCCTCTGCTAAATCAAATATATCACTAAATGTCATGCATAGATGTATGTAAATAATTACATTCAGAAATGCTCCTAATCTAACATGTTCAAAAATTAATTTCTGCAAAATATTGTACATGTAAATGATTTTAAAAAATGCTTTATGTGGCAGTTTATAAAACTTAATTAAACATTGATTTCAATATTTTATGACCATGCAACTTTCAGACTTCTAAGAACAAATAAAAATTCATAACCTCAAAAGTTTAAATCAATCTGAAATCTACAAAATCATGTCTCCATTTGAATTTATATCTATGTCAGCTATAGGTAACCCTGAAAATTGTGCACGAATTCAAGACAATTGTACTGTGCAGTGCTCATTTATCAACAATTTTTTTTTTTAAGTCTGTCATTATTGTTCATTGTCCATAAATCATTTTGTTCAGTGCCCATATAGAAAACTAACTTTAACATCTGTTCAATGCTCAAAGAAAATACAGAACCAGTACTGCATACTAAGAGAGAAATTAGAGCATGCCCATCCACCTAAGAATTTTTTTGGGAGGAAATGGAGCAAAATCCTGCATTTTTAAACTAAATTTAATTCATTAACTCAGAAACCCCCAGTTTTAGGACAATTTATGAACAACAAACTCCCTGGAAATAAAACAACTCTGATAAATTTCTGTGAAGTAGTTTGTTGAATATGCCTATTTTTATTTTCATGAAAGTCTTCATAACTACCAGTATAAATTTTTACAATAACTGGGAATTAAGATGTGTGGATTTAAAATATATCTTTTCTAGATTTCTCTCATAATCATGACATCAGTTAAGGTAACAATGGGTCCAAATTCAAGACATTTGATCAATGCATGTGTCTGCCTAATTAAAAAACTATATACCAATACTTAGAATTAATACCCTTCAATTATATTTTTAGGGGAATTCAGTTAAGCATTGAACACCAAGCGGTGCAGACAAATTGAATACCGCGCATTAGCGCGGTGTGATAATTTGTCTGCACCGCTTGGTGTGTTACAGGACCGACAACATCCAAAAATAAGCAATCAATGCTTATTTTTATATTTTTACTGATATCTATTTTTATGAAATATATGTGTACTGTCGCTGTAAAGCCATTATATAGGCTCTCAGTCAGGGATATGAAACATACATGGAACAGCCATATTAATTATTTAGTTCGCTTCCGCGACTAAAAATATATTGCCAGAAACTTTGTAGAGAAAAAATCTTTTTTATGAAGGAGTAGATATAATTTAATGATGATTTGTCAAAAGAACATATCAAATTGGTTATGTAAGATTGAATGTTTCATTTAATCTTACAAAAATAAATATACTCAAAACACGTGAAAACGTTTATATTTGTGCACATGGCGCATGAATTATCAAAGTGTATTCATAGAAAATTGAACGTCGCAGATTTCCAATGCAAACATAAGGGGAAATATACACTGAATGTAAATATAGTTTAAACACAGCAAATGGAAATGAATTTCTTAGTACTAATTATACCTTAGGTAAATTACGGTATATATGGATATTTGTATGTGTGTAAACTTGAGAACAGAGGTACCTTATGGTACAAAAACCAGACAAATATAATTATAACCATAGTTGAAAAACTGCCCCCTATCCTGAAAAACCAGTGCCAGAGAATTTACTTGTATATCTCAACTCAGAGGAGGTTCAAAATCTGGCCCCCCTAGGGAATGAACATAGATATAAGGTCTAATAAAACCTTAGTTAATACTACACTGTTCCAACTCAAATATCCTGTTCAAATCAGCCCCAATACTTCAAGTGTAGGAACCCTTAAAGCTTTACTCAAATATTTCATATTTTTATCTATGCATGGTTATCCAGGGAAATTCTTGAACTGATAAAATCGCCTGAATTGAGCTATTCAAGAAATTTGTCGAACACTTAAAATGTTTTTAATATACCACGAAAAGAGCTGATATATTTAAAATGAGGAAATAAAAATTGTTTATAAATTAATGCTTCACTATTGGACAATTTAATTGGACAGTAAAAAAATGAGGGAAAAAAAGGTTTAAAGGGTTAAACAATTCAACTACAGTGTATATCTGCACGCAAATGATCTCTTGATAACTTGTTGAAAGCAAAAAGCCCTTTAAAGATTATATGTCTAAAGACAAGTCTGATATTATGGAGCTTTTTATTGTTTGACAATACATTCTGATTTACTTTTTAGAATTTAATATCTCCTTTTGTACTGCATGAAGTTAAATTCCACAATCTCAAAGCTTTATGGAAAAACATGGTAAATAAACTGAACAAGATGTACATGTATAAATGAAATCTACACAGTCATAACAATATCACAGATGAAAATTTTTTAAAGAATCAGGAAGAATAGTATTTTTTGTTACAGTTATATAGCAATATTAAATGCTTTTTTTTTTGTCTGTGTAACAATGACTTGCTCCTAAAAAATCTTAAATTTGCTTGACATAGTATTAAAGTTTTATACATTTTTTTTAATAAAGGAAAACAATTCGTATTTAAATTTAGAAAAAAAAAATTGATCATATTACAAATAAACTGCATAGTTGCCAAATTGACAAAATATATAAACTGTTTACGTTCCAGCAGTTTATGAAAATTTTGAGTGAAAATTCAGTTTATCTGATAAAAGCAGCTATTTAAAAACATTTCCTATTACCTAAGTAGCATTTATCATAACTAGAACTGACCATGGGAGTAACATTCTCGGTAGATGTTTTTTTCTCTCTTTATGTTTGCCATGTTAATGATGATGTGACTTGGCCTTCAGTTAATTGACCCTAGGACAGGGTTATCAAACACCAAAGGTCAGGAGCAACCTGTGTCAAAACTTGAGAGCATCTGATGCTTCTTCTTTGGAGTTATGTAGTATATACTGTAGATTGAACAAGAATGGGATGGACAGACATGCAATTAAAAATGATTGATTGATAAAAATACTGTAATTCTAACACATGGTCCTACAAATTAGGGTATGACATCAATTTTCCTTTTTAAGTTACATTTTTCCAATGTTTCAAATTACACTTCTAAGAAATAGTTTATTTTCCTCCCCCGTCAGTGTTATGGTTACATATGTTCTGCCAATGAAACTACAACAACTAAAAATAATGCCAACTGAACGCTGCATTCCAATGTCAATTAAATCATACTGAAATAGAGGATTTCCAAAAATTACCTTTAATTTATACAAAAAAAGAGATTCAGTTTAGGCCCCATGCAGAGCAAAGCATGTGGTGAAATATATAATTTATACGTCGGTCTAGATAGTTGCATTGAATACATTAATGGAAATCAATTGAACAAATAAGAAGACCCAAGATACAGTAACTTAATATGTATCAAATTTTATGGATCAAATATGGTTTAGCATGATCAAACATTAGACACTTAAAATTACCACTTCAGCTTAAATTTCTTCTCATCAAAATAGTACATATTGTTAATTTAATGAATGTATTTACAAAGTGAGAGTCTGTTATGCAGCTTATGCAGGTTTTCATTAAATTAATAGATGGTTTTCGAGAAACTATTATTTAAGTTCTATTTTCATTTTAATTTTACCTTTTTTATAATTGATTATCGGTAATTCCTTTTTTTGGGGGGGGGGGGGAGCGGGGGGTAAAGATATTTCACATCATATAGTAATGTGTACAATCAATAATGCATAAACTTTTAAAAAATTACTCAAATGCATTCGAGTATTCCTGCATTCCTTGTATTCTCATTCTTACATACACTGTACTTGTTTATAATTATTCCTGCATTAAAAATATAAATAGTCATGAAAAATTTTAAGAAAAACTTTTATTAAAAATCAAATAAAAAAAACCCCCAAGATTTAAATATTCAATCATCAAAAAAGATCCGAGATAAGGAACAGTTTCGATATCAATAGACCATCAGTGTCGCTCAATTTAAATCGTCAGATCTATAAAAAATGCCATGTTCAGATATACCACCGCTGAATACACCCATTACTTTATTGCAAGGTCTTGTGACGTCAATGAGATTAATTTACAGGTGTTAAACAAGTGGGAGCTAGCATTTCTAAAGCATGGGGCTTATAACACTCTAATCCAAGCCTCTTTTTAGGAAAACTTAAAATATATCATTCAGTAGCAAAACCACATATCCAAGGCAGCTATTTATTCATCATTCTTCCCAACTCCATGGTAAGTCAATCTTGGACTGTATACATTTACTCTGTTCTTAATCAATAAATTTGTACAGGAGGAAATTTCATTTCTGCATGTTTTAAATACTTTAATTTTCCTTGTACAGATTGTTTAAAAAATATTTATTCATATAAATATTGCTAATCAATTTATGATATGAAACAGTAAATACAACCTATTAATCTTCTTAACATTGGTTAAAAATATTTGCCAAAATAACCCAGAGACATTATAATCATGTCTATTAATCAGCACACTGTACACAAATCCCTTTTAAAATTAATCTGAAAATTATATCTGTTCTCTCAGATCTGTATATATAATTCCGTAAAGTGTGTATTTTATACTCAGTAGTTTATGCTAAAACTTCCAGAAAGATGTTAATTTAACTTGATAATAAATAGGTTTCAGATACTCATGCAGGCGTAAATGTATAATTTGAAGTGATAAAACTCCTCCCGGGTAGGGATCGAGAACTGCCCGGCATTGCTTATACATGGATCAGAACAATGGTCTACAATTTTATAGATGGCATTTATGACTGCATGAAGCTTATGGAGATCTACATTTTCTCACAAAATTCTGGACCTTTATACCATATTTTCAACTTCCCAAGTGATAATCATTTAGTTATACAAACATCCTTTTTCATTGTGGACCAAACTCAAGAGGCATCTTGTTCAGGGCTTTCAAACAATGCATTGGTAAAACTTTTGGTAATGGGGAAACTCAAATAAATATGCGAGTTATGTATAAACATGTAATTGTATACTTGTATCTGATGTTTTTAATTTCTTTCAGTCTTAAAATAAACCTATTATGGTAAATAAGATTATGCAATTAATAAAACTTGGATAATAACAATTAAAAATAAAGGAAATTATTCATAAACCTTTTGAATTCATCATGTAAATTTTGAGAAATGGTTGTTCATTTTACAAATTTACAAAATTTACTTTCTGAAAAATATCAGACCAAGCTGTAAAATTACCAACACTTCATGATTTTCTTCAAATTGCAAGATTTCCATTCTAAATGCTAAATTTGTCAAAATCAAAGACTCATTGTAATGTTTACACTGTTACAGAACACGAGTACCTCTTTAGAATAGAAAAGAAATGGGGCAAGCTTTGACTCCCCAAAAATAAAACGGGTGGTTTTAAATGAATTTATAAGCATTCTGGATACGATATCTAAAACCTTCAGATCAATAGAAGTCTTGAAGACATATTGATTAGAATATAAGTGGACCAACACAGTTCTGGTGGTGGACAACTGTCTCTTTAAATTCAAAGACCTAAATGAATCATTTCTTGGCAGTGGGTTATCGTCTTTTTTTTGTTTCAAGGTTAATTCCCAAACTTTAACAGTTTTGTTTTACTGGAATATGAGCTTTAAAATGATCAGTTTGTCTTTGAGTACCGGTATGTATATCACAGGAATTCTATGAAAGTCACTACGTGTATGAACAGTAATTATTTTGTTTCTGTACAACAGAAGCAGTGGTCTAAGGGAGATGGATTCCCCAGAGAAACAGGCGTTACATAATCTGCGACAGGACCTGCAAAGTCACATGGTCATCACGGATCGAATTCTGAGGCATCTTCTTCAGCAAAATAAAATCAACAAATCCGAAAAACATGATCTCTCTGTAAGTATAATGTAGAGTTTAATTCATCACTTTGTTCATAATAAACTTTATACTGAAAGTTATGTAGATGTTGGGTACACTTATTCTGATCAAAGTTACTGAATATTTATAAATATTCATTCTGGTTGTAATGAATTTCATTTATATTTTATCTAAGATTCATGGAGCAAGCTCACAAAAGATCAAAAAACTGATACAGATTCTACAAAACAAAGGGCAACCACTGCAAGTGTTGACAGATGCCCTCTTATTAGAAAACCGAAACAACTTCATTGTGAAAAAACTCAGCAAAAAAGTGCGCTTCTACCGTTCCAGGGAAGAACAAAGTGAACGCAATTCCAAAACTCATACTAGCAACCAACTTGACCCTCTTGGTGAAATTTTATTCAAGAGGGGCTACCCAGTGCTATATGGTTCATGTCACAAACAGGCATATCCAAAGGGGCATCAAAAACTTATGGAGGGTATGAACGGATTTATGGTAGCTCTTGAGGATTGTCGCGATGTTTTCAATGGCTGCGAGACCCGACATTTCAAAGATATTCTGAAAGACTTTTGTGATAAGAAAGAGAAGGAAATCAAGGATGCCAAAGTTCTCTGTGCTCGGTTGGTGAAGTCCAAAAACTGTGAGCTGGATCATGGATCCCTAGAAGTGAATCGCCTTCAGCAGGAAGTTGATAAATTGAAAACAGAAAACGAAAATATTCGCAGAAACTGGGAACGTGACATTCGTCAGAAAGTCACTGAAGGAGTTCGTCAGCGATTATTATCAATGCCAATGTTAAGTTCCTGTTTGGGAATGCCAACATCGGCTAGGGCCAGAGAGCATTCCGAGTCTACAGACTTTTCAGAGAACAGTGACCAGGGGTCTTTCAGTAACGGTAGCTCTCAGTCTGACAACCAGGAGGAAGAGAGTGAAGGGGAGAGAGGAGGAGAGGAAGAGGAAGGGTTTGTTACTGAAACAACTGACACTGAAAGTGAGGCTGATTATCCCAATAATAATCGGGTTTCCCATGTCACTTACAATATATACACTAACCATATATATAGCACAGCAAGGCTTTATCAGAGCTGATGCAATCAAATGTCAGTTAATATTATACCTGTATAGGGATACTTAAAGTATAGGTTTTGTACAGATCAAAGTTCATTTCATTTAATACATGTATACATGCTATTTAGAGCAAAACAGTTTATTGTACATTAAATATCTACCTGGTATTTATGTGAAATATATATGCAGCCAAATCAAAACTTTATATATATTTATAGATTTATATAGAGATATATTTTTACAAATTGTGCCAAAAAATGACTTTGTTTTCCAAAATTAATGAAATAATCTATAGGTTTGTTACATTTAGTCACAAAATAAGTAGATAAGTGTGACTTAATTAGAATACAGTGGACGTTGATTTGCAGCATTAATTTGAAATTGCATGCCGATTGTAAGATGTATTATGTCACATAAAATTTTGGTAGTGATCCAAACTCTGAAGATCTCTTGCTGCAAATCAAAAGCAAGAAACTTGAGAAAATAAAAAGCACACTAGTTTGTAATATTTCAATAAGTTTTTCAACCAAAAGAAAACTTTTTGTTCATTAGGTCTTTTTACATGTTAGCGGTTGTTGGTCTTCCAAAAGAATATAATGCTGATGTTATCACTGCCCCCACAAAGAGTTTGATCTTTTGCCAATCATTATTATTCCCCAAATGAGTATTTACATTGAACATTACAAAACCCATACACCATTTCTACTTGGCTTTTCTTGTCGTATTGTGAAATCGTATTTGTTACTGCAAAAATATTTAATGTCAAACTGTAAGGTATAGGCAGTGTACTTCACTAAAGCATTGTCTACTATCCACTTTCTTTATATATTAAAACCATTGATTTAAGAATAGAAATGCCAATTGTTTAAGTTTAGAAGCCAAACATTTTATGAATTCTTTGTCTGGAAATGTTTTAAGATTTTAAGCAATTAGAATTGCCTATGCATGTGGATCTGCATTTCATTATATCAATGCATTCAACTCAACTTAATCTAGACCCCCCCCCAAAAAAAAAAACAAAGCAGTGTAATTATTACATGCATGCATCTATTGTTAAGTTTATAAAAGTTTATTTTTGATATATGATAATAATATATGTTACAATACTATTTGTATATGTACTTGTATCATACTTGTATGCCAACATCTCTGAATGAAACTGGATGATCTGTGTATTACTTAGTTTTTTCATTGATCCTTAATTTGGCACAGTTGTTAATTAATGCTTATTGATATAAATGATTGCATTGTTAAAGTAAAATCCTTTATACTATATTGTTGATAATGATGGGTAGGTTACAAAAATACCCTCTTTGTTTTGTTGATTCCTGAAATAAAATTTGTTTTTTTTGATAGAAACACTGATAAAGCCTCTTTTTTTAATTCATTGCATTGATGTGTGGGATGAATGAAGATACATACGGTAAATGGTTGTACAGCATCTGATGCCCAATTTGATGATCAACTTGATGATGATCTGAACTAATAATTGATCTTGACCTTAAATCTCACATAGCCTTCACACCAGCATTCAATTATAAACAAAATGTTGGGGTCAAAGCATAAGGTCAGGGTTAAGTTTAAGGTCAAGGTCAACTAAATTTGTTCAAATGCATATCCATACGTAGGTTACTCATATTTGCTAAATCCAGTTAAAACTTAAGCATAGTAAAGATAAATTTCAAAGCAATTTTCCTATAAACAGCACTCTTAATAATCTTATGTAAAAGTACAATAATGTCCCAAATACATCCAGCTTCCACCAGTAAATAAAGAGCATGCCTTTTCTGTACGAGAACATGCATGCAATCAATACAGCCATCTTCCACCTGAAGTAATCCAACTTACTACTATCTTCCAGTTGAGCCTGTGCCTCACTGAGCTGCTTACACTGGAGCTGGAGGGCCTTGAACCTGTGTTCTGTCTCTGTGAGCTGGTTTAGGTGCTGCTCCGAGGACTGTACATGAAGCTGTAGCTTCCTCTCCTGCTCTTTCAGGTCTTTTTCCAGTGTGTATTTGATCACCTTTTATAAATATTCACAAACAGATTTGTGTCTGTCTATCATCTTACATAACCATTTTTTGTACTGATTAAACACTTTTTATCTTCTTCTTTTTTTACCCAATTAGACTAACTTCTCTTTTTAAACAATTAAATCAGAGACAAACTTTGAACAAAACAAAAAAATAATTCAACACCCTACAAACTGTACACTGTATAAAAAGTACTGGGATGGCATATATACACAATGAATCTTACCTAGAGAACATATTACCAAAAGCCCCTACATACCTCTAAGTTCCTTATTTCATCTTTTAGTCCATTTATTTCTTTCTCAGTACAGTCTTTGAAGACCTTTTGTTGCTTCTGTAAGAACACATGTAAAGGCATTCAAAAAATAAATCAAAAAGAATTCTACATATTCGTTGCATATTTCTATACATATCAGGATTTAGTTTGAGAGCAGGAACTTCAAATGTTTGTAAAAATAAAAACTCCCTATGAAATCAGTGCATATTTGAAATGAGAATTAAATTTTTCAACTTTTGGCCTATGAATTGAAAATTTACTTGTAATTTACATGTAAAAGAGTCACTCAATTTTCATTTGTATGAAATTCGAAGAGTGTCAAGTAAATGGTTTCCTGCAGACATTAGTTGGGCAACCAACTCAACAGACAAGACATCCTCTTCACAAATGGGAGAGGGGGGAGAAAGTTATTAAAAATTAACTGCTTAATTTCAGAATAAATTCTTATATCACACCAAGTGCTCCTCTGTATGTGACAACTTTTCATTGTACTTCCTTTCTGCATCTTGTAACTGCTTTTGGAATTGCTCTTTTGCTTCATTTAATTTCAGTGTCTCTGCCTCCTGAAAAGTTGGTATTGTGTTAAAAGGGGAACAACTCTTCTTCTTTTTTTAAATTTTAATAAATGAACATAATATGTCTAGATTGTATATTGTAATTCATTTATTGATAAATCAAACAATAAGATTCAAAGCTGATGATGGTATAATATCCTGTACATTTATACTTACACATTTTCTATTTAAATCATACTTTTCTCGGTCTGCCTTCTTGATCCTCTCCTCATTTTCTTTATCATTTATCTGTACAAAAAAAATACATCTTTATCTCACCACCCTTCGAAATGTAAAACATAATGCAAGTAAAAATTAGATTTCACTTCCCAGAATGTGATATTGCTCTAGAAATTTGGTAATTACTAATTTTACAGAGTGAAAAGGTGGCATAAACCAATTGATCCCAGATTGATCTATGTAAAAGTCACCCACTATGTCTTTTTTAATGTCACAAAAGATCATTTTTGTTAAAGAAATATTTTCCATGACCCATATAGGTGCAAAAATTGATACATGCATGCACAAAGTCAGAGTTCTTCATTTGGTATTTATGCATTTTGCAAATAAACACTTACTCTTCTAAGTTTCAGCTCTTCCAAGATATCCACAAGGCTGTTCTTTAGTCTGAGACATTCTACTGCACTCAGATTATTACCATCACTTCCATTAATATTAGTTGATGAAATTCTCTGGTTGTCTGCTTTTCTTACCTCTACTGTACACCATAGAAATTTGGAAAAAATACGCAAAAAGTTATTTCATAGTTCATTTTTTTTTAAAGAAATATGTCGTTGTTATTTCGCTAGATTCTAATTTGTTGAACGTAAAACCAAATAAAGATTATGATTCGATATAACAATTTTGAACTGGGCATTGCATTGAATGTCATACTACCTTCTTGTTGCTGGCGATCCCCATCGCATGTTATTGCCACGTTCTCCATTATTTGATCGACTTCTCTTCTAAAAAAAAAAATTGAAGAAATATCGAAATATTCAACCACGCATTTCTGATTTTGAACGCAAATTGTTAAATTAAATACAACTAGTCAATCATTTTCAACTTCTGTTATCATAGCTAAAAATTTGACATTTCCCGCGTGAACCTCTTTTGTTAAGAGGGTCGTCCATCAAACTATTCGACATAAATATATCTTTCGAAACATTAAATCAGGGACATATATACGAAGTCTATACGTCCCTGATTAAATCATTTTCTTCAAAATTATGATTGATAATCTTATCAACAAATGTCACTGATGATATTACATACAAAACGACAAAAGTAAACATTATTGTGTACAATTTAACAATTGTTGAAGTGTTTCCGGTTGATACTTTGCCAGCTAAAATTGTAGATAGACTGGCAATGCCTGACTAACATGCGCGATATACAATAGAGACAGAGGACCAGTCTACTAAAATTGCACAACAAGAAGGTAATAATCTTTTTCAGTCAGTGACGTTTTAAGCTATTTTTGTCTCAGAGCTTGTATATATATATATACTACAACCTGAACTACCACATTGTTTTTTACTTAACAGACTTACAATATTGAACAGAAAATACATTTGTCTAAAGTCACTTTGCCAATATTGAGAAAAAATTATCTAAACCGACAAAAGATAACAGATTGAATATACTAATGGAAGGTTGTGAATTTGATTGCACAGTAAGTAATCGTCTATTTTCAAGTTGTCACTCCCCAAGAAATATGTCGACCCCCTGGGGAAAAACTCAGCCAGCACCTGTGATGCCATGTTCACTACAAGATGTGATGAGTGAACAACTTGCAACTGAACTACAACAACAAGAAGAAAAAGAAAGGTAGGCAGTGCATGGTGAAGATTTTTTCTGCATTCATTAGTATTCATTTTTATTAAGTGTTTTGTAAGAACTAATGTATGGGAAAAATTATCGTTTTTGTTAAAAAATTTATTTTTCTCAAAATCTTTAAAGATGGGCCAAAATGATTCATATCTAGGAGTTCACATGAGTGAATCGATCATGTTTCCCAAACACTTAACAACAAAATTTCCTAACGTTATGTACCATAGATAATTTTGTGTCATTCAGTTTAAATGCGGGGGAAACAAGAACCATTCAAGAAATCTTGGCCGCAGCTTCTGAAAATTCAGAAACCACTGATGACGGGCTCCTAGCTCAGATGTTACAACAGGAGTTTGACCGGGAACATGACCAGGCACTGAAGATGGAGGAAAAGAAATTCAATGGAAATAATAAAGGTTCCATTTATAACCTATATAGCCTTAGTTGATAAGCACTTTGTTACTATTGCATAAAAAATTGCTAGCAAGGTTTTGCCTACTGTAAACCAATTATTATTCACGATGACATCATTTTGCGATTTACTGGAGAAAAACTGGTTTCCATGGTATGGGCAACTACTAAGTTTCATGATTTTAAGCCTTATACAGACCCGTGTTGTTATTACAACGCTAATTTGCGACAAGAAGTATTCGCAACAACAAGACTCTCAGGAAGCTCGTGAAATTGTCTCACTCGCAAATAAAAGTTGGTTTACAATATTAGAAATAATCTGTTGACTGTGAAATTTATGTGACTGAAATGCTCATTTCATTTACTCCTTGCAGTGTCAATTTCATTTGAAAACTACAGAGCTGTTCATCCAGCATACAGAGACGATGATGAGGACGAGGAGGAAGTAGACCAAGATGAAATGGAGAATAGGAAAAGCTCATGGGGTACTTGAATCTTCATTCTCTTTTTTGTCCTCTTATCAGAGCAAACTCCATATTTTTCCTTTTTTTTGATATGAAATACTTCCCTCAGGTTTATCAGCTGATCATATGATGAGGAAACTATCTTTTTTAATTAGATAGTTTGGACTTTGTTTTTGATAACAGAAATCATTGATTGGTTATGTTAGATGTAACTCATCACCTCTCAAGATTACAAGAAAATCAAATTTCAGAATAGTTAAGAGCACTATATGACACGTCACTTACACAGCGGTCTCATTGAATATGGTTAAGTGACATACAGTCAAATAGTTTATCAAGCTTAAAACATAATCTAAATTGAAATGTAAAGTATCATGCTCTATACTGGTACTTTAATTCAAGGTTGATGTAAATGATGATAAAACTATATTGATGTATTTTGATTAATTGCAGACAGTCCCAGTCCAAAGTTCAACAAAAGTGGGGTGTCCGGGAAAGGAAAAAATATCACCACTAAACATGACGCAGTGATATGTGGCAGGAGAAATGCTTCCAAAATAATGGATGTATGTATACACAAAAGCTGCAAGCATATATAAATATGAAAAAAAAATTTTGATAATCTTGCTATCAGAATTCAATTATGATAGTCAAATTTGACCATGCCCAAATGATCAATGATAAAATTTGTACTCTCTTTTACAGTTCGGTCCAGAATTTCATTCTGGTGACGGTGAGGGCATCGACATGCAGCTGTCAAATAAAGTCTACAACACACTGAAGATGCATTCCCTTTCAGAGACAAAGAGAAGTCAAAGGTTGCACGAAAAGAAGGAGTTTTCAACTAGTGTAAGTTTCTATTTATCTTGACCGATGTTTGAATCCCTAAATGTTTTGTACGAAATCTGCAGTGTCTGTATGAAAATTGTTGACAAAGAAAATACCTGTTAATAAAGCCTATACATGTATATGGTACTTAGTTATTTTCTTTGAAACTAAAACAGTAATATTAAGAATCTATTTCTGGAAGTTTATCTCAATTATTTTCACTAGCAACCAAAAAAAATAAACATGACATAATCCAAAACAGAATCATTACTTTAACAAAAACTGTAACAAATAACTGTAACAATAACTTTAACAAAACTTTCTAGTGTTAAAAAGCTAACGTTTTTTCCTTTTACAGGAACATGTACTAGACCCTCGCACCAAGCTGCTGCTGTATAAGATGGTGAATAACGAGACACTGGAGTCAGTGGGAGGAAGCATCAGCTCCGGGAAGGAGTCCGTCATCTACCACGCATACGGAGGAAGGTTCGTCTCTGCCCATCAGTATACTCTGTATTTAATGATGTAGTCTTGCAGTTGAAGTATAAAAAACACAGACTAGGAATGTTAGCTTAATGCTTATCATCGAATTCATATGAACATTTGAAGTTAGTACTTAAAATTAAAAGAATGAAGAGTAATGGAAGAATGAAGAGTAATGGAAATGTCGATTCATTTTTTAAGTTAGTGCAGATATTATTTTTCTTATACAAAATAAAAATTTGCAAATCATCTTCAATGGATAAAGCTTTAAAAATCCAAATTTTTTTTATATATTTAATACTGGTTAGATTTTGATATCTGAAAGTTGAATTTTTTTTAATTACAGCAAAGAAGGGGTTCTGCTGTCTCATGAATGTGCAATAAAGATCTACAAGACCACACTGAACGAGTTCAAGAACCGGGGGGCCTATGTGGACGGAGATCACAGGTTCTCCAGGGACGAGTTCAAGAAGAACAACCCCAGGAAGGTGATCCGCATCTGGGGAGAGAAGGAGACTGCCAACCTCAACAGGTCAGCTGGTTTTTATTTATCATAAATGCAGTGATTCAGAGAAAAAATATAATGAATTGTTATTTAATGCCCTATTCAAGCATTGAACTCTATAAACTCTAGCTTGTATTTGCAAAGATGATATTTTTATTCAGTTTCATTAGAAAAAGAGAATGGGGGGTACTTAAAAAGAATGGAGGGGGTAGTTTTCCTTTTCCCTCATACATGTATATGCAAACTAAACCTAAGTTCATGTAGAAAGTTAATGATTTAGATTGTTATTTGTGAAAATAAATAGTTTTTGGTGCAAAAGTATTGTTTGAGTACAATTATTTTCCATTTGAACATTGAAAGGGTAGTTATAACATCATGTTTATCTTTTGATGAATAGGATGAAGAAGTTTGGGATCCCTTGTCCTGCTGTACAAGTCCTCAACAAACATGTGCTGGTGATGAGTTTCATCGGTAAAGATCTGATTCCAGCTCCTAAACTAAAGGATGCCCGTCTGTCTGTGGAAGATCTAGAAGATGCATACGAACAGGTTGTCAAGGTGAGACTACATTTTGAAGTCAGAAAATGTGCTTGAAGTTTATTTCTTTTGTGTGCTTTTGGAACATCTTGTCAAATAATTTGGGATGTAAGGCCCTCTGGTCAATATCAGAGGTCACCATAGTTTAGTTGTCAATCTACATGTACATTGTATGTTTAACAACCTATGGAGAGCACTATGTTTTCTTATTTAAAAGTATGGTATATAAATGAAAATTTTATTTTTCTGATGGAGGTCTATCTGTAATACCTGTCTTCTCAGATAGCGGCCATTGCCTCATTGAAATACTATAACAGAAACCAGCAATTTAATATTTTGGCCAATGATTCAAAATTCTAGGAACTTTTGATACAACCTCCTTGTGACTAATATTTTCACATTGTTTATGACTACTAAAACTGAAAAAAAGAACAGGGAAAAAACTCTATTTCATCTTTTGATTCACTTTGCAGATAATGGATACCATGCAGAATAAGTGTGCCCTGGTCCATGGAGACCTGAGCGAGTACAACTTGCTTTGGTTTGAGGATAAAGTGTGGGTCATTGACGTCAGCCAATCGGTGGAGTTCACACATCCCAAGGCCATGGAGTTCTTGTTCAGAGACTGCTACAATGTGTGCAAGGTACATGTATTAACCAATAAAAATGTCTAGCACATGTTGACTTGGAGGCTGAAGTGAACTTTTCAGTGGTTTTTCAAAGCAATATACTTATAGTTTATGTATTTTATTGTTGCTTAAGGATAACTAGGATACCTGGTAGTTTATATTTTAGATTAATATACCTGTTATCAATATATGTTAACTGAATACGTAGTAAAACACTAGAACATTGTGTACATTTAAAGACCTTAAGTACTATTTCCCTCTTCAAAGATTTATTACATGCATAAAAATCACACCTGTGCTGTAAATCTTTGTAACAGAAAAACTGTGCACTTGCAAGCTCAACCAAGAATAAAGCTGGAGTATAGTGTTCAAATATTTATTTTTCCTTCCATTGCAGTTCTTTAAGAAGGCAGGAGTTCACAATGTCAAAGAACCAGAGAAACTCTTCAACCAAATCACAGGACTTAACATAAAAGGAAAAGGAGCAGAATTTGCTGCCCAGGTGCAGAGGTACGACAAAGAAAGGAGTGCCGAATTATTGGCCCACCAAATCACCATGAAGGAATATGCCTTCGATTACTACTTTGAGAAGTCCCAGCAGGATCGACTGCTGGAAGAACAAGAAAAAGAAGGGGAGGATCAAGGAGAGGTGTTGGAGGAACGAAACGACCCATTTGAATATTTCTACGAGAAGTCATTACAGGATAAGGCAGACAGAGAGGAGGAGGCGGAAAATTCGTCAGAGAACGAGGAGGAGGAGGATGATGAGGTTATTGAAGAGGAGCTGAAAAATGCAGATGAGAGAACGATGGACAGAATAAAGTTGGGATAGTAAATGTTACAGGGAAAGGGGGTGGGGTTGTTTTGTTTGTTGTCCTTACAGAAACTGCCAAATTTCAGTATCGATTGATTTATACTAATATCCTGTGTAGGAACCCACAGGATTGTTGCTCTTAAGAGAAATCCTGTGGGTTCCAGTGGTGATTTATACATGATGATGATGTATCAGTGTAGTGATAATTTTTTTTGGTGAAATTGTGAAAGTCTGACTATAAATAGAACTGATGTAATCAGCATAATGAATTCAAAGAAGATATTTTTTATAAATCTAAGAGATGAAATTGAAATGTTATTTATGTTTATTTGATATTGTCATTTTGTTTTATTAAAAGATCAATTACAAAAAGTATGTTTCCATTTATTTTTTATTTTGTATGAAATAGCATTGTACCATATAAATCTCTTTAAAAATTTTTAACCTGTTTATGAGCTGGTGGCACGTACAGTGTTTAAATATGGAACCTCTTTCACAAATCTCTATTTATAATGTAGAGACACTCTGTAGATATAAAATCACACTGTAGATTCCTTATTATATGTGGGTGCAAACTTTCATCTAATGTTATAATTTTATATAGTTCTCAGCTGCCAGAAAAACGAAAGCGAGTTTTTAAAACTTGTGATGGGTGCTTATCACGATTTTTTTCAAATACTAATTCCTTTAATTAGGAATCTACTATGATGATTGATGTTGGATAATGTACAAGTATCAGATTTTGGTATGATTTATGAAAAAAAAAAACCCTTGCATGCCAAAGGTCAATCTTCAAGAAATCATAAAACAAATATGGTCACAATTCAAGACTCCTCTTAAGGGTCCTCCACACCTTCGGGAAAAGTTTTCTCAAATTAACACAAACTGGTATTTTCGTTGAAAATATAATAAATGTATGTTGAATAAGGTTATCATGTTCTAAAACTTATGGTAGAACTTCAATAACACAATTTATTTTACAAGATTTATTGACTTCCCATTGTCTTGGAAACTTTAGTCAATGTCATTTTAAATTGATCAAAAGTTAACTCTTTTGAATAATTAAGATTTGTTTCCTTGCTACACATTTACACAATGATATGTTTTATTACCTATTCAGCCAGATTCTAGCTATCACCTATTACCTTTAACTTTCAAACAGGAAGGAATGATCAAGGGGAGTCAGAAATTGTATTGTTGACCTTTTATGTTATTGACAAATAAAATATCGTTTAAGTAGGGAAATCATTGGGTCCGTTTTTATTTTAGTATTCAAGTTGTGTATAATGAGGGTTCTAGGTTGACATTTCCTCAGACCTATCAAATAAAATACCTGACAAACAATGAAATTAAGTTGTAAAGTACTAGCTTGAGCCAGGTAAATTTTGCATTTTATTGCTTTTTAACATCGCACCATTTATTTGTCCTCATGCACTGTTGTACCAGGCAGTCCAGTTTTACTATCCATCCATAAACGTGCTAAGGAATAAATCTGATATAATGATAAAGTCACTCGGTAGGTCCAACCATGATAAAAAAAAAGAAATATTACATGTGTAAAATTTAAGGTTTTACATCTGTGACTTAAATTGTTTCAATCGCTAATATTAAAAAAAAAGAAATTAAGTGATAATTTGTATATAATGACCATGTCTTTAATCCCTAAAAATAAAAGACCAATAAAAATATTTAATCTTAATTTATATTCAAAACAGAATTTGATCCTATTACATGTGTAAAATTTAAGGTTTTACATCTGTGACTTAAATTGTTTCAATCGCTAATATTAAAAAAAAAGAAATTAAGTGATAATTTGTATATAATGACCATGTCTTTAATCCCTAAAAATAAAAGACCAATAAAAATATTTAATCTTAATTTATATTCAAAACAGAATTTGATTCTGTAACTTAAAGGAAATACCGGTAAGCAAGTACTGCATTTTCAAATCAATTTTGGCTTTAATTCAATGTAATTTGATTGAGGATTGATATTCTATTAGTTTATGCAGCACATGACATTTAATTTTGATTTCACAGCCCAGACTAACACAATGTGTCGACCTAGTCAAATTATTAGTACAACCTTGACAATAAATGGGTTATCAAAGATGTCCCATATGACATGATAAACTGTGTGACATGGACATAAGTTTGTCTGCACACATGACCATTTTATCAGTGCATGTATCTCAATGCACACCAAGATATTTGATGTTTTGTAACATTGTTAGGACATTGAGATAAAATTCAACCTTTGTAGCATACTGGTTAACTATACAACACTGTATTTGTTACACTATCTACTGGGTCATAAGACCATCCATCAGATGATCACATAAATAATTCCCATCAAAAATCGTTGAAACAACAGGAAGGTTTTAGAGTGTCAAGCAAAAGATATTGAGAAAAGTTTTGTTTGCAATAAAAATTTACATATTATACATTATACTGCAAAAAATTGCATAAATTAAGCAATTTTACAAGCATTCATGTCTTCGAATTATTTAAAAAGGGAAGACAATATACTAATCCAGTCATTTTTGCCTATTCTTATATGGAGGAGGATCATTTTCTACCCATTATTAACTATACAGAGCTCCTAGTGTGGATTCTCCAAAAATGCTGCCATGAAAAGATCATTTCTATACACAAATTATCAAACATATGTGTATACTCTTATATTTTATTCATTTCAAATACAAATTGTATCAAAGTATCAAAATATCTTTTGTGGAAAATATACATTATATTATGTACTATCAAAAATCTAACAGTCTGAACTAAAAAACTTTTGAGAAGCAAAATACTTTTGAGAATTTCATTTCATTAAATCTCATGGTAATGTTAAGTTGAGCACTAGTGGGTTTTTTTAGTCAGTGTTTTTTTTAATATTTTTAACTGAGTTTGGGCTCTCCAGCACTGATCTGGGACTCAATTCCGCACTCATCTTGTCCTCTTAAGATCTTGAAGAAACCTGCAAAAGCAAAAAAAAATAAATTTTATCATTTAAAGTTTTCTAATGTTTGATCATAGCGCAAAATTACCAAATACAGCTTTTATTGCCCTAAAGATGTTATATGTTCTTCATACATTAAAATTAAATTAAAATTTAAGAAAAAATTAAATAGTAATTATGCATTTGCCAAGTTTAAAATCTTTCTCTAGCTATAAGTTAATTTTGCAATCAAAATTTTTTTAAGGGGGAAATTTGTGTAGAACTTTACAGTGGCATAGTATACGACTAATTACATGCACAAACATGTGATGAAATGACTTCAGTGAAACAATGGAAGTCTTTATGTTGCCAATGAGTGAAAATGTTTTATTACTGACCACTTTTTAACATATTGGTAAACTGAATTAAATTACATGTAATAACTACTGGTACTAATTTCCAACATAAAAAGACAAATATTTGACCAGACATTTTAAGAAGTATCGAATATTGCTGAGGATTGAACTTCAATATTCCAATTCACAGAAATCACACATTCAATCTCTCTGCTCGAATAAAACTGACTTTAGTTTGGAAAAAATTAATTCATACACCTTTTTTTATTCATATGTGATTAACAGTAAAACTGTGTCCTGTCTGAAGCAGGCTTTGAGTGAAGTGGGACCTACCTTGATCTCCCCAGTCGGGGTTCCAAGAATTGGCCACCAGCCAGTAATCGTCTCCGTTCTCAGTTCCCCACCCCAGGATCTTGATAGCATGACCTCCTAGAGGCTGTCCAGTAGTATGCTTGTATACACCTAAACAAAACAAAAACAGAAACATTTATCATGTTTTTTCTTCTTCATTTTCATTGATATTAGATACATGTTTTAATTAACAAGTTAAGAAAAACACATAAAAATACCTTAACACAAAAAAAGGGTAAATTTGAAAACTTTAACAGAAAATGGGGGAAATGGTTATTTTTTTTAAAGTGATAAGTTGGTCAAACATTTAGATTTTTAATCTTTCTACTTCTCTCCTTGTGAAAACCCTGATAGTTTTTACCATGTTTAGTAGAAATTCCAGGCAGGAACATTCCACATTTGTTGTTCTGTTTTTAAATACAATTATTCAGCCCTTCCATCTTTAGCTTCATTCTCTTATTTGATTTTAAGTAAATACATTTTTTTTTTTACATACTTCTACAAACCTTGCTTATTTGATATTCAGTAAATACAATTGTATTTTTAATATTTCTATAAATCTTGCTTAGTTCTGTACCAAGTACAGCATTTCAGGTGCACCCTTTCCTCTCTTCTTACCCTTACCTATCTGATATTTCTCTTCTTTTCAATAAATGTTGTGTAAAATGTTCATGATAAAGATTTATGTTTTATTGTTCTCAATTATCAAAACTATGATATCATGAGCATCAAAAATGTATGATTCTATTGGTTGTATTAGTGTTAATAAAAAAAAAGAAAAAAGAAAAAAAAAAAAGAAAAACTCAACAACCCACTGACAAAAAAAATCAGCTTTTTAAAAATTCCAATTTAAGTACCGTGGTTTTGGTTAAGGTACATACTGATTTAAAGAATTTTAAAGTTAGAAGAGTACATACAGTGGAGATTAAAATTAAAAAAAAATTGTACAAAATTTTCTCACCAGATTTGTATTGTGGGAAGTCAGCATAGACTGTGAAGGCACCCTCCACTGGTCCATTGGTCATGATCTCTGTCATAATTTTCTCTACACCATTTACACTGTAGGCGGACATTCCTGAAGAAGAAAAACCAACATACACCATTATGCTAGTTCCTAATCACCTTAACATTTTCCTTTCTAATTATGACTCCAAGGTTTTTGCGGTCAGATACTGAAGAGATGTTTTCAATATTTTCATAGAAATATCCTTGTTCTATACTGGCGACAAGTGGGAATTTCAGATTATTTTTTCAACTGAAATATATATAGTGTTGTGCAAAATCAAGGTCATATTTCAAAATCAATCATTGTCCTAGTGGCAAATATAAGAAATAATGTTATTTTTGTCCCTTATATTTGTAACATCAAACAAAGCCCGTTGTGACCTTTCATGACATTTCGTGACCTTTCATGACCTGACTTACCACGGTGTTTGTCCTTTTCGTAGGTGACATTGTAACCTGCTTCACATGTGTGTTTACATTTAGGAGTGGGTCCAATTTTCTTACTGCATGGCTGGAGTTTTCCTACCACATGGTGGTCACAGGCCTTGATCGTGTAAGGTAGACATCCCTGTAAACATAGCATAGTGTAAATATAAGTGAGAATTTGCAGAAAAATGGATGTTTATATGTAAATTTTCAAGTTTCATATTGAAATATGCATGCAGTCATTTTTTTCTTTACACAAAAAGTATTAGGAAAGTATTCATGAGAGAGAGAGAGAGATAGAGAGAGCGAAAATATGTATCTTTTCATTAAATCAATCTAATCAGACTTGTAAAAACCGATCCTTTATTATATGCAATACCTACCTATGGTAGAGGAGCAATTACATATGTTAATTTGATCTGAGGTACAAAATTACGGAGAGGTTGAGATCTGACCTGGTGTGAGTTGTACTGTCCCCCAGTAACCAGACCGTCTCTCTTATAGTAACTCCAGGCAGCGGATGGGAAACCTCCCTCACATCTACAGTCAAGAAGAGTACCATGTATCTTTAATACTGCATTGAAATAACGGCAATTGTAAAATGAACATGTAATTTTGCGCTAATAATAAACTTTTTTATTTGAGAATTTTTCCTTTATAAAGTTCATCCATCATTCCTTCAGGACACTGCCCAATTCTAACTTTAAAATTATAGCGAGCGCCGCTCACGTAGCGAGCTCTAACGACAACACCTGGGCGAAGAGAAAATTTGGACTAACTGCTACCTTTTCACAATGCCATGTAACTTGCAAATGGCTACCAATGTCATGATCTCACGAGAACAGGTAAAATATATTATAAAAATGTCATGCATTCAAAAGATGAATAAAACATTCTGCTGATTCTAAAAATTGGTTTGCAAGTATTTGTTTTACATTATTTTCTTGGTAAATTGTTCGGAGCAATGCTACTTTGACGGAAACTGTCGAGTGATGTCTGCTCTACTAACGTGATGTCACAATGTCTAGACTATGAACACGACCTTTAGTGTCATGAATAAATATAGATAGGCAGATCCAACAGTGCACGTTTCTGATGATTCTGACATGAAATTGTGCTCGTTGTTAATGGCTTCGCCCTCCAGGTTGCCATACCGTATACCATAACTGTTTATACATGTATACTGGAGCGTAAAATATTTTTATTCACGTTGATGCATCCATTTGGTAAACCTCGCAATTTATTATCTTGTACCCATGTGCATTTACAATTCAATTTATGCTACGCTCCCCCAACGGTCGCACCGTAAAACATATTATCAATTTTTAAAGGTGTACAGCTCCTATACTTAATACATAGGGTTAACATGGTTACAGAATTTCAGAACCAAGTGTCAATCAAATGTTATTCTTTCTTTATATATCCTACCATTGGAGATTCAATTCAAACAAATATCAAGAAATCTTGTTCGAAGTACAAGTTGGTAAATGGTTGCAAGTGATAGACAACGAGAAAAGTCTTTAGTATTATATTTTTAATGATCACATTTACATGAGTATATTACTTAAAGGAAGCAATAGAGTGAATGCACAGGAAAAACACATGACAAGCATGTTTTAAGGAAGCACCAATGAGATTCTGTTAGTAGTAATTAAACCACTGCCACATCTCTTATGAAGCGGAAGTTTATAAGTTCTGCCAATTAATATCATGCTAGTCTAAAATACATATCAAGTCTACAAAAACCAGGTGTCTATAGATGGCACAGTTTAAGACTTAATTGTTTACTATCCCTCAGCATTATCCACCTACCCATTTCCACAGGTTCTGCAGCAAGATGTCAGATCCTCAGCTGAGATGTGAGTATTTTCTTTTCCTTGAGACTTGATGCAGATACGATCTGACATGGCTTCAACAGCTCCGAAAGCCTGCGACAAAGAAATTAATTCATGTTTCAGGTCTCTTACATGTCGATGCCAGTTCTGTTTGTCAATCAAAGTTCTTAAAATATGTTTCATTTATTCTGACTTTGTTTGACAGCAGCATTAGATTTTATAGGACACATGTTAAGTGATAATTCAATAACAAAAATACTTGATTGCTCTCTCCAGATACAAGTACAAAACACTTGACAATACTGGTCTGTTAATTCAAAAACTGTTGCCGAAACCAATTCACATTTATACATGTACTTTTCTCCTTTATTTCTCCTGTTGACCTGGGCCCTTAACTGCAGTGTTGATCATATACCCCTCCCCACCACTTCTAACAAAATACTGTACGGTAAAACACATTAAAGACACTCATACAGAATTCATGCTATCAGCAGTCAATTCCACACCCCTAATTCTAAAACTGTATTATAAACTTATCAGATATAAAGAATCATAGTTATAATGAATCAAAGTTGCTTCTCCATTGCATCACTATAACCATGTTCAACTTTACGCTAGCTAGCTCTCATATTTTCCTCTGTAATTGCAGTGGTGTTAATAAACCCCCAACCCAACCCCAATCCCTTCCATCCCCTCTAAAAAATTAAACTTCAAACAAATAAAACCAAAACCCCCATCATCCCTACCCAGCAGGATCCACAGGCTCCCTGGTCTCTGACTTCCTTCAGGGTGGGGCAGTTTGGCCATTGTGTGCGGGAATCAAACGAGGCGGGGAGGTCCTTCAGGGATTCCATCTTCTTCTCTGGGAGCCTCAGCTCTGGGGGTGTGTTCAGATAGGTACCACACATCATCTTAACATGAGCTAGTCTGTCCTCCTTGGCAATGTGATGGAAGTTTTGTCCTGCCTATTGATGACAAATGATATTGATAAAATATAACAGGTACTGATATATAAATTTAAACCATATTAAAAATGTACATTTTATTTTTCATATATTTTTTTGTATCAATAGCATAGTCCAATAGAATAAGAATCTACAGCCACTGGTATGCAAGTCCTGAGTTCAAAACCTGCTGGTTCTTACATCTTTAAACTTTCTAGAAATTTTAAAATTGGATTTCATAAGCAAGTATTTTACATGTAAAAATTTGAAAATTATGTTTTAAATATTTTGCACTTTTGTCTATATAAATATCCTAAGGTGTCCCAAACCACCTTAAATTAATTTGTAATCTATCCAGGTAATTTTTTGCTGCAGCTATTGATGTGGTTTACACAGAATCTTCATAATCACCTTCCATGTTGTGTTCAGTTTGTTGATGAACCAGATCATCTCATCTGAAAGTGGGTCGAAGATGTCCTTGTCTCGGAACTCAACGAGCGCACTCATGGCACCAGCCACAAGGGCACAAAGAACCAACACCTTCATCGTAACTGTCAACTGAAGGAAAAAAATAACAATTGGTGGTTGGTGTACTAATTATTATACAATACTGTGAACAAAGCATTATACCCATCATCTTTTATTTGTGAACAAGGGTTGATGGCCAATCCATGATGAATAAATTCTACCGGCAAGTAGTGATTGTATCTACCGGTTATGTCCTCCCGTGTGCAACATCTGGTTGTGAAAAATACCATATCCAGAAGCAGACTTTAATTTGGGGCAAATTACATGAATATTTATCTCATTCTATATAATACTTGCATGGTTTTCAGTCAATGTTCATATATTTTTTTTTCATTTTCATTTATTTTCATTTATCGGCTGGACAATATTAATTATAATGATGTTTTTATTCACTAGCCAATGAATCTATTATATTTATAGTTAATATAATTATGAAGAATATTTAATTCATGAATTTGAGATTTTTTTGAACTCATGTAATAAAATATAATTTGGGTTGTCATCTGTTTTTTAAAATAAAAAAATAATGAAGGGGCTAATGAACTCCCATACACTCTACCCTAAATGGATGATATATGTATCATTAACAGTTCTATAATTGTCTGATAAAATATGGACAGGTTACATTCAGGTAAATAAACCTTTGATCCTTGGGTTAAACAACTGGATACATGAATATTATAAGAAGCAGCAAATTAAATTTTCATCAAACTGACAACATATAGTTGTAATAGTGACAGTTAATGGATGATCTGAAGGAAACAGCTGGTGATTACATGTACATTGGCTTTTATCATGTTTTAATGGTTATACCTTATAAACTGGTCAATGTGCATATAAAACAGGGTTGTACTGCATGAACATGAACATGAACATGTGCAAGATTATGCATCATTACAAACTAAGCTGAGAACTGAAATATATTCCTTAAAAATTCAATAATTTACATGTAGATTTTTCATTTTTCCCCAGCGACTTGCAATTAACAGTGATTATACACAACACAATATATATGCATTCACCAAATAACCAAAAGGAAGATCAATTTAAGGAAATGGAATGATTTATAAATAAATAAAGTCCGGGATGAAAATACGTTTGTACGCAATTGTTATTACTATATTCAAATGCCCTTTTAAATGATTTTTATAATGAGTAACGTTACACGGAAGTTCAACAAGCATGCATCTGAATGTAAACTTCAAGATCGTAATTATACAGCACTTAATCTCATGAGTAAACGTCAATATTACTGTGAAAAAGGATCTAATTCCTTAAAAAGTGAAAGTAGACATGGTCCAGCACAGAACATGCACATACGGAACAAAAAGTAACCTATAAACACTGAGATATGAGCATGACGAGAAAGGATAACATTACTTCTACGAATAACAATTAATTAATGTACAAATCAATGTTACATTACCTATATAGATTATTTCTTCCAACCTATAAACTCAATAAGACGTCTATCCAGGCTTTATACAAGCATTTATCACCGGTCACGGGTTTAACAACAGGTCGGGTCATGTGACAGTCAGGTGATCACACACGAGAAAAACGAACAACACATTCTGGCGCGGATCTAGATAGGTCAAGAGAGTTTGTAGGATAAAAATGAAGTCTCCAAAGTTAGACTTTTGTGGCATTTTTTCTCGTGATTATAATTTAAAAATAATAAAATTACAAACTTTTAAAGGTTTGTAGATCTAAGACCTGCAATAAACCCATAACAAGCTCCTGCCTTGCAGAGATATATATAAGAAATACACGTGTATATCATTTATCTTTGTCTGAGGAATAGTTGTAAACTAATCAGTTTAAAAAATTCAAGTTCAACGGGACAAAGTAAATGAGCTTTTAAAGAAGATATTTTAAAATCATGTCAGCTTGTATTATAATAAACAGAGAAGAATCGTTAAAACACTATAGATAGTATAACCAATTACTCAAAGGTGGTTGATTGGTCACATTTGAAAACACGGGGGGGGGGGGGGGGGGGGGTGTGATGAAAATGGGTTTCTATACATTATACCATATTAAACCCACGGGTTTTCTTCATAAAAATCGTTGAAATCAGTCTTATATAGAGAAATGCCATAAGTTTACACAAAGTTAATAATTCAGACTCACAAGTTACATATATTTTCTTTGCCAAAAGGAGTAATAAACAATGAATTTAATTCTCTTTATAAATTTTAATACCTAAAGACGGTACTATCAAACTCAATTCATTAGTTGTGGATTTCGAAGCTGCTATGTGGAGGGCCATCCAGGGCGACCGTTTCTCATGCCAGGTTACACCAACCAAGGATGCGAGTTCCATTGGACCAAAACAGTTCCAAAAGGTACAGGAATTCGGGTTACAGATAAGTCCTATTCTAGTTTTGGAATTAAAACTTTTATTTGTGTATGTACTAAAAGATGAAGTTTATATATAAAAACCCTCAATAATTTATCTTTGATATTTGTCCCAGATGGTCTACAATGAACGTGGTGATGGTTTCTCCTTTATCAGACAAGTTCTGGCTTTATCGTTCCTTCCACCCGAATAAATCAAACGAGGAAATTTAATTTCCACTACCAGGACAGAAAGACAACCACTAGTCAACTGAACTCTTTGATGAAGTATATTTGGCGACAGTAGATTCGCTATTCCCCCTTCTCCACCAAGAACTGGTCCGTTTACATGGCTCTCCGTGCACATGCCAACAATGACCTGGATGGGTGGCAATTACAGGATAAACACAGGATCTGGTAAACGAGGCTCCTGTCCGAAGATAAGATGGAGAGGATAAACAGGAAAAGGTACAACAGATTGAATGGTAAGTTATTCAAGTCATGGGAGGATTATGACAACCGTGTGCTGACCACAGCCAAGCCTCTGCGAGTATGTGGTATTCTGTATGGACCTTCCACCGAGTAGAAGAAACCGAATGTGATATGGTGTACATTTACACTTGATGATCCAGTGTGTGCTGTATTAACATATGCATATTTTAAAACGTATTAAATTTTTATAAATGTGATTATTACATGTAGTTTGTGTATGTGTGTAATACTAGTAAATGATAATTGCTAGCTCACCTGTATTTTTGTTCTAAACAATGTTATTATGTGCAAAATAAGTAAACTTGGTGCTCCAGTTTGCGTTGTGTTAACTTACTATGATATGACTTTTCCTTAAATTTGATTATTACTTCATAGAGTTATCATGTGCAACACTAAACAATAAAATGCTTTCTTTTGTGCTTCATTGGGGTATGACGGTAGCTTGCATTGCAGAAAAAAATACATATAAGTTATGTATTTTTTTTTCTGCGATGCTTGCTACCTGCGTGTACAGCCTTAATCAATTTTTTATCCATAGCCTTAATCAATTTTTTATCCATAAAAAAACAAGTAAAATTACATAAATGATTAATATTGTCGAATTAAACTTTACACAGAAAGAAAAGGTAATTTTCCATATATGTGAAGGTTGCTACGAAACAACAGTCTACTTGGAAGTCTGAGGTCAGTGGAAACCGTGCTCTCAGTGTAGCAAGTAAGCAGCAAAACTATAATAGAGACATCAATGAAGGATTTTAAAATGATTAATTATTATAATAGCCATTTGAATTAAAGTTGACATTTTAAAAGAAAAACAATGCATCTAAAACAGTTCTTGAAAAGAAGAATGCGGCTAGGTCATGCTTTGGATTGCGTATATTTCTGCTTATTTTAAACCCATGACTGACCTTAATTACAAAATACATGTACATCATGTCATGATGATATCTTTGCATAAACAAAAAAATTGAACTCGGCCGAACCGCATGGGTAAGAAACGCGTCAGTAACAATAAAACGTTTCCGAGATAAATTGCCATTGTCTTAAAGTTTTGGTAAGGGAAGTAAATAGAAAGTCATGTTTTAATTTTAAAAAATTGTTTAAATATATAGCATTTAAAGAGTTCTAAAGTGATCACAGATATTAAAATGTCTCGAATATTTCTTAATACTTCCTTGCAAAAAATCTGTGTTATACTTGTCGAACAAAAAATGTGACTTATCAAAGACAACGTTTTATTTATTTTCCTCGAATCTATTTCACATCTGAACAGAACGCCAGACAAAAACGATAAAAACCCCCATGTTTATCTAGTAGTTTTAGCAATTTTATTTTTCATTCTAACTTCCTAGACACTTTAATACACCCATTTTTTTTTTTAATTTGCTACTTTAACTTCCCCTGTTTAATTTTTAAACAAATTGTGAATATAACTTGTCAATCAATGACAATTAATACTTATAATTTAGTATGATTTTCTGTTAAGCATGTTCACGCGGTACGGTACTGAAAGCTATACAACTGATTCTGTATAAGTCACTTCACGTATTCCTTTCGATTGGTATTACAATGTACTATTTTTGACCATTTTGCATATTCTGAGATGCTATCATTACCTTGGTGTCTGGATTTTTTTAACATATCGTATGCGTATGGTAAGTTAATTTTATAGCACAAAGAAGGGATATTTAACAAGCTTACTGCAAAATATAAAAATGAAGAAAAGTTGATCCGATGCATCTATGAGATGCTTTCCGAAGTATTGACAAAATATTTTTAGATGTTCACCTTCTTAAAATAGATATCGCAGTTTAATTTTCGAAAAAAGTTAAAAAATAAAGGAAGTCTTTAAAATTGGTTTTCACCAAATACTAAACGACTTACAAACACAGTTTTAAAAAATATGAGTGTCCAATATCTAGTTCACATTTGATAATGTAAACCTTTTAGGACAAAATTGAAAAATAAAACAAACAAAAAATAAAAAAAAACTAAGGATTTGCCATTAACCGTTTGGGTTTATCTAATGATACAATGTACCTGCTAACCAACAGACTCCATGACACTTTTAGTACTACTACGAATTAAATATGCTTTTCTACAGAATTCCACGTATTTTAAATTGCTACTGTACATTTGTAAAGGTATGATTTCTATCAAACTCACGAGCCTTCACAATTTTTAACTAATTGAAAAACAATATCAACAATAGCCTATTTCGTTGCAAATCTTTAAAGAAATTAAAAAAATAGAACAGTTCCTTGATATTCCATTTAAATTCCTATAAAAAAAAATCCCGATACCTTGTTTAATTTAATAATCATTTTGAAGAATAGGTCAAGAACATTATATATGCAGTTTTTACAAAGACTTATGGCATTCTGCGTATATTACATTCCTCAAAAACGGAGACAATACTCTGAAATTTGAAGCTAATATCCTCATCAATGAAAATGAAGTTTAAAAGTTAAACACGACTTTTCACCTTGTGTATCTTGAAGGTATATATCCCGTTTAAAATGAAAATTTTAAAAGAAAGAAATGTTTGCGTTTTTCCATTAAGCTACAAAAGTTATACACTTTCTGCAAATTATACACTTTAAATCAAACGCATTTAAAGGTATTAAATATGGATTTTATTTAATTTATTTACTGACCGGGTCGGTCAGTAAACGCCCAACTTTGAAATATTCATAAGCACGTGATGTGACAAACTAATTTTAGAACGTTCACAAGATGTCGACGCAAACACGTGGTCGGTCCGTTGGCAGTGGAATAACGCGTTCGAAGAGAAAAGAAAGAAAGAAACAGTTTGACAGAGAATGTTGTAAAATGAGAATCTATATTGGAGACCACTTTGAGCGGTGGACACGTGTTAGAAACTTCATGTTTAACTATGGGCTTGTCGGCTTCTTGCTATAGACAGGTGGGTCACACAGCGGTGTGTTTTCTTTGTTTATTAAGATATCTATACTTGCAAATAAACTAGAAAATGCCTGCACCAGAGTAACTGCTCATACCTTTGGTATTTTAACAAGTGTTATATGAAGTCCGTAAGCTATAGTTGAATTTTATCTGATAAGTAATTATTGCACAATAAATTAAAAACCTATTTTCATTTTCGATAAATAAGCTCGAAATAGCAAAAATGAGAGTAAGGTGGTGGACACGCTTTGGCGGATCCAAGTCAGTAGGAATTAGCATTAAAATACATACTTGCAATGAAATAATATTGAATGATTACATAAACAATGAATTATAAAGTTATAAGGAACTTACTTGGATTATACATAGAAGTTAAGATTTGACAAATGTTGAATAAATGAAATAAGGCAATTCGTTTCATGAATGCGCGATTTTTGTTATGACAGATACACCTCTGCGAATGTGTTCGGAATGGGTTTTTTAATCGTTGTTAGTTTGTAATAAATGCAGAGGTGCTCGAATGAAAGTTCACGAGACTTCCTCGAGATTTATTCAGTTCCTTTGAAATTTCGAGCGGAAGTATGAGTGTTCGGATAATATTCTCAAAATACGCGAGTACTGGTCGTTTTTCATATCATCTCTTACTTTGATATATGTTAAAACATAAAAATCTATTGAGATATATGTCTTATTTCATCATTTAGCGGTTATTTAAATTAAACGATGATATTCAGAACAGAGTTATCGTTCGTGTTCAACCACTCAAGACGTGGTTAAAAATATAAACAATGGGTTGCTTGATAGAATCATAGCCATGTTTGATGCTTTTGGTGTGTAATACCATGTTTTTAAAATAAAGAATGGTTGTCTGTTTTGTGTAAAAACATAGTATATCGAGCCATTCTCAAGGAACATTCTGCATAAAATATTATAGTCTGTTTCACTATTCATGCTATTACTAGGTCAGGCGCGGATCGAAAATTAATTCTTGTTGTTCATTGTTGCAACAGCAAAAAAAACCTGTATTTTCTATTGTCACATTTATTTTTAGAACTCATTTTATCTACCAGTTAATGAAGATAAAGTTTAAAATCAATACACGTCTAAATTTTATATTTGACTACAAGAACCTAGATTCTAGGAAATAGACTATAACCACGAGGCACGATTTTTACTGCGAAACTGAAAGGGTCAAATAAAACCACGTGGTCTAAATTTAAATGACAATAACATTCGCAGGGGTGAGATAAAAGCTAGCGAAGCGCGACCTCTCGCGAGAGAATGGAATAGATCTTTCCAGAAGGGGTAACCAAGAACGCAGTTTGACTAATTAACGTGTAACCCAGGCGGTAGAATTAATTTGTTCAATATATATGAAAAACCTGAAACATACAACATTTGACTCATTTGACAATTATCTCAGAATACGGTACTGTTATTTAGATATAGGTTATTTATTTTATAACATAGAATTATTAATTCATAAACAAGAAAATCATAGAATATATTTATATGAAAAAGTACTGAATTTCACAATAATTAATAGACACCGGCAGCTATCATTCCAGAAGAAGCTCACGCTTAATCTTAATATATATGTATGTCTATCCCCTCTCAAGGTAAGACAAAGTGAGCGCGGGCCTGGTAAGTTAAGCGGGAAATTGGTTAGGAGTAGTTAAATTTATAATGTCAAACAGGTCAAACTGGTAGTCGAATGGTCAAATAAAAATAAACAATTACACGTGGACAACCTCACCTTGAGATGTAAATAAAACACACACACATGCACACAGAAACAATTATGTTTACAAATAAACAAACATTTAATTAAGGAATAAGGAATCATTCTTTGGTATTATGAGGTGATAATTTCGGTCGGGGCGTGATCAAATCCGATAAAGCCCGAAGGGCTTTATGATAGATTTTATCACGCCCCGACCGAAATTATCACCTCATAATATTCAAAGAATGATTCTTTATTACCTATATTTATAAAATTTTCAGCAGTTGTACGATTAAATATTATAATATTAATTATGCAAACCCGCTTGCGCACCCAACAATACGTCTTTTGAATTCATTGGTCTGTATAGCACAAAATCGATTTGAGTGTTATCACAGACAGAGACACTGGAAAACGTAAATTTTATTAATTACTTAACTGGTTACAAACGCCATGGCGAAAAGTGTAGGACGAGTTCATCATGCATCGCGGGCAGATAGTCATACCTTGGATGGGACTCTTTGGTTAATATAAAAAAATAATAAATAAAATGGACCAATTTGATGTGATTTTAGTTTTAAGGACACATGAGAGTTCCTCAATTTTATATAATTTTCCTTGATAATGTATTCCTTATTTATTAACATTTAGACCTGTTAATTCCCAAAAATTCAGGGTACATTACCTGGCTATTTTTGGAGCTAGAATATTTAGAATTTTCCTTAAAATAGCATGCAAAATGCATTTGAATGCTTATAAATAAAGTCATAGTATATATTTTCAATTGAACACTTTATATCTAAATAAAAGAAGTATCATATAACATGAAAATATCATTATGGAAATTTTTACATTGTGGAGATAGAAAAAAAAAATAGAAAATAATTGAAGATAGGTCTCGTCTGACCTTAATGGAAAGAATTTTTCTCCAGAACGGGGTGCTCAGGAACGCGGTTAGACTAATTTACATCATGGCGGAAAGCATATGGCGAGTTAACCATCGGGCAGATACTTTGGATCTGACAACTTTGGTTTAAAATATGCAAATAAATAAGCATGTCTATATGAATAAATGATGTATGCATTAAACGAGGAAATTAAATTGGGGGGGGGGGGGGGGGGTGGAGTTGACCACCTTCCCCAAATTGTTTTTTTTTCTCTCAAAACAGTCTTTATCTGAAATTTTCAATTGGGACAGTTATAATAAAAATTATTGTGAAATTTGATCCAAACAACAAAATTTAGAGACGTCCAAAATACCCACTCACTGCAATCGCAACTTCTCGGGCCTTTCCGGCAAGCTCGGAAAAAGCTTGCCGGAAAGGCGCGAGAAGTTGCGATTGCCACTCACTGGTTTAAAAAAAACCCATTGTTGCCATTTTCCACTCAGCTGCAACAAAAAGAATTCAGGCCACGTACATGTATATCATCCAATTCAGTTTAAATCTTTCACCCAAATATCCAGCCATGAAGTTGTTTTTTTTATTTCAGTTTTAAAGAATAGGTTAAGAAAGCAATTAAGAAAAAAAAATCAAACACAGTGTATGCGAAAATGAAAAAAAAAATATGGTTCAACAGTTTAGCATTGTGCCATTAATATGTATAAAGTGTTGATTCCCGCGCTTGCGGGGTATCATCTAATTTACTCATAAAGGAAAAGAAGCTTATGTGTATGGTACGATATTCATTGTCTGAATATGATAAAAATTGTATAGCTATCACTCGAATACTTAAAATCTATAAATTGTATATGTTTTGTCGAGAGGCCACAGAAGGGATAATTCTGACTTCTATTTTATAATAATATATGTTGTCAAAAGTATGAAAATAATGGTAAATTGTAAAAGAGCTCTCATCGATTGTCATCGAAACCGATACGCAACCATCCTCATAAAATGCAGATGACAATATCTGATATTTTTTTCTGTTGTAAGCACACAAACCTGTATATATGAATTCAAACAACTGTAAACAAACCTGTCGTATTACCTCGTTCTGCATGCTGCTTTTCTGAATTACTATTCCCGCGCACATGCTCAAAGCCACCTCAAACGTTAATCGTTTATGAATATGTACAGGTAAATCGACGCTATTCATTTTAAAATTATGGCTAGTACCTCGTTGATATTTATCAAAAAATTGCAAAATTTTCTATAAACATCTTTTTCACAGAAGTCATGCTGACAAAATTTGGGTCTGGTTTTCAACATCGCAAACATGCCGTTAAAACGGCATATATACCTTTAGAATTAAGCTCCGGTACACCTTAAAAAAACAGGCTATTGCTATGAAGCATCTTTGAAAGAACAAACCTAATCCAAAATTTATGAAAATCTGTAGGCTATTTTCATTTACTGGAATTAGACCTTTGTCCTTTATCACCCATTGCACGTTAACAGTTAAGTTCTAATATATGTACATCTATTTCATTCTGTCTAAACAGTTAATGTCGCCCTCAACAAACCAGCCTACCAGCTATACCAATACAACCTATGGGACAACGTTTTTAACGCCCGTAACGCTGTAAATGGACAAAAATCTAACCTTACTTGGCAAGCTGGTCAATGTGCAATATCAGCAAATAATAAACAAACCGCCACCTGGTTGGTAATTAATCTGACCAGCATATTCAGCATCCATCACATCACCATCTACTACAGAACGGGCAATGCTGAATGGAGAATATATATTGTATATATTTTATATACTGATGTATAAGTAACAGTTATGTGTCATAGCTTAGCCCAATGTTTCTTTTCATAATATTGCCTGTCACGTGGCCTCAGTATTTTGCATGTCAAGTTATGAACGACAATTCAATCATATTATGTTTAGTGTATTAATAGATGTTATTGTCGAATTATTTTAATTTTGTTCAGATGCAGCAAATAACTACACAGGTAGATTTCTTGGATTTTCGTTGTATGTATCCAATACAACTGACAGATTACATGGAACACTGTGTTACAAGGACGACAACTTTACAAGAGATACCATACCTGATGTCTTCACCAACACCTGTCCTGTACATGGACAGTACGTCATCTACTACAACGAGAGACTGCCAGGGATTACATATCCTGACGGGTACTCGGGTTCTGCTTTCAATGAGCTCTGTGAAGTTGAGGTTTATGGTTAGTCTCGATGCCCTGACCAACAATTATCCAAGTGGCTCATGTGTTATTGTTTTTCGGAGCATTGAAGATAAATTCAGACGTACATGTATACAATTTTAAAAAAAAATCCGATGCCAATGTATGCAAGTTAGAAGATGCAGTAATATTAACGTTAAGAACAATTTTCAAAAAATATAGCATTTAGAGCTTTAGATAGCAATCAA